>JAABNX020000046.1:31690787-31704899 GCA_015163995.2 Mormyrus lacerda | reverse complement strand
CAAGTAAACCCTGTTTTCCTCGTCCTCCTGGCTCCTCTCCTTTCCTTACCCGCTCGCCTTGCAAGCCGTACGTGACAGCATCACCTGACCACTCATTTACTGCGCAAGCCCGAGCCCGGCCCGAGCCCGTGTAAAATGATAGAAATCTTCAGCTCTAGTAGTGGCACCAAAACTCTGGAATGTTTTTCCATTGCATGTAAGGCAAGGTCCATCTCTTGTTTTTAAATCTCGCTTAAAAACCCATTTTTACTCTTTGGCTTTCGGTCCAGTGTGTTGTGGTGACTGAGACTCATCTTTTCGTTTTTTTCTTTCGTGTTTGATTATCCTTTTGCTTTTATTTGTTTTTGTGTTTTTTTTTTGGTTGTGTTTATATTTGTATTTGTTATATGATGTATAGCACTTTGGTCATTCGAGTGGTTGTTTTTATAAATGCTTTATAAATAAATTAGTAATTGGTAAGTGCATAGCACCATTAGTCTTCTCTGTAAGCATCAATTGAGTGTAATTGTTCAGTCAATGGTGCTGCAAGCACTTGGGTTGTCTGTAGCGTTAATGAGTCGCGATACTTTTGAGCGAGTTAACAGAATTTATGCCACACATATGGGCTAAGTATTATTAACAAGTACAGTAGTGTGCCGTTAAGCTGACAAAAAGAGAATTGCTAGCAGATTAGAATTCTGGAACTAATTTGGTTGGACGGTAGCATCGTAGATGCGGGCGGGATGGCCACCACAGTTCCTGCAAACAAGGATTGCCAGTGACAACAAACGATTCTTTAAGTCATAAATGAAAATCGAAAAATGGAATTCAGTGGTTCTATAGCACAGAGGTTTGCCCGCCAGAATCGTTGATATGTGATGTGTGATTCATGGATGCAGGTGGTAATAATTCAATCTCACTGTTATCCCACTGAGCGCAGGGCAATTAGAGGACCCTCTGGAGAATTGCCCAAATAACTCCTATTAAATCACTGTACTGCAACACAGATGCATACTAGGAAACAAGACTGCCCTTCTGAAATGCTGAGCTGCTTCTCTCGCACATATGAACGCCAGAAGCCCAGGCGAGCTGCAGTCTACTATAGCAACTGTCCCCCAATCAGAGATGACTGGGAGTTGAAGTCCACCAGACAGGAAACACAGGTGTTTAGAGGCAAATTATAGGTTGCATGTAATTAAGCGTTTGGGTTTCACTTCACCGTACTTGCACACAGACGGGCGGACACGCATGCGTGCGCACACACGCTTCGCCAGGTTCCCCGACAGTGCACATGAGGGCCTCATCTGTATCTATCTGCAATTAAAATGTAAATTTGGTCATTACCCAGGGGCAGACAGGGACAGATTAAATTTGGCTACTGAAAGGAGAGCGGAGTCAAGTGCCATTAAAGTGGCTGGCGCATCCATTTCAGAAGGGCCCTTCATCCACGGCTGGCGGCGATGGACCCCAGACTCCCATCCATAACCCCCGGTCCCATGCTTGACATTTCCATCGTCTGTGATACACAAGTCACAATTTAAATAAAAGGAGCCCTTCAAAACTCCAGATGAAATTCAAGGTCTACAGCAGTAATGATAATCAGGATATCAATCAATAAACAATCTCTTTCAAATAAATTCAATTCTAGCAAGCAGAGGTGTATGTTGATTCCGGCATATATTCTGCATAGGCCATTTTGTTCATTTTGGTGGGTGAGACTTCTGAAGGACTTTTACTAAAAATAATTTTTGTACTGTCATTGCCTGTGAGTGTCTCTTGGGCAGGTGCGCTGCCATAGAAGTTTGGCCCCATGAAAGCATAGTATATTGGGCGTGCCTAACCTAGACCAAGCCAACTTTCCTCCAAATTTTTAGGGGCCCTGTCACTCAGGGCCTTTTGGAATTGTCCAGACTTTACTTTGTTGCGGAGGTTTTGAGAAAGACAGCCTAGTTACATGGTTTATCTGTATTGATTTTTTTCTGACAGTTCTCAGTATTTTCTACATTTCCATTTTTCATTTTCCAATTTGCTTTACACCCAATAACTCAAAACCCACAAATTATGCCTTGAGACCCACAATCCTTTATATGTTACCCCCCAAGCCATATGGCAAAAGTTTTTGCATACTGTATATTGTAATTCTACTGGCGAATGCAGCAGAATGCTTCCTTATTAAACATAAAGCTTCTTTAAAATGCATCAGGCATCAATGCAAGCGGGCAATGGAATAACAAGGATGGAATAAATTGCTGTAATGCTAAATATGCTTAAGAAATGAACACCTTTCTTAAACAAATGTCCTCTTTCCATCAAAAACAAAAATAAACACACAAGGCTTCAAACATTTGCATATAGCTGTAACTAAATGTATTGCATAAAAATTCAGTGTAAAAGCATCCAGGAGAGTGAAACTCTTCTGATCTGGAGGTCTGCGACTTGCACTTGCATTTGTGCTTTTCGTTTTCATGGTTCATGCGGATTGTGGTGCGCTGAGAT
Source organism: Mormyrus lacerda (assembly GCA_015163995.2). Lineage (NCBI taxonomy): Eukaryota > Metazoa > Chordata > Actinopteri > Osteoglossiformes > Mormyridae > Mormyrus > Mormyrus lacerda. The sequence goes on along the minus strand of JAABNX020000046.1, from coordinate 31,702,424 downwards.
CTATCTGTCAAAGATGAGTGGACGAGGAGAGTGAGAAAGCCAACAAACTCACAGCAAGAAACTGTGGCTGCCCGCCTATTCACATTATATGCTATTTATAGCTGCTTATTTTGGTGATCTGCAGGTTGGTATTTTTTGAGCGAGCGAGATATGAATGCTTCAGGATATCTACAAGCAGACTGGAGCCCTGAATGATTTGTTTAGCTCATGTGTTTCAACAATCGTGCTGCCGTTTTGAGAACCCTGGGACAGATTAGGTTGTCGGGATAAAGCCCCAGATTTCTGAAGATCCTAGCAACGCCAAAGTCTACTAGTCACACATTGATCCAACTGCTCATCCAGTAGTACTGGTACTAAGATTTGCAATTTAAATGACAACCTAGATTTTGCCTTCAGCTTTGAATGTATTTGATTAAATAAATGCATCTGGGGTCATGTAGAAATTGTATCAACAGCTCCAGGACAAACAAGGGGGCACAGGTGTCGCTCAGACAGCTGCCCTAACAAGCCCAAAATCAGTGACAGACACTGGAGCCAGAGGTACAACTATTCTCCCTAAGACAGGGGACAGGCAGCATCCGCACTGCCTGAGGAAGTCTGCCCTGCGGCCCGGTGACTGGTGTGACCAGCATCTGCCCAGCAGGGGGCAGCGATGACAGCTGGGCGGCAGTTTTCTCATAGCTAGGGAAGGTGCTGTTAAGCGAAACTTGTGGCCATCCCCTAAAGGTGTCCTGGGATTTAGATCTTTACCCCGTATCCACCATGTCTCACTACCTATGCAGGTATGGGGGTTTTCACCAGGAGCGGAATGCAATTTATGGAGGCTAATGCTGCCGGGGAAATAGCTGGAGGACACAGCAGTCTGCGTGCCGCCTTCGTTAAGGAGAATCGCTGCTGTTCAAGGGCACCTCCTCGGCTCTGCAGTGACTAAACTGGGCCTGGTGGAGCGAGGTATACCCTTGGGCGGCTGCCAGGCTGTGCTGGCACTGAGCACTCCTGCACCCCCCAGAGGGAGGCTAACACGCATCAGTCACCTTCAGGTCCCCATTCTGCATAAAACCAGCTCTCCCATGGTTTCTGTGGGGGAAGGGGTTGGAGTGGAGGGGGCACAGAAGAGCAGGTAAATTAATGGCTGGCTCTCAGTAGTATGACAGGGTGCCAGCTCTCCACGGTGACAAACTGCAGCTTCGTTCTTCATTAATAATCCAGCTATATAATTAGAAATAATGCAGACTGTAAGTTCTAGATAGAGTTTTTTTGCTGAACAAATAGAATGACTTAGCGTGAGACCATTTGAAGTACCTATTTAAGCTTTTAACTGCAGTGATCGAAATTCAGAACGTAGCGGGGAGGCATTAGACTGTGGATTTTAATCTTTAAAAGTATTTTAAAATATTTGCACAAACGTCTCTAGTTTTAGCACAATAGGACAATATCGAAAGCTGTATGCAAAGATCATACGGCATTATTACTGTGATTGACTAAATGTCACATAGCTAACCGTATCACATCTTCCGCTTATTCATTATTGGTTTCAAGTTCTTATTCGAGTTCTTATTACCCCGTGTATTCGGGGATTGGACAAACAGCAGCGCAATACAGGACAAGGCAGCGCAATATGAATAAAAAGTCGTGATGATAAATAATTTATCATAAGTTGTGCAATATGAGGATGAGGTAGCTTTGCGGTGTCGGTGTGATAAACAGCAGAACGCAGTGTTAGCACTGCCAAGTCACAGCAGGGAAAAGGGGAGGATGTTAAAAGAAGGCGAGTTCGCTCGGTTTCTCTCCAGTGTCGCGAAAGCTCCGTCGGTGTCCGCCGAGCTGAGTCAGTACATTCAGGGCTCCGTCACACTTCTTCCGGCTGGGCTGACAGCAGAGAGGGGAGCCAGAAGCGAGCCGAAATGTCCCTCCCGCGTGGCTTTGCGCTGTAGGAAATCACGAGATTACACGTCAACATCATTCTCCACGCTTGCTTTCTGGATTCTTATATGAAAAAATTAACCTGGTTTAAAGTCTAGTTTAAACAAATATTTAGTACTTGGACGAACTGCCAAATTCCTTCGCTTAATTGTTAACGACGTCCACATAGAGGCCGTTAAATTCTAATTTATTTCGAGGATGTTAAAGAGGTGACAAAGGGCAATGTGGAAACCGGAAATGATGTTTTCTAGTGTTTGCATGTGTGTCTGTATGTTAGGATCTGGTTGCTATAGTGAGAGTGAGAAACTTTAAGATGTTCGATATAATGCTTAAGTTGATTCATTTTGTTGGGATTATAGGCCTAGTCATGGAAGAAAACATTACAGGGTAAACAAATGGATGTGCTCAAAAAAACAACAAGGTAAGGCCTGGGACCAGCATGATTTGGGGGCTCTTTATTTTTAATGGCAAGCCCTTCTAAACCTTGCCGAGAGGCTTTAGGCATCAGAAACGCAAAGTATTTGTAGCACCGGCGGGTGCATGTCCCAGCAAGCCCAGCGTGCAGTTGTAAATAGCCCTTGTAATATTGCTGTTATTGTTAATGATAATATTTCCTTATTGTTGCGCGTGTGTTTACCTGTGTCTTATGTGTACCCCGTCCAGTTCTCGTGTGTAATTAGCTTATGTAAATCTCCCACCATATATGCGTCTTACAGTTTTTTCCTGTGTATAACTGCTTGGGCACTTGATGGTGTCCTTTTCAGGATGACCAATAAAGAGTGCGTTTTCCCTGGCGTGCAAAGTGTCCATCTCTATCTCGGCTTCCGCTATGCCTCAGTCCGCCCGATGCTGCAGTATCGTGATAAAAGCAACACCTCCTTGGGTCTGGATAAAATACCCAGAGGATCATAAGGGACACAAGAGACAAAGAAGCAACACAAGAGGCTGGGGAGTCACGTCTCACTCGGCAGCCAAGGACGTCTGTTCTGAGTCCCAATTAGGGCTTTCTGCAGTATTAATATCACATACTGAACCTATTACCTGTCTGACACCATATCTAGCAGACGTGAGACGCGTGACTCATCCACTGGGTTTAACACCAGGAGTTTTATCCAGCAGGAAAAGACTATGGGCCTTGATGAATCATGGACAGGATTGGGGTTAGAAAACAGCACCACTAATTAAACCGCAACATATGGTAGATTTGACATCATGAGATGCCTTCCAAACGTCAATTTACACATTTGTGTTCACACCAAATAAGGTGTTCTGATTGAGAGAATGCTCCGCCAATCAGAAGTCATGCCGCCCCGCAGGCTCTCTATGGCGTCCTGTACGGCAGAGAGAGGGAGCGTGAACATATTCTCAGCTCCCTCTTCCACTTGTTTGTAATTTGGCATTTTTGTGTGACAGCTTGCAGAGAGACAGCCATATAAAAGAATTAGAGTAAACAAAACAATTCACATAAATGGAATGCAGTCATTTTTAAAATAAAAACAATCTCGTGAAATCAGAAATATTCTGCCTGTGACTTTCACTAATGAATTTAAAGAATAATTACATACTTGTATCCGAAGATCCATCTCCCAGACACCCAGCATCCAACAGCCTGGTCTGCTAGGATCTTCTTCATCCTCATTTTTGTACCTGTCTTCTGTCTCCTGTCTTTTTGCTGTGACTCAGATGGTTAGGACTCTCTGCTCATGATTGGAAGGTCATTAGTTTGAATCCCAGGGTCAGCATACTGATGCCTGAGCTAGGCCCTCAATCCTTTACCTGACCCCCAAGCTTGCTCTTACTTGTATGTGAGTCTCATGTAGCCTAGACTGGCAAAAAGACAATTTCCATACAGGAATAAATAAAGTATCACAAAAACATACTATACCTTCTGTTTATTTAGGATAGCAAGGTGGCATGATCTTACCGTCAAAATATAAATTCATAACCAGACTCATAAGGTTGCTTGTTCAAGATGGGTCCCAGTGTGTCTGTCTATCAGTAAATTAGTTCAGCTGCAATAAATGGGGGGGAAATGGTCAATTGGTTTGAAGGAAAATGCTAGCTATGCAATAGAAATAGTATCTTTCCATTTTCTCTCTTCACTAAGTTTCATCAAGAAAAGCACAATATGAAATTATAACAAGTTTAACAGAAGAGGAAAATGGGAGGAAACGACATCATACATGGGACCTGGTTCCAATTCTCTCAGAATACAGTGTGAAGAAGTCTGAATACTGTGGTGGGGGCCCAAGGCGCTGGGGGGGGGTCAATCTGAATAGGGTCTGGCCTGCTTTTTGCACTTCTCTGCCAACACTAATGCCTCTGGGCCATTGTAGTTAATAGTTACGGGCTTCAGTCTGACAGCTTGACAAACTCAAAAACAAAGCCGAATTTTCTGGCAGGTCATAAGCTGTTCAAATTATATACTTTTTATTTCATCTCAAAGTTTTCCACAACAACATAGTATTTACTTTCTGTTTTCTCGTCTAAACAGGAATTACTTGAGGAGTCCTGCTATAACAGACAGGTCCTGTAAACTCCCCTGAAGTGAAAGTCCAAGAGATTACAGAACGTGATACCCCAACAGCCCCAACCATGGCTACAACCCTTTTCCAGGTTGCATTTTTTCATGAGGGTGGAGCAGAACATTGTAACAAGACCAATTACTGATGCACTTTTGTGCAGAAAACCAGGGAAAATACACGGAAAGAGTATGCTTATTGGCGTAGGATGCATGACATGCGTCGTGACTGGAACAGCACGCCTTCATGGATATATGTGTGGAGTTTGCTTAGGTAAGCTTTTTTTGTTTTGGAGCTTGCTAAGTAACTCCAATTACTTCCCACGGTCCGCAGACAAGAAGTCCAGGAAACTGGTACATCTAAATTGACTCAAAAGCGTAGTTATATATTTGCCAGTGGTTCTGATTTTGTTCATTTGGCACCTTTCTTATATTACACCCAATAGGCTTCGGGTCACTGCGACTGAATCAGCAGTTTTTTAAAAAGCATGAATTCACAGAATATTCAAGTTTTAGGACTTGAAAGGAGTCCAGTCTTCGTCTCAGCTCACTGGATAGTGTCCATGTCTCACAGCCATACAGCAAGACAGGGAACATTAGGACTCTAAAGACTTGGACTTTCATCCTTTATTGATCCATCAAACAGATATATGAAGTACACAATCATATTGTCTTGCTTGTACCAGTATAGGTTTATGTAGACCCTGGCAACAATGTTAGCTTTGGGAAAGTGCTCAGAGGAGCAGTCGTCATTGGTCAGCGTGCTGCCTTGTGATACTCTACCTGATAACCTGATTGGTTGGTTTTCACAGCACAGTCATGTGGCATCTCTGCAGGAACGCTTGCATCAATCCGTTTTTTTTTTTTTCGAAAGTCCACGAAAGGACTGCAGGCATTGACCGGCTAAGAATCCTCGGTCAGCATGACGCATTCCTCCCATGGCAGAATGATGCCAATTATTCAGCATCGCCTTGGAGACCCAGCCACAGCTGATGGGTGACTTAGGTCAGACTGTCTGCTACCCACACAGAAGTGCAGCATCTCTCACCCAGACAAAGTGTGACATGATAACAGCAGCACAGGCTGTTTTTCTTATTTTTCTTCTTGTATATCCCTCTATCTCCCAACCAATTATTGTGTTCACGGGGGTGGGGAGACTTGGAGAATATCAGAAGCAGATAGGGGGTACTCCGGTTTCCCCCTACTGTCTAAAAACATGCAGAGGTTAATTGGAGTTACCAAATTCCCCATAGGTGTGACTGTGTGTGTGAATAATTCTGGCTTGCAATATATATTTTTATTATTTATTGTTTTTAACAGTCATTTAGTTATTTTCAGTAAAATAATTAATTTCACTATTTTGCTACAAGGCCTCGCCTCCAACCTGAAGTGACAATGATGAGGCTGATGTCCTTTCATCAGAGCTTGCATTGTTTTCCAGCATCCGTTCCATTAATTCATTGTCTGAGCAGTGAGTGGCACCACCCGTGCTTTTCGCTGGTGTGACTTACCGCCCGCCTGGCACACCTTCCAGTCACATCGCTGATAGCACTGAAAGCTAGGGTTCAAAAAAATCAAAGACCATGGTCAAAGTGACATTGGCGATTTTGGTTTTGTTGATCCTTAGTTGTAAGACAAATGCATCACAGACATGAATAAGAACTTGTAATGATCCTAACCATACCTAGAACCTGAGATAGTTACATGTTCTTTATTCCAGATTCGCATCCCAGGCGACGTGACGTGAGCAGTCGCAGGTCGATTCAACATGGCTACATTTGATGTCATCTGTGTTTCAGTGACGCATCACCCCAGGGCTGGAACCTCATGCTATCAGATGCTCTCGGTTTCTACATTAGGCTAAAATGGTACCATTCCATGAGGGCCAAGGGGTTGTAGCTCCCCTTTCTTTTTTCAGCATTTCCTGTCAAACCACAGGGCACAGCGTCCTTGTTCATGAGATGCCTCAGAACGGCATTATTCTGTAAAGTATACAGGGCTAAACCTGCTGAGGTCATACTGCTTCTCACTAGTTGTCAAACACTGGAATATTTTATGTGTGATTTATAGCATTTTGGGGTCATTTCGAGGCTGCGACTGAGCAGTGGCCAATGGCATGTAACTCCAGCATGCAACTCGGGCATGCAATTCTGGCATGCAATTCGGGCGTGCGACGTGAGCATGCAGCTCGAGCATGATACTCAGGCATGTGACCCAGGGTGTATTAGAGGTCCAGGCTGCAGAGAATAAGGCAAAATCCCTTTCTGCAGATACAACAGCAGCTTGTGTTCTCGCTAAGCCTCCTTGCGAGTCGACTGCGTTTGCTTTCCTGCTTTGTTGGGACAGTGAGTGCTAAGGTTTGCACAAATCTTTTGTCAAAGTGATATATCTAAACCCCCATTGTGCTTAAAAGCCCCACTGTTATTACTTAGGGTTTGTCTAGTTATGAAATTAGACGCATGTTTCTTTGATTCCTTTTCTCACCCCCAAGCTACATTTTCTTGTATTACCACAGCCTGGTGCATGATGGGTATTTGCGGGCTTGCCAGCCAATGCAGCACAGGCTGTCCCTCTCCTCCAATACTCTCTTTCAGAAACGTCAGCCAATAGCTGGCAAGAGGAGATCAGGCACCTGCGGAAATGAGAAACCTTCAGGTGAAAGTCCTCCAGCAGCAGATGGGTGACTTCATGAAGGTTGGTCTGTCAAAACACGGTGTACCAGGCTGGAGCAAGGTTTATATTTAGGCAGATATCTAGACAGCGGAAAAAAAAAACTTTGCTTTACAGCAAAATTCTCTCCTCAAGTGTAACTGCGATTCCTGGAGCTCTCACAGAAAACTCACCCTGTTAATGGTAAACCCAATGTCATCCTTCAGGTCTGCACAGGATAGATGTACTCAGGTGATAAAGCTGAATGTGTGCCCAAGCCTGATTTATTTTACATATTTAATTTCCCCACTACATGGACACATCTAATCGTGCCTTTTAACATCCATCCATCCATCCATCCATCTTTCCTCCAGCCACTTATCCATTTCACAGTTATTACATCTTAGCATTCTACCTTTAATTAGAGAAAAAAATATCTGGGACAGGTTCGAACTTGCTTAGTTTTAACCTCATGACACATTGTAGTGGGAAGATAAAGTCGCTAGATTGTGTAAGTGGATTTTTTATGGATAATAATAAACTTTACATATATACACACAAAGCACATGCACATATACTAACAGAGCGATTGTTGATGTAGCAGTAATGCTATTAATATTTAATAACACCTACAGTCACACACTATAAATGATCATAAGAAGGTAATTAAGGTATATTAACCACAGTAGCTGTAAGAATTTAAGAAAACCAAACATATTGTGTAGTATTAATGAGTAAAGTTATTCGAACGCTTATTCAAGTATATTCAAGTATATTATTATTATTATTATTATTATTATTATTATTATTATTGTATTGATACAATATGTCATCCAAAAAGATGACCAACAAAGATCTGCATGAATAAAATGTTACAGGAAATAAAATACAGTTTTAGCTAAAAAATTAATTATCTTTTCTTGGAACAACCTGTCATTGGACATCTGTCTGAACCTTTGGCATCTTTCGGCATCTTTACAGAGTCCTACCCAATTGCCTAACCCGGCGCTTGGCTTTCTGGGTGCAAGTGTTTCGTTGGGAGGCCTCAGGTTCTTTTAGGTACCTTTTCTGCCGGGAGATCCAACATCGCCCCCTTGTGGAGAACAAGAAAAGCAGCGTTCAAATAAGCAATAAGTCCAGTTATGCTTCTTACCAGAAAACATCTCTGCAAGCAAAAACAAAAAGCAGTGCTTGTAGTGCTATGTGAGATGGTACAGGATACCTTAGAAAGACCTGACAGCTAGAATGCCAAAACATCTCCATCCTCCTCTGATCTCTTAGGAAAGATTTTGTCCACAAAGCTGCGTTCCGCTGCAGCTCAATCACAGCCTTAGAATCGGCTTATCTGTTTCCCGATAAATTAGCAGCCAAAGCAGAAGCTTTCTATTAGAAACCCGATTACTGTTGAATTAGGTGCAGAACTCATTTAATCAGATTTCGCCCAGCGCATACCCATATTTCTTTTGGACAACAGTTTTCCTGTTACAGCATGTGACTGTTAGAAGAGCTTTAGAGAAAGCATTCGGCAAAAACCATAAATCCGGAAAATAATGGCCCCGCAGATTGAATTAATTTGCGGCAAGGTTGCTGCTGCCGTCACTTAACCTTGCCAGGCTAACACACATGCACAGTTACACCCAGAAGTCTTTTGTTCAGAGGAGTCGTCCCTGCATACACTGTACACAACTGACAAACATTTAACTTTTTCTTTCCCAACACTCAACCCCAGTTTAACACCAAGTTGACATAAATTAAAAACTCAATATATTGTAATGCGTAACAATACTACTCACAAACAGTTACGATATCAAAAAAGTAGCCAAGCTGCAGCAGTTGATCAGACGGAGAAAAGTCACAGTTTATCGTGCTTAAACTCGGGAAATACTTTCCGTTTGTTTTAACACTATGACTGTGTTGGGACAGAACTGCTACAGCCAAGGTGCTTGCAGAAGTGCCGATCGCCAGGGGAGGTTCTGGGGGGGGGGGGGCAGTGCCCCCATGACAACATGCAAGACAATTTCATAATGGACTCTTAACGTGGGTCCGCCCGTTGGTCGAGCAGCTTCAGTTAATGACAGCTCGAGGAAGCAAGACAGTTTAAACTAGGAATCAGAGTGAATTACCTATTTATAAAAACTGTAAAATGTGACTGCATTGCATAAATAATTTATTGGCTTGCAAAATTGTCTTTTGCTTCTTAATGCTGGAAATCTAGCGTAAGTTAATACATAGAGAACATTAACGTCAAATGCATCTGCCCCCCCTACCCAACAGAACAACTGGCCCCAGTTGAAATGGTCTAGAACCACCGTTGCCAATCGTCAAAATTTCTGTGTTGTTAATTTCAAAGAAATCTCAGTCTCTATCTACAGTCTGAAATTGAAGGGGTGGAGGAAAACACTACACCTGAGTCAGATGTGGGGTGACAACTCACATGTAGCAGCCTTACAGGATGTTACCCTGCATGTGACCCTTGTTACAGCAGCTCAGCATATGGGCAGTGGTGGCTTGATGGTTAGGGAAGCGCACTTGTAATCAAAAGATTGTAGGTTCAGATCCCCGACCAGCAAGGCACCACTGAGGTACCCTGAGCAAGGTCATATTCCCAATGTCACTGCGGGGACCATCCGGACATGTGGGAAGGAAGGCAGATGGTGAGAACATGCAAAGATGCATTAGAAGACAAGCACAGAAGATAAAAATGGCTTGCAGAGTAGCACCAGCAGCTATAGCTGCAGTGTACTATGTGAAGCCAGCCTGCCGCACAGATATACGCAGACAGCATGAAAATGAAACCAGAGAAGAACATTTTTCTAGAAAACTTAAGAACATCACCAATCAATTTATAGCATCTTGTTTACACCTTACCAACTTCCAGGAACCTCTGCTTATGACCGATGTAGGATGGCGATGCTTATGAGTCCTGCTTCTTGCCAGCCTCAGTGCCAGGAAGGCGATGTGTAGGAAGGCGATGTGCCAGGAAGGCGATGTGTAGGAAGGCGATGTGCCAGGAAGGCGATGTGCCAGGAAGGCGATGTGTAGGAGCGCTTTTGTACTCGTGTGGTGCTTAATATTGTAGAGAGGCTTTACGGCACAAACGGGATGGACACAGCAGGTATCTGACAGGTTTTTTTGTAGTGAATGTAGCATGCGTCCCACCTGTGACAGCTATAGGTACAAATCCATCTCTATTCTGTAAATCAAGCTGATTGTCGCTGTATTTCCTGAATTTGATGTAAAAGCTCACAGAATCTGGTATGTGGACACAGTACAAGCAGATGTATTCAGAGGTGTGTTGAAATTAAAGTTCTTTTTTTTTACATATTGGCACATGTTTATTAATGTTTATAACATGCTTACAAAAACCAAATAAATCAAATAAATTAAATCTAGTTCTGGTGCAATGAGAGACAGTTTACAGCTTATAATGCAGTTGTTTAATTGCATATTCATTAATCATTCATTTTCTACTCTCTAATTCGTTTGTTTTATTTTTTGTATTTAAAACACCTAATGTACTGTATGTATCATGCGTTGTAGCTTGTCTGTACTTGCACTATGTATAGTATGTTGGTGCCTGTGTTGTGCATTATTTTTGTCAATAGCTCCATGTACATGTAACCCATTGATGTCCATAGGTGGCACTGTGGACCTGGGGGAATGTTACTGTCTGCCACCGTACACTCCTGTATGAATGGTATGACAATAAAGCCTCCGTTTACTGTATGTATGTTCTTACCACTCATGGCCACCAGGGGGTGACAAGGCATGACTTATGTATTACTGTGTCCTGTTTAAATACAATAATCATCTGTGCAAACTGTAGGATTTATCATGTTATTTTGAACACTGCACACACTTCTCCAAATGATGTATGATTATGTTTACAGCACTTTAATTAGATGTCATTGCTCTGGCTCTCCAGCAATTTCCAAAACATTTCAAGACACTTGAGGTGACTACAGCAGGAGTTCTGACACAAGAGGAGCCTGACTGAATATAAGATTTATAGATCACTTTAGCAGGAAGGCAAGAAATCAGAAATCCAAAGTATTTTTATGCATACTATATATAATATGTGTATCATGCATTTTATATATATACCGCGGATGGGATGCCGGTCTATCACAGGGCAGGAGACGCCGTGGATGGGATGCCGGTCTATCACAGGAGACACCGCGGACGGGATGCCGGTCTATCACAGGAGATACCGCGGACGGGATGCCGATCTATCACAGGAGACACCGCGGATGGGATGCCGGTCTATCACAGGGCAGGAGATGCCGTGGACGGGATGCCGGTCTATCACAGGAGACACCGCGGATGGGATGCCGGTCTATCACAGGGCAGGAGACGCCGTGGACGGGATGCCGGTCTATCACAGGAGACGCCGCGGACAGGATGCCAGTCTATCAAAGGAGACGCCGAGGATGGGATGCCGGTCTATCACAGGGCAGGAGACGCCGTGGACGGGATGCCGGTCTATCAAAGGAGACGCCGCGGACGGGATGCCGGTCTATCAAAGGAGACGCCGCGGACGGGAT
>JAABNX020000046.1:31662595-31683967 GCA_015163995.2 Mormyrus lacerda | reverse complement strand
CGACGTGCCACTAGAGCCCCCCCCCCCCCCCCAAAACCTTGGAACCAGACCCAGGTGCCTGGTCAGGGCTACAGCACAGAACAGGCACGCTCCGAATAGAAGAAAAGCGAGTTACAGATCCTGAGCCCTAATCTATTTACTCTGCTGGTTTGTGTTTGCTAGTGTTCTTTCCTTATGCTGTGAAAAGAATAGCCACTAGTAGCAATTTGGAAAGAAGTTAAATATTCAGGTTGGCAGAGTCAGGTTTCTAGGACATTGGTCATATTAAAGAAATATTGCACTGAACCCAGAAATCTGCTTCTAAGTGTAACATCTGGACAAGTCAGATCATCAAATCATGTGCTGCCTTGTCTTTCTGCTGAATATGAGGTAAATTTCCAAAAAAACTATGGACTTCTGATGTGGTCTCAGTGAAGAAAATACATAGCAGACCAGATCATTTAGATAAAGATCCTGCTGATCTTTCAGAGACAAAAGCAAAAAAGTCTATATTTGTGATGCAAGGCCCAGGAGAAGCTCATACTCAGCTAATGTGTTGTAATTGTCACTGACAAGTTGACCTGCAATGCATGGTTGAGTTTTTTTTGTTATCTTTGACTCCATTGGAGGGATAGCATATTTGGGTTTTTAATGTCCTCATTAGAATATCAATGAACCAATGGCTTGGAAGACAGCCGCTGTGAGTAGATGACACGGAAACAAAAAGATTAGCCACATTTTAAACAGTTCAATCATTTCATCTTTGAAGTAAGCATAATGGCTCGATACATATAAATAAATATAAATTTAGCACATGAAAGTACTGTGGCAGTGTATTTATCTGTGTTAAGGCTTCTCAGGTTTAATGTGAATACATAAACCTTTGCGTATCCCACCTGATCGGGGATCACACCTAAAAATAAACGTTCCGGTTTATTCTGATGTACAGGAGCTGTTCTGTGGCATTTCCATACTTGACTATGACATCACAGTTTCACCATGGCATCGGATGACAGTTTTGGGGGACCACAGCCACGTCGGCCGCATTAAGAGGAAGCACAGCACGTTCTCCGGCTCTGGCGGACGGCGTGTCTGCCACTCGCGGGTTGCGCTGATCGTGCTTTTTGGGGTGACGGACGGGGAGTAGAGGCAGCAGCAGTGGGGTAGAGGGCTGGGGGGGAGGGGAGGAGGCTGGCAGGTTGCGAGACGACTCCCGCTGTCTTTAATTATCACGTCACGTCTTGGCTGGATGGGGCCTTCGTTTCCTATCTACCTTCGAACCCAAATGCACCTGAAGCTCATGCGGGTCTATGCTGGGCCCCGCAGGCCGGAGCCAGCGGGAGTTTGGGGGGCGTCATTAAGGCAGTCGGCAGGAGCCTGCAGCCACATTAAAGCAATGCAACAACAATTCAATACAATGTAATCAGTTCTAAATTGAATCATCATTACCTTACAAAATATTCATATATCATGACCATTTAGTGTACATTGTAAAATACAGCCTGTGTATGTGTGTGTGTGTGTGTGTGTGATGGTTTTACTGTACTGTGTGCAAAAGTCTTCAAAGAACGTGTTTCAAGCTAAACATACTGTATCTTGATGATAGGAGAATATTAGTTTGGAAAAAAACACACAATTCAACATTACAACATACACAAATTAACAGTGACACAATAAAAAATGAACCAGAATGTCCTCTTTTCTCCGAAAAATTACTGATATCTTGTCAGACGGGCACTTCAGGGGCACCTCAGCCATTCATCAAATTTCACCACCAGCTTGATTATTTGATGAATGTAATTAGATAAACAAATCAATCATGTATTTATTGGCTAAAAAAAGTGGAGTAGTGGTCCAGTCAAAAGATACGCTGGTGTATTGGATGGTTGCTGCAAATACTGGGGTGACTTTAGGAGACGTTTTGAAACAGCTACGCTGACACAGTTTGACAGGCATAATTTTATGGCATTACACCAGCATGAAGATTATTTAAACACTACATTTAAACACTTTTCACAGTACTGTGTGTGTGCACGTGTATGTATGTATATATATATATATATATATATATATACACACCACACACACACACACATACGTCAGCCAACGTCTGTGCTTTGAAGCCCCAATATGAACTCGCCGTTTAAACCCCCGGGGCAAAATACCTGAATAATGTAAAAATAATGTAATAAGTAACGCATTTTAACAAGCATCTCCACCCCGCTACTCCTGGATAAGCAGCGCCCGTGTAGTCTAGGGTAAGACCATAGTCACACATACAATCTACCCCATCAGACCCAAGGTCACAAAACCAGTTGCTCTGGCTGGCTGGTACCTAACCACAGCTATGTCGATAGCTGCCAGACTCGTCTCCTTCGTCTTTGTTATGTGGTGCGATGTCATCGCTCATCTAGACACTCCTTTTTACTGGAAGCATTTTTTATTGTTTGTACTTTTTATTGTACTGTACTTAAATTCTTAGTACATCATTAGTATGCATTATATGTGTTTTAAGACCTGCTGTAGCAATATATAAAACTCTTATGTACAGGTAATAGTAATTCTACGCCCTCGTGCCTTACTATAGGCTTCATATTGTTGAGAATTGTTTTGTTGCATTCATCCATCCATCATCAAACTACATGTAAAATACAGGGAGGTGGGGAGCCTGTAGCCTATCCCAGGCAGCACAAGACACAAGGCAGAGGACACCCTGGGCAGGGTGATTTTATAATGAAATATCTGAATGCAGATTAGACATTAAGAATATAAGAAATTTACAAATGAGAGGAGGCCATTCGGCCCATCAAGCTCGTTCTGGGAGAACTTAGCTAATAGTTCGGAGTTGTTAAAATCTAGCTCTGATTTAAAGGAACCCATCCGAAATCATAGGAGAAATGCCAGATTCGGTAAAACAACAAGAAGGACATACATGGAAAAATAATAGCTCAATACAACAGAAGTGTGCAGAGGCATATTTGTATGTACAACTTCTGGAGGCTAAACTGAGTTTTACCTGTGTGTGTGCATGTGTGCATTTTTGTAATCATTACATTGGGGTGACCAGATTTCCCCACAATATGATAAAAATCTGTTACTTTTTACCTTGTGGAGATATTTTTTGGTCCCCATAATACATGCCTTAATTTTATAAAAACCCATGACTGAAATAAAAAAATAAAAATGCCAAAGGTCTTGTATTTTTAGTTACTTATGGATAATGTTAGGGCTGGGTAGAGATTACGGCTGTTGTAGATGGGGTTTTGACCACAGAAATGAATGAAGAGTCCCCGTAAAGATATGAATATCATTGGTGTGTGTGTGTGTGTGTGTGTGTGTGAGGGAGAGAGAGAGAGAGAGAGAGAGAGAGAGAGAGAGAGAATTTATCCAAACAAAAATACAGTCCATGCTCCTGGTGACTATGGAGAGGAGTAGAACAGTAAACAGCCGAACACAGTTATGGGCATTAAAAACTGGTGGAGGACGAAATGCAATATAAATTTCACTTGTTCACATTGCGCTAACTTAATTTAAACTCCAGATTCACTCCTAACTGTGTCATCAGGGCAGGAAAGTTCCAGGCTAAACAGCTGCCTGCGACAATCCTGCCGCTTTCAGACCTACTGCAGCGATTTCTGCGTCTCACAAATCAGCTTGGATATGATGTGTTCCCCATATTGTTCTCTTTGCGTTACATTTCAGAACAGAACATGTCACCCTGTCACAGACATCCACAAGGTCGTAAAAGCGGAATGAGGCCATGCCTTAGATACATCTGTGCTCAGCTTATTACCCTTAAACGACTGATACGACTTCAATTTAAACTAAATCGAAATAAAGAAAACTATCAACTATATTTCTTATTTGGGTGATAATAACCCTTTTTATATGGGCCAATTGGTGATGTTTTAAATTAAAATGTGGACTTTTAGGTTTAATATATCCTACATCGAATATCATGTATGAGTAAAAGGAAACTGGCCACAAAAGGGCTTATTAAAGTTCACAAATTATAACCATTTCCTTCTGGCAAACCACCGCTGAAGAAGAAAGGTTTAATAAGAAGCTGGCCTCTGATCAAAAACTCCTCCAGAAAAACAGCCACTCAGACTTGTGATTGTTTTCTAAGAATAAATATAACCACAATCAAACATACAGGAAATAAACAGAGGTGGGGACTCGAGTCATTGACTCGCAACTCGACTCGGACTTAAGTCATAAATTTTATTTTATGGCAAAACTGATTGAAAGACTTGGACTTGAAGGCAAATGACTTGAGACTTGAACCCGACTTGGACCCTATGACCCTCTGGATACCATAACATTAATTTTATCATTTCAGCATATATTAATCTTCTACTGTCTGCATCTTCAACTGGCTGAATGCAAGGTCCCCTTAAATAGTTTGTTGGAAAGATGCATCACTCCCTGCATATACATGAACGTAAAAACTATGCCAGGACATCCATGAGTGCACTCTTTTCATCTCTTCCTGTAAAGCACATATCCTACGACGTACTAAAGCAGGTTTTTGCTGCAGCAAGTTTTAATCACTAAAGGTAAAAAAAGACATAGGGGGGCTGCAAGATTGGGAGTTTGCCTCTGGATGCTGGTCCTGTCAGTGATGGGGGGTGGGGGATGCAAGGGAGCTGGCCCCCGCAACATGCAGGAAGTTGTAGGTTGCAGTGTTGCGCAGAGACTAAAACTATGAGTGACTCATGTCACACGACAACTCGACTTAGGCTCAAGTCACAAATTTGATGACTTGTGACAGCAATAATGAGGGAAAGACTTGGACTCGACTTGGACTTGAGGCAAATTACTCAAGACTTGACTTGGACTGCAATGTTCAGATTCGAGACTTGACTCAGACTCACCAAAGAATGACTTGTTCCCATCCCTGGAAAAAATGACATCCCAAAATGAGGCTAATATCATTAAGACCTTTTTCCCATAACTACTAGACTGACTTATTGCCTATAGACATTCTAAACCTAAATTATTGAGATCCTGTGTAAACTGCTAACCCTGAAGACTCAGCTCAGCTTGCCTCAGTGCAGGTATGCAAAGGAGCTCACAGACCCTTTGGATTGGACGGTGTCATTCATAAGCAAAACGCTGTGCACTGAAATCTCTGCAATGTATCCAGTCAGAGATCTGGGAGTTTCTTCATGGAAGCAGCCCCAGATTCAGAGTTCTGAAGTGAAGCCAGAGTTGCCTTGGAGACCACTTATAGAACAGTTCTGCTCATAGCTAACTCATGCTAAACCAACTAATAACAAAAATCTGCTCCTGATATATGCAAAACATTTCTGTATAGCAGCGGTTCTCAAAGTTTATGGACAAAATACAAACCAAACCAAAGCAGCCCAGTATCACATGGGTGAAAAAAAATACAGTAAACTGAATTATAATAAATTACCACACTCTTTCTGTGTACCACCTGAGGGCACCCAGAGTACCACTGGTGGTACACATACCACTGTCTGAAAACCACTGCTGTACACCATTAGCGAAAATAATGTAGGACCACAGTCTGCAACTCAATATATTTCTTTGTTATATGAATTACTAGAAATTTTCCAGAATGTGATTGATATCTGTAATGGAGCTGAGGTGAATAAAACAACTATTTACATTCAAAAATTGCTTTCAAAAGCATTATCTGTTATACAAAAGGAACAGTATGCTTGACTGACATTCAACTGATTCAGATCTCGAAGCTGTATATATTCATTATTTTAGCGCCACATTAGTCATTTTAAGATGTCTTTATGGCTGGAACTAGGGTTACAATTGCCATTAGGTTACACAAAGAGTTATGGTTGTGGTTGTTATTAAAGTTAGAGCTAGGGTTAGTGTTAAGGTTGTTATTAGGGTTAGAGTTTGGTTTAAGGGTTAAAGTTGACATTAAAGTTTGTGTGTGATTTAGGGTTAGGGTGTTCTAGCTCTAACCATATATGAAACCCTAACCCTAGCCTTAGCCCTAAAAGAAACCGTGACAAGTGCACACTACTACAGGGTACTACATAGTGTACCCTTGTGAGTATACACTATAAAGTGTTCACTAAATAGTGTATACTTCTGTGTGCACACTACAGAGCACAGCCAACAAAGCATTCCCTCCTGGGTGTACTCTATGTAGTGTACAGTAGAAAGTACACAATACTGAATGCGCATTACAGAGTATATGTTAGGCAGTGTACCCTTCTGAGTGTTCACTACATAGTGCATGCTGCACACAAATTGTGTAGTGTACCCTACATGCAATATTATTCATACTGCATGGTACAGAGCATACCTACACTGGCCATCTGTTGAAGGGTTTTTTTTTTTTATTAGTACTGTCCACAATGGCAATCCTATTCCAAACCATAGCAATAACCCTAATGGCAACCCTAACCCTACTCACACCCTAATGGCAACCCTAAGCCTAACCCTAGTTCTAACAATAATGGCATCCCCACACTTTTGGGTTGGGATAATGCTTCAGTTAGGGTTAGATTTACTTTGAAGGTTAGAGTTAGCTTAAGGGTTGTCTTTAGGGTTAGATCTAGGTTAAGGCTTGCCTGTAGGATGAAGCTACAATTAGGGTTTGGGTTACCATTAGGTGTCTTATACATTGAACTGCAGAGAATCACTTTCCAGCAATTGTCCTTCCCTTTATTTCCTTGAATTATTTGCATTTATAACTTCTTAATAGCATTTACTACAGTAAACTTAAATATACGGCTTACAAATCTAAATCATCATTTGTTCTACTTGCAGTGATTTATATATATTTTTTCCATTGACGTCAATAATGTACAGGGGAACACAAATAAAAATAAAAACAAATTACGGGTCTCAGTAAGGTAAGAGTTTAATTTTGACATTTTCTTGCTCGTTGTGATGCGGGTCTACTTTGTTGGAGACTGAATGTGGAAGGAGCGTGAGTGAGTGATGTGACAGAGAGTGAAGAGAGCACAAGAGGGGAGCAAGAGAGGTGGTGAAGCTAGCGGGAATGCGTGAATGCAGCAGCCTGTAAGGTGTGCTAGACCTGAAGAATATCTCTAATTTTCTTCTAACAAACAAGAGTAAAATCTTTAAGTGAGATTTCTCATATTGAATCAGTTTGTTTTACACCCTTGAATCCACAAGCAAACCTAGAACATAATAGTAACAAAAAAAGAATGTTAGACTAAAATCTCACTTCATATGAGGACTCTTTTGTTATTCTCCAGTTACCATACTGATCAGAGACACAAGCATTCAACAAGGTGATAATTAAAAACCCTTTCAGACATTCTATGTGTTCCTACCAATATATACATACTGGACACGTGACAGGTGCACAGGAAGCAGCTGGCATGTCACTGTGTCATCACTGCACCTGGAGTCCCACAGCAGCAGGGGGCTGCAAGATTGGGAGTTTGCCTCTGGATGCTGGTCCTGTCAGTGATGGGGGGTGGGGGGAGCAAGGGAGCCAGTCCCGCAACATGCAGGGAATTGTAGGTTGCAGTGTCGCGCAGAGACTAAAACTATGATAAATAGTGACGGCGGTGAGTCTCGAAATAGCCTCTCTGCCCCTCCTCTCTCTGTGGTCCACGCCTGTGAATCTCCCGTCCAGCCTGGCCATCCAGGAGAACCCTCCCGTCAGCCTGCTCTGTTTCGGTCAGGATCCCTGCTAAATCCGTTGCCCTGTTCCTGTAATTAGGCTCGGGCCTGAGTTGTTGATACATGCTGGCAGTTGGATGCAGTAGTTGCCGGTTCTGCAGCGTGCCGGAGGGCCGTCTCAGAACTTGTGCACAGGACAACTTGGAGGAGGTGTAGACAGCATCATAAATGTATAAATAGCCAAATCCCATTTCCCCAAACTTTCTGAGCGTGAGCATAGAACAGTAAGATGGTTTTATAAAACCTGCAGCCCTCACTGTCAGTTTCCTACCACCATGATATGCTACTGATGGAGAAAATAACATCACTAATGGGAATTAATGAGGGGAGATGGGTAGAGGTCTAGAGACAAGCCCACAATTTCAGGGTCACAGACAGCTGAAAGATGTAAATACATCTCAGTTTTTACCCAGAAGAGGAAATGCATCTGCCACTGCGCATATTACTACTTAACACCATCACTGTGTGTCCCAAGAATATTTCTAAAACAGGGACACTGAATTACCAGAATTTAACACTGCCAACACAATCGATTTGCTAAAGTGACTGGGAATTTTTTTTATTCTACAGCACTGAAAGAATTGTAGAGCTGATAAGAGTTACCATATCCTGTGAAATGCTCTTTACAAGCACCAGCTGACTTCCTGTGTCTGGTCAAAGTGTGTACAAGTGCATAAACAATGACTGCTGTAGATTACACCAGAAACCTCACCGGCCCCTTAACTATGTCTGAAGTATCCTTGCGTTTTGGCCATTAACATGGTCCGATACTTCAGAAGTTAATATGGCTAAACTGGATCAATTGCTTATTTGCCAGGGTAGAATAATAGTCAATCAATTGACTATGTAGGTCAAAAGCATAAATTATTCATTGTAGGCAACAGCTACAGTAATGATATTGTGGAGATGTGCCACTCAATTACTTTAAGTATTTCCATGCAAGTAAATTAATGTTCATGAATAAATCTGGTTTGTATTTGAGAAAAAAGAATCCAGCAAAATGAACTAATGACCCTGTTACATCATCTTCAAACACTTATTAAAAAAGGATTTGGCCACACGCATAGCAGTCCTGAATCGGCACCTATTCTAAGGATTCCCCCAGGGAAAACGTTCTCTTTTACCGTGTTCTAACAGAGGTCATTTGGTCATTTGTACTGTGATTTAAATTAACTTACTTTTAATGGAAAATGCTGAAGACGTTGAATCTGAATCCCGAATCTGAGGTTTACTCTGCTAATTTTTTATTTTCTTACATGATATGTTTCAGTCACACCAGTGTCGCTTCTAGCATACAGATTTTTATTCTATCTACCCATTTAAACACTTGATTAAACTAATTCCCAAACTGCACCAAACTCTTCTTGGTATAGTTCAATAGTAAATAACATTCAGAAAATGACTAAAAGTCCACTACAGCTGGAGTTTGGATGTCTCGAACTAGATTATTGTGGTTCCTGTGATGCTTTAGATAAATGAAAGAAAAAAAATAATAAACAAAATAACTCGACAGGTGCAAAAAATAAGGTAAACAGGAAAATTAACATGACGCTGCGTTAAATGAATCGTGAATTCTTAATTTTGAGCAATCCTCCTTTGCGAGTTTTGTGTGACCCTGGCCTTATTTCAGAAGGTGGCGGTTCAGTGCTAAAAATAGCTCAGTATGGGTGACAATATCAGACCCGCTGAGGTATAAATTCACAGCTTTTCAAATTTTAATGCACATTGGAGCATTCTCAATAATCAATGCGACCAGAACCAGTCACAGATAACTGTCAAACAAACCACACTGACACTAGATTGAGCAGCAAACAGCTCAGTCTAATTAAAAGCTGGTTAAATAAGTGTGTTGCGTGCCGTACACCTACGGCCCTGCCCCTGTAACTGAGACAATATGAGACTGCCCATTGTTTTCGCGAATTCCTGGTGTAGAATGAGCGTAAAAGGCAAAAATCTGCAACAGACAGATGGCAAGCTGGACGCAGACACGGGCAAGGGGCCACGTCAGGGGTCTGGGTGGCCTGGAGTGCGGGGAGATGGGTCTAAGCGCAGCCGAGGAAGAGTCCCGCAGGCTAACGGGCTGCTCGCAAGGCGCTGGCCCTGAACCCAGACCCCCGGACAAAGGCTGCCGACGGAAACAGCACCAGCACGGCGTTAAGCCAAGCCACACAACTGAATAGTATCACTGGGCCCCCTCTCAGGAGCAGTACTGCGTATTACAGCCACAGTACTGGGTGCCTGTAGATTTCTCCAAAAATGTTCACAGCACCCAGGCACCAACAGTGAATCGTCCGTCACATCAAATCAGCTTTGGTTGCCATTGTTGCTGGACCCTCAGAACGGGCGTTGGACCTGCTGCTTTTATATCTGACACTAAATCCATCAGGTAAGTCAGTTTGAAGAGAAGTAAACAGCCAGGAGAAGAGAGATCAATAACAGAGCCCTAGGGCCACATCATACAATGGCTCGTCTATTATTCTCCAAACAGAATTATAGTAATATAGTGCAGGAGGCAAAACACTATAAGGCAAATGATCAAATCATTTTGATGGCCTTCATTTGAGAACTAAAGGAGTGACCAAGCCCTCTTTCTGCCCTAGTTACATGATTAAGCTGTTGTCTTATGACACATTAAAGAAGGGTTGATACGAAAAAAAAAAAACCTGCAATTTGTGCCCAGTGACAATGACAAGGTGTTATGGGAAAACTGGTCCCATAGCACCTTTGTGTAAAATGGGAGTGACAATGGGAGGGGGGGCTGGTAGTTAGGGTGTGGTTACTGCACCATTGTCCCATCTAAGAATGTTGTTTTACTCTTTGCTCTAAGCAGGGCCGTACTCTGACACATTCCAGGCAAAAATTACGCCCATGGCTCGGCAAAAAATGAACAGGGTCTCCTAATTTGTACAGGGTCATAGCTTTCAACTCGATAGTCTAGGTACACAAATGATACAGTCAATGAAAATAGTGACATTTACACAATGTTCACCTACACGTACATGAGTTGACAAATTGCATAAAAACTGCCGGTAAAACCCAAATAAGTGCTCTGGGCTCTGCTACCTGTCCAAACTTTAATGAGTAACTCACAGGATTCCAGGAATCACGGAACCTTCTCGCACACAGCTATGTGTTACAAAATTTCATATTCAATACTGTCCTTAGTGCCCTGATCTTCAACAAACAATAGTTACAATTATATGTTCATAATCAGTGTTTTATCACTGAGGAAGACGTGAATGGTGTCTGCTAATGTTATGGCTAAGGATGTAGACTTAAGCTCCTGGTTCACTTCCAGTTTTTATAGCTATATTATGCTTCAGTAAAATATCCAGTAAGTTGAATATCATCTGTCCCCCATAATAGCACAGTCAGGGTCTATATTAGAGGGATCGGCGCATGGTACAATAATTATTGACTGGGGAAACTACGAGGTAAGTTGCATAGATGGTTAGCCACACCGGTAAAGCTGAAGGGGAGATAACACTCACTCATCTCCAGTCTTTGTCAACTCAACCGCCTTCATTCCTTATGGTTCCTTCATCTGAAGGTCCAGGGAAGAACATAGTCCAGTGGCAAAGTCAGGCAAACAAGAAAACCATGGTACTCATTGAAGGAGAACCACAGGAGTCGTTCGGATGAGCCGAATGGCACCCTGACATATTTCACTCCGACACGTTTTTGTCATATTCTTGGCACTTTAAACAGCTAAGATTGTGAGACACCTTGGTTTGGTTTCCTATGGAGCCCATTAGATAAGGCTGCTATTTTTAGCACCAGCAAACCTCAGTGAATGAAGTGAGGGAGGTCTTCTGACAGCACTGCACAGGAAAACAGACAGATTGATGCAGACTGGAGTATGCTTAGGGGTACAAATGCTCATCACTGTTGCATCACGGTCAATCCACACCTGAGAAGAAAAAAAAGACGTCTTCGTGAGACCCCGCGCACCTTCCCCCATCCTGTCAGTCTTTGTGGTCCGCCTGTTCTCAGCATTAGCGTGTAACCTTGGCCCAAAACCTCTCCTCTCCTCCCTTTCTCTGCAGCGTTTCTCTGCCCCATGCAGGAAGTCCTCCAGGCCTGGCCCGGCTGGGAGCGTCATTCTCCTCACAGCAGCACAGGTGGAGGTGTGGGGATCGCTGCCAAATAGTTTCAGTTTGAAGGGAGGGTGCCGGGGAATGGGTGGGGGCCGTTCTTTCCAACCGTTTCGTGCGCGCGCGCGCGCGTGTGTGTGTGTGTGTGTGTCGCGTGTGCGTGCGGGTTCCTTCTTCCTTTGCTGACAGTGAGGCAGTACGTCCAGCAAAGTTGGGAAGCTCGCTCTCTTTACCTCACACTCATGCTCACAGGCACACGCTTCTCGTGCTAAAACGGATACGACTCACCTCTAGAACAGCGGGGCAACGGAACCTGAAAGATTCGCCAACGAAAGGTTAGCAGACTCGTCTTTCTGTCTCAAGTGAGAGCTGAGGTGGTCACTGAAATTCTGTTTTTGTTTTTTGTGCCATTAATCATAATTTAACATATACTTGAGTAATTGTCCTGCTACAGTATAGGTGTCCACGGAGCTGATTTAGCCACTGCTAATTGAGCTTCAAAGTACTTGATGCATTATTGTCGGGATGAACATGATGGAGAGTTTCTGCATCCCATAGCTTCCCTTTGTTTTGGGGATTTTGTGGTCATTCCTGTCAAGCTCAGGTTACACACATAGCTCAAGATCTCAGCTTGGGCTGTTACAGGGTTTGAGTGGG
The DNA here is from genome assembly GCA_015163995.2 of Mormyrus lacerda. NCBI lineage: Eukaryota > Metazoa > Chordata > Actinopteri > Osteoglossiformes > Mormyridae > Mormyrus > Mormyrus lacerda. The sequence goes on along the minus strand of JAABNX020000046.1, from coordinate 31,671,581 downwards.
ACAGATGATAAAGGGGACAACTCTGTGGAGCTGATTTAAGACTTAAAGCTAGGAGTAGGTACATGTGTAATATGATTTAAAATAATACTACAATAATATGACGTATACAAATTTAAGTGTGACAGTTATGGCAATATTAGCCGCACATAAATGCAGTTCATTAAAAATAAATCCATATTTCCAACAACACATTTATTTCTAAAATAGACATATTTTACCCTACGCACTGCCATCATTTCAGTAAAATGCCTGACTTTTCTCTGGTTACTGACCTGTCAATGAACAAAATTATTGCAGCATTTTGCACTATTGCAAAGTATTGTTTACACAGTATTTCGTCACTTTTTATGTCTTTTGTGACCTTCGGTTTGCATTTCTGTTGGCGCTCATAATATTACACATTGAAATCTTCCAGCCCAAATCTAATGCTGTCGGTGTTTGCTCAAGGAGTAATCCTCCACCTTTATGGTTAAAAGTCCAGCTCTAAACAATTACAGTTTGCATTTAGCCTATAAAATTGACTGCACTGCTTCCGATGTGATACATAGATACTGATGTCTTTTCGAAGAACTACAGTGATTCATGGTCACATCGGAAATCGGTATTTGGATGTTCACACTCAGCCCTGTGACAATAATGTTACAGTAATGTTTGACACCATTGACGCTCAGTTTGTTCTACGCTAGCAGCTACACAATAGCTTGTCCTCCCTGAATAGCAAGGGGTACGCAGGGACAAAGGGTACAGTAAGCCTAATCTCCGGAGTGATACATATAATAACTGTTTATCACTCTGGGGCATGGTTTATGTGAAGGTAAACTTTTCCCAAGTAGTTCTGTGGTTGCAACATGCACAGTTTTGCCATATAAACATTTCTGCTATGCTACTTCTTTTTTTCCCCCTTCTTTTATGTGGGAATGCAGCAGGCATGGCAGATCTGTCCCATTCTTCCTTGTTCACCCTTAGCTTCAGTGGTCCACAGCTGGAGTACTTGGTCCCTTAGCCTGTACCCCACATCAGACTACTGGGGCTCTTACAGTGCAGTAAGCATCTCAAAGAAAGTGGAATCTCCACACACCAACATCCTTGACTGACTGACTGACTGACTGACTGACTGACTGACTTTTGGCAAGCAAATCCATAAATGATCCGGCCACAGCTAGGTTTAAATGAGTACCTCCTTCTTACCTGCCAGAGATTTGGAGGAAAAGGACTGAGGCTTACTATGCAGATGACTCACAAACACATTTTAAAAGTTCATAGGGGTATAACACTGCTAATTCAGCAAAATGTATTGCAGCGGCGTATCTTGTGAAATTTACCGGCATACACGCAGTCACGGCTGACATATAATCTTGCCTCAGTTTTTCTGCTCTGGACCTAATCTGCCATCGAGATTACAGCCAGGTTTTGACATTGTCACCTACCACTGAGCTCACTGAGGAGATCACAGGAACTTGCTGAAAGCTCTCAATCGAGTATGAAGGCTGCGGCCTAGATCTCTGCTTACAGAAAGGCTATGGCCTGCAAAAATGTAATTAATGAACATAGGGCACCTAATTCTTTAGATAATTCTCTGTGATTAATCTCAGGTCTTCATACAGTTGCACAACCACATTGGGTTTATCTCTTTTAAGTTTTTCCATTTACCAACTAAAAATTGGGCAAGTAGTCACATAGTAAATTTAACCAGATAGTTCTTTTTGATTTCCTCACCCTGTTTTATTAATACCAAACTACAAAACATATAAAGGTCTGGTACAACTCATAATGTAGACAAACATGTTAACATTTACATAAATCACCAAACCCCAAAGACCTTTTACTGGATAATCAATTAGAAGATGGGTACGTTAATAACCAGGAAATAATCAATTTATTGAAAGTGCAGACTCATGTAGTTAGAATATTTTTATAGGAAACATGGTGTTTGATAAGAATATCCCTGGTGAGACTGTATGGTCACAAAACACTTGTATGTATATGAGAAACTACACATAACATCTAGTCCCATCTACCAGCATTGAGTTTTTTATTGTATCTGGCATAAATGTGTATGACCAAAATCCTGTATAAACATGCCCTGATGTTAATCCAGTCTGGTTATCTTGCGTTGCGTTGCCAGTCTGTCAGAACTATAGGCAAAGCCAACTCAAGTCGTAGGTGTGATCATGCCTATACTCACAAAAGTTGTTCCACCAAGCAATTTCTGAAGACAACTGTCACACGCGCAGAATATTCTAGTGGAAAGACAAAAAAATCGGTAGCGGGGCGTAGCGCTGGTGTCCCCTCCATTCAGACATGAATTGTCACAACTCACAGAGACGACGTCTTGGTGAGACCACGATTTCGTGGTGGGAGGAGTGTCCGATGCATATCAAAGCTGATGAAGAAGAAATGTTCTCTAGTGAAAGATGATTAAAATGTCATGTTATGCAAGAGATATAAAATGCATAATTAGGAAGGAAGTTAAAGGAAGTCAGTGATGTATCTTCTCTACAGGTGCTCAACGGTTGTCATTCAATATCATTCAATATCAGATAATTTCTGAGTACAGTTATATGTATATGTAACTAAGAATATGGGTGTGGACTATGTAGGTTTGTCAATGTTGGCTCACTGGCAAGTTGGCCGTACTAGCTAGCAGACAAACAATGCCTTTCTTGGAAGAAAAGGCTTGATCTCGTTATCACAGGAGGATGTGGTCCTGCCTGCCGCCCCCTCACCAAACGTGCGTGCTTGCACACACACATGAACATACACGAGCACCCACACACACATTCGCGTGGATTTGTCAGCAGAAAGAGTCGTGACTGGTCCTCCTCCTCGTTTTCCAAAGCCAGCTGCTTTCCCTTAAACTGCAGCCATGGGCAGAAGGTGGAGGTAGGAGTTGGGTTAGGGGATGGGTCTTCAGAGTGCCTGTCAAACTCCCAACAGGGATCACAAGTGGGTTCTCTCCAATGGAGAGGCGAAACACACCGTTAAAGGCTGCATATTTAATCTGCAAATAAATATATTTTATGTTCTCAAAAAGGAAATCTGTACACCTCTTTTATTCATCCCTCAGATCAATATGCACACTTATAAAGATTTCCATTACTAAGGGTAATGGGACTTCCACAGTCCTCCACCTGTACCTGTGGCTCATTCAGTGACTCCATCTTGTGATATACCCCTAAAAAAATGTCTACACATTACACACACAAAAAATGCAATAGTAGTTTTGGGAATTCTAACTGAATACTTGCTGACTGATTTTACTAAATGGTAATACTGTGATAAACTTTATAATAGTCATGCTTGGAATGAACAGTGTCCAGATGAGATATTTCTGTGCTTGCTTTTCAACTGAAGTGCCACTCGTTTACCCTTTTCCAGGACAGTGTTTCCCAACCCGGTCCTTGGGGACCTCCAGACAGTCTATGTTTTTGCTCAAAAATGTGGACTGTCTGACAGTGAACTGGGAGGGAGCAATAATGTGGAGACTGTCTGACAGTGAACTGGGAGGGAGCAAAAATGTGGAGACTGTCTGACAGTGAACTGGAAGGGAGCAAAAATGTGGACTGTCTGGGGGTCCCCAGGGACTGGGTTGGGAAACACCGCTCTAGGACACCTGAGCAGATGAGGCAGTTAAACACGCCACCGGTAGTTTTGCCACCCCCTTCATACCCCTAATTCCAGCACCGAAATTGGAAAAGTTAATGACTTCAGGCAAAACAGCCTGAAATCAAATCTCCCTTTTGCTGTTAGAGAAACCCATTGTGTGCAGGTCTGAATGCGTGCCGTCTGCATCTACAAGTGTATATTGTCAAGGATTGATCCATGATGAAACTGCACGCCCACTGCAAACTGTTAGGTCTCTTTTCTTGGAATTTGAAGAGGAGCATTTGCTCCCACGTACAGTGCATTTCCCTGACTTGTCTAACGAGATTTTCAAACACCCCTTTTCTTCCCAAAGACCAGTGCATCAGCTCTGCATGGATAATGTCATCACTTTGAATAAATCCGCCTTAGCCGTCTTCTCTTGACTCAGTCTGACAATAAAGGTGGCCCCCATAGTCTTTTTACCTCAGTTATTACATTATCTGGCAAGCTGCCTGTGCTGCTAGTTTGTTTTGCTCTGTGTTAGTGTGTGGTGTGTGTGTGTGGGTGGGTATGTGTGTGCGTCTGCATTTCTTTGTGTGTGTGGGTGTTGCACCACAAGCTTTCATGGCTTCTGATATTTCCTGTCTGTATATCAATGGACATTCCCATTTGCCACACCATTGTTCTTTTAATGAAGCACTCCAGGTCATCAGTAATACCTAGCAAGCTACCCTTCATAAAGATGGCACAGCCACTGCCTTCTGCAGTCACCAAATGCTTACTCCTTCATGCACTATCAAAATATTGTACAATGTTTCTCATCCCTAATTTTACAGTATTACCACAGAGTGATGAAGTACCTTAATAGTATTCATCACCTTTTTAACTGAAGTACTGAATCATTCATTTAAGTGACTAATGAGGTACAGTAGCATGGGATGTGTCTGGGGACAAAGAGGCTAGAATTTGAACATGTTGGAGCTTCCAAAGTGATCCCAAAATAGACCTAATGCAAGTTCTTTAAAATTTCAACCAAAACTTTCAAAAGAAGTGCCCGTTTCTAGGCGATCAGTGGTTTCGATGGTCATTCTTTATAGAAATCAGGGAAACTGTAGTTATTAATAACAATCAAGGGACACATGTAGTGTCAAGCACATTACCTCGAAGGTTTCTATGACAACCGGCTCCAAGGACTTCAATAGCCTGTCTGGTCAAATGCCTGGGTGTCTTACTGTCCGACCTGGTGGCTTTGAAGGAATGAATAATTACTCACACTATGCAAAATACCAGTATCAACATCAACTGGAAACAAATCGCACATCGAATTTGAGGTTTTTTTTTTAGTAAAATCACAGACAGGATTAAAACAAAAGAAGAGGAGGGACAACAGACCAATACAAATGTGTTTCTCTAGTTTGGAATTTTCTTTATTTCATACACTGCACTTTATTTTCTAAAAAAAGGCGTAGCAAGAACATCTGCCAGTCCATGACATCCCCATCCAGGGTGTACCATCACCTTCTGTTCTCTGAAACTTGGTAGAAGCTAAAAGACCATGTACCGGATAAACAGTTGGAGGACAGTTTTAACACCGAAATTCAATGAAAAACTTTAAATGACACACTGTTTTTACAGAGACAGAACTCAGGTGAGCAACATGCTGTTTGATAAATATTACTACCTGAATGTAAGTGTATAAGACCATTAGGCGGAGATTTTTGTATAATGAAATCTCAAAATATACCCCTCCAGCAAATTTTATAAGGAAATACCAGAATAGCATGTTTTTAAAATAGTGTCAAAATACTGTTTGTCATGGAATAATAGTGTAATATTGCGTGAGGAAAACTTCTTGCTGGCCAATTTTATCGCCACTATATAGCCTAACAACAGATTTCCGGGACTGTTCGCAGATGTCAGGGAGCCACGGTCAATTTGCAGGAGACTCCCGGAGCTTCCAGAAAAGTGATGTCGGGTGTAATGTCTTCCCTGTCCACGGAGCTGTGCTGAACTGCAGACGGGTCACAGGCAAAAGGCCTATATTAAAATTCTTAAAACACCTGCACCCTGCAGAGGAAACATTATGGCTTAATAACATAACCCGCAGTTGACAGGGAAAACGGGTGTTGCCTTAACCCTACCGCAGGGCTCTGTTGACTTAAGACAGTTGTAATGATTTGCACTGGCGCTCTGCAAACACCTGTAGCGGAGAGCAAACAGCCGCCCTGGACTGGGGCCCTGCGCAGCCGCCGGGCCGGCCCAGCGGAATGGCGGAGTGGCTCACGTCTGGGAAGCCGAAGTCTTCGTCTGACCGCTGCCTTTAATCACCACTCGCTCTGCCGTAATGAGGGGCTTCAGGTTCTGAGGGGACTGAGGCGGGCCGAGCCTGAAAACAGGACATTTCAGGGGTGCTCCTGGCTTCCCTGGACAAAGATGACCAGCAGAACCTACCTCTGGGGCTCCAAACAGTGGCAGGGTAACGTGTCACAAATAGACTCCGTTTCGTTTTATTTTTAAGTAATTCGGTTTAGTAATCCTGTTTTAGAAGAACTGGTGCAGACTGGACCCAGACAGGTCGCCCTGCATTGGAGCCTGTGGTTCTGATCCGCTTAGAAAGTGGCGGCGGTGCTCCCCAGTCGATAAAAACAAGAAAGAGCGATATTCCTGACATTTAGGAAACACCCATTGGCGCGTAGCTTGGGAGCTATTCTGGTTATGGAGCTGTCACCTCAACGAGCTTGTCCCCAATCTGGGCAGTGTTCGGATTAAAACGTCACCATGGTGAACACAGATGCCCACTGCTTCTCTCATCAGGTGTCATTCATGTCATAACATACAATACCTACCATCTCAAAATCAGTAATGCTTTAAAAATATGTGAGAATGAAAAGAACAATGGAGTCAGTAAGACTAGACACTAGAGACAGATAGATGATGGGCGTCGCCACCATTAAATCTGAAGGGGCCGTGTACCCCTCACATTTCATAATTATTCGTTTGGACCTCCCCACATTTAACATGAAATATTAGTTTTAAGGCAACAAAATTAGTTTTATAACAAACTTAAAATGAGAATCCATCACCGTTAAACCATCTCCAGCAGATATGTTGTTTAAAAACAGTATGGGACTTGCCAGACTGCGAGTGTTTGTTGCGGAGTCCAGGGTCATGTGACACACCCCGGCTTTGCGAGACAGTAGCGTAAATCCCCCTCCCCGTTAATGGGGAAGCGGCTTTTTCAGGGTGGATTGCAGCGGCCCTTCCACTCCCACCCCTGGCAAGATACGGCATGCTTTGCTCAAGGCCCGCTCTGTCTGGGTTTCGCTTACCTCAGCCTATAAGATACCTATATCTGTAAGATAGGGGTTCTAGCCCCTGGCGTCTTCTCTGGAACCTTAAAAAAATATCGCATTCATTTCTGCCCCGGACCCTCCTCCATCCTCACAAACATACCCCCCCCCCCCAAACCGCCTTGCATTGAAAGTAATTTTAACGGAACAGAGAACTAAAAATTCATTTTGTCTGACCTAAATCAAAGGGTTCGAACCATGAGCTTATTACACACTGTGCTTAACTTGTGTTGTGGAGGAGGATGGGGTATGATTATCCTCCAGCTACCCACCCTGCTATAAAAACTAGCGGTGCGGCATCTGGAGGCAGAGTTATGTCGCTGCTCTCCCTCCCATCTGCGGCTCCGACACGCCAGCCTCTGCCTCCTCTCCACAAGCCTGCACCAGCCCGCTTCTGAGGGCGAGAGCTGCCGTCGCGCTCCTCCGCCGGCCCCCTGCTCCACGCGCCGGGGCTGGCAGCGCCATACCTCCGCCGATGGCCGGCGCGTGAGACGGAGCGAGAGAGCGCGCGAGAGAGGGCATCCCGACTCGAGAAGTCCGCCTCTCTCACCCGGGAACCGACAGGAAGGGCAGGAAGGTCACCTCTCTGCCCCGAGGGGAGGAAAGGAAAATTAAAAAAAAAAGAAAGAAAGCCAAACTGACGAGAAATACAGGGCGCGAGCGGCAGGACCAGAAACGGTATGAACGCTCTGGGGTGTGCGTGAGTGTGCGCCCGCCGCCGCCGCCGCCGCCGCGCGCGTGTGTGCGTCAGCACGCGGGTGAGGAAAGCTGGTGCTCGGGTTTGTCCGGGGTGCCGGTCCCAAGCCTCCGCGTCTCTTTGCAGATACAGCAATTAGATGAGTAACTTTCAGCACTTGTTTTTCTTGGCTTTGTTATTGGCACCTGGTCACATAGCTCCTCTTAAAAAGATCGATTGTCAAGCATGTTGAGATCCTCTTATTCAAAAACTTAAGCCAGAGCGTCTATTCCGTGTATTTAATATTTAATGATGCAGAATACAATTTTGGCTGTTTTTGATGTTTTCATTGTGCGCACGTAAATAGATAGTTACTCTGGTATGTTTTTATTAATATTTATACTCAGCCGGATTAGAAAGTTTTATATAGTTTTTAAGTATGTTCAGTTTGTGAATGTTATTCAGAATGTGATTTATGAAATTTCGTGAATGTAAAGCTATTGTTAAATTCTTTGCTGAATCCTTGACATACAATTGAAACAGAATTCTGATAGACTAATAAAATAACATGAAATACAAAGTTATATATCCTGTTATGCAGTACAACTGTACTGATCCCCATGTATAACAAATCAGATCTTGACAGAATGTTTAATACAGATTATTCAATAGTGAATTTTCAATGTCGAACATCACTGGCAGGAGAACTATTGTAGTATCAACCTAAGGGCAATGTGGTGATATCATAATTAATAGCTTTATTCAGAACCAGTGTGACAGGTTCATGTAAGTTATAAATTGCACAAAAGAAGAACAGAACATTTTCTGATAAAACAAATTCTTTCATCCACCATTCCATGGATGATGATCTTTCCTTTGAAAATGTATAGATACTATCACATGGATGTTACAGTCTTTACAAGGTGTGGATATTTGTATAGGAAACTTTGGGAAGGAGAACTGAAAGCAAAGGACGTTATTATTTGTGTTGCATTTTAGATTGCATATCACATAATACCACCCTTCCCCGCCCTGTTACACTCCTCTTCACATTTACTCAACTGTGGCAAAGAGTGTTATTAAATATTTCCCCATTGTTTGCTTCTGTATTTATTGTGTACCGTTGTTTAGCACTGGCTTATTCTGACATAATCTAGGGTTTAGGGATAGGCAGATGCCTTTCAACATAGTGATTAAGGGACATGGTGCAGAATGCAGATTTGCCACGCTAACCTGCTACATTGTCGGTGGCACTACAGCATTCAAAGGCTGGATGCTCAACAGCACCTGTGTTCTGGATGACTGAGGAACAGTCTGTATGTGTTCTGTATGACTGAGGAACAGTCTGTATGTGTTCTGGATGACTGAGGAACAG
>JAABNX020000046.1:31648639-31662495 GCA_015163995.2 Mormyrus lacerda | reverse complement strand
TCTGTATGTGTTCTGTATGACTGAGGAACAGTCTGTATGTGTTCTGGATGACTGAGGAACAGTCTGTATGTGTTCTGGATGACTGAGGAACAGTCTGTATGTGTCCTGGATGACTGAGGAACAGAGTCTGTATGTGTTCTGGATGACTGAGGAACAGAGTCTGTATGTGTTCTGGATGACTGAGGAACAGTCTGTACTGTATGTGTTCTGGATGATGGGTAATCTCGGGATTACAAGATTGAAGTTCCCAAAAGTCTATCTTGGGTGTACCTATGATCATTGTGTGTGTATTTGTATTTTAATTGTTACACAACAATATGGCACGTCTACTTTAAGAATCCCAATGATATTATTTCAGGTGTGGTAGACACATTAGAGCAGATAATGTTGAGTCCCCAGACAAAGCTGTATTTTTATTGACATTGAAAACACCGTTTGTTTCTCAAACAAGCTGATTCGTCTGAGTAAATAAGTAAGGTTCATCCTTGCACAAACTATCTGTGGTGACTAAGTGGTGGAGAGCATCGTCTCAGCTTAAACTGTGTAATAACACAGTGTGACAGGGCTGGGGAGAGGCAGGTCACATGAGCGAGCAGTGCGTGGTTATGGGGCTGGGGGTGTTTCGAGTAGAACTGTAAACACTGTCTCTCTTGGCATCTAAAGTGAGTGAAACTGCAATTGAAGTTCCAGGCAAAACAAAAATGACAAAAATGTTCCAGTGGATTTTGGTCACTGCTTGCTTAGTATTAAAATGAATGATTTACTATTTACTAATGATTACAAATGGTAACTGTACTGTAAAAACAGCAGTACATGAGTCCAGATGATCAAGAACTTCAGTGAGAATGGTTTTAGCTGGAACATTCTGTTGAGTGAAGACTGGACTCGTGATCTAAAGATGTGTATGAGGTGGAAGTAATATAACTCACTTCATAAAAAAAAGAACTAACTCAGTATGATGGAAAATACCTGTGTTTTCACCATAAATCCACCACACGTGCGCCAATCTCAGACAAATACACATCTTGCACCTGAGAAAACAGTTCTTTAATTTACATCTGTATTTCCTGCAACCTGTGCTTAGGTAGCTCACCATCCCGGAATTCAATTATGAGGTGAATGATTCTTGAATGTTCCCACTGCTAGTCATGCACAAGTCACATGGGACCCCACAGCATCTGTGAGAACCTCTTCCCCAAAGACCCTTTTCACGTTCTTGGTAATTAAGACACATCCAAGATGTGAAAGGTTAAGATGTCACCTAAGCGCTGTGAGCCAGGACCCTGAGGGAAACGACAACCCCCCCCCACCACCCGCCGTGCTGTCTTTGTTTATGTGTCACATCCTCCTCAGATCCTCTCCAGGGTGTAACTGAAAGCAGTGCGCGCTCCATCCAGTGCTGCCGCTCCTGTTCCCAAAGTGGGTGGGGAGGCATGTGTGGATAGCCCCCCTCCCATCGGGCTGGCTGTGTTCTCGCCTTGCAGCTGTTTGACTTGGCAGGGTTTTCCCAAGACTGCATTGGGGCAGGGAGGGGCTCCCTACCCACATGTTTACCCAACCTGCTTGAGAGAAAGGGATTTTGGAGAGGTAGGGGGTGTCATATTTTCCCCCCCAGGGTCTTATCATTCCTCAGACCCGGGAGCCCTGTGCTCTGCATCTACTTGATTAAGATAGCATGTCAGAATTTGTTCACATTTCAGGTGTCACCAGTCCAGAGACATCTGACTAAAACAGTACTCCACAAGACAGCTAAAGCATCTGAACCTTAAAAAGACAGCCTGTAGTTAATACCAGATAAGTAAAAAAGACAAATTAGGTCAGTGCTCAGCTACTGTAGGTGAAAACCCAAAGTGTTCTAAATTCACACAGAAAACTGTACTGATATCCTCCTTGGTCCCCTCAACCTAAAATCCAAGATATTGTCCAGGCAAAGCCCTCACCTTCTGCGAGTGTACAAGTTCATGCAGAGACTAGAAACACGAAATCAGACGAAAAACGTGACAGAATATCAGTGCAAAGAAGAGAATAGTAAAAATACAATTAAAGCATTACAGGAAAATTTGCTTATGTTAACTAAGTGCTGTTTAGCCTGTCATCTATGAGCGGTTTACGGCCACCCCCACATACACACCTACGCACACAGAAGGGACGCTTGAGAAAAGGTCTCGGAGAATTGCTGTTTTATTTTACTCAAAGGGTAAGAGAAAATCAATTATCCACTGCAGTCAATACCCTCTCTGGTGAATTCCTGTTGTCAACGTTAAAGTCACTACGTCAGTAAGAGGCATCTCACTTGAACATTACTTAGTGGCTCTTATATATGCTCTGGTGGACGGCCATATTGCCGTCAGGTTTGGCTGAATTAGACAAACCGATTGGTTTGCCTAATAAGAGTACCCATAATCTCTAGAGGCCAATCGGCATGTTGTAGGATACCTAGAGAAATGTTTGAAGTACAGGTTTTCAGTCTGTTGTCACATTAATCATTCATCCATCCATCCCTCTGCTAATGGCTTATTCAGTACAGCTTTACAAATAGACTTAGAGCTAATTCCTGGTAGCAGGCAGCACAATTCAGTGGTACACCCTGGACAGAAACACAGTCCACCAGAGGGCATGGCCGGGCAAACCCACAACATATGGATTTACCTCTTATATTCATTAATCACATTAATTACATGAATAGCAATATATGAAAAATAATTCCATGGCTTTGATCAAATTTGCTAAAGCCTTTCTATTAGGATAACTATTTGTATATATTAGTAAAGCATGCATACTTGTAGTATATTGCCAAAATGTCCAGACTAATAAGTGAAGCTACCATGTGCTGTCAGGTCTTCATGATTGTCCCGTTTTGCACCTTCCATATGCAGGAGGTACAGTCCATTTTTAGCTCAGCAGATTTACATTTGAATTTTTTTGGGAGCTGACAAATGTGATGCTAAAAAAGCTCAGTTCATTATGTTAAATGATAATGCTACGCTAATGCTAGTTGACCTTTTTGACTCCACAAGCAGTAACATATTCATCTCTATCTTATAAAAACATTAGATTCATTTAGCACTGTCATGTCTCCAGATTTCAGCACAGTTGTTGTTGTTGTGATAGACTACCCAACATTTTGACGGTTCACCTTGAGGAAAAAAGAAACTGATGATTGCTTCTTTCCTCTGGACAGATATTTCAGTGAGAGGATGGACAGCAGGGAGGAAGACCGGATCGGGATTCCCTTCCCCAACCACTGCAGTGACCTTCTGTGTGGCTTAAATGAGCAACGCCAGGATGGAACCCTGTGCGATGTGGTGCTGGTTGTTGGGGACCATGAGTACCATGCGCATCGAGCCATCTTGGCCGCCTGCAGCCAGTACTTCAAGAAGCTCTTCACAGTGGGGACAGATGACAGCTGGCATGGAGTCTATGAGATCGATTTTGTGGACCACAAGCCGCTGGCCGCCATCCTAGAGTTTGCCTATACCTCTACTCTCACGGTCACTAACGGCAATGTCAAGGAGGTCCTGAATGCCGCTCGGATGTTGGAGATCCCCTGCATCATCAGTGTGTGCCAGGAGATCCTGGACACTGGTGGAGAAGAGGATGAGGAGGAGGACATGGAGAGTGAGGAGGAAGAGGAGGCCTCCCGGGAAGAGGAAGAAGACTCTAGTGAAAAGTCAACACCTGAGCCGGAACAGCATAGCCAAGAAGTACCAGCGAGGGAACAAGAGAGTCCTACAAGCACCTCGCCAGGGGATGGTCTGTCTGACGAGGCACAAGACCCTGACCCCACAGAGGTCATGGGGGAGAAACAGGAGGACCCCAAGGGTCCAGAGAGCCGGGCCTTAAAAGACTTTTCCATTGAATCCTTGCTGCAGGAGGGGCTGTACCCCAAGCTGTCTGCCACTGATAGAAGACCCCTGTTTCCTGGGTTCTTTCCCCCAATGTGGAATCCAGAGTTTCCTGGATTTCCTCCAATATTGGAGCCTAATAGCATCCCTCATCCATACTGCCCCCAGAGAACCAGCATGCCATTGGACTTGGCGGTAAAGAAGGAGGCCATTAAGGAAGAGCTGCAGAATGAGGTCCATCCCAACCATTTCCACAGTGACTTTCTGAAAGATTTCATAAGAACTGGCCTCTCTGTAGACAGTGATACCAGCCTGGGAACCATTAAGGATGAGGGAGACTTCAGCTCATACTTGAGTTTTCTCAGTGCCTCCCAGCTAGGGGCTTTCTTCCCACCCTGGCCACTGGTGGAAGACAAAAAGATGAAGCCTAAAGCATCTCAGCAGTGCCCCATCTGCAACAAGGTGATCCAGGGTGCAGGCAAGCTGCCCCGCCACATGAGGACTCACACAGGAGAGAAGCCCTACATTTGCACCATTTGTGAAGTCCGCTTCACCAGGTAGGTCAAAACCCCTCCGTGGGAGTTTTTAATATACTGTGGAAAACCATGCTATAAATATTGATTAAAGCATTATTTAAGAAAATGTAAGAAATTATTTGATAATTATATAAGAAATTACTTCTATTGAAATACTAAAATAATAAAATGAACTGTACAGTTTTAAGCTGTACATGTCTTAAGCGGTCAAAGAAAATGTGTAAGGCTATTTATCTGGGTAGCAAAGAAAAACACACTTTAATATTGGAGCATATACAAATTAACAGGAAAACCATAAAGAATATTATATGGTTGCTTTTTAAACCATTGGGAAGATAATTTAAATATTATTTTTTTGACTGGCAAAAACATTTTCACATTTAGTGCGATTGCTGGGCCTTATTTTTTATTGCAGTACATGTAAAAAGATTTATTTATATATAAGTGTTTGTAAAAAGCACAGTGGTGTCCTTGAAATGGCTGTAGTGCACAATTGGGTGTGCAAACCCTGTGCAACACTGGTGTACAAGGTGTTCCCCTATCTTGCTCCGTGACCCTGTCCAGAATCAGCAGTCAGAAGATGCATAGATGAATCTTCCTGAATTTGCTTTGAAACGTGTTAGCGTTTCCTTTTACTCTCGTTTTCAACACCAGGCAGGACAAGCTGAAAATCCACATGCGCAAACACACGGGTGAGCGGCCGTACATCTGCCTGCACTGTAACTCAAAGTTTGTGCACAACTACGACCTGAAGAACCACCTGCGCATCCACACGGGCGTGAGGCCCTACCAGTGTGAGCATTGCACCAAGAGCTTTACACGCTCCGACCACCTCCACCGGCACGTCAAGCGGCAGAGCTGTCGCGTAACACGGCCCCGACGTGGACGCAGGCCCATGTCTCGACGACCCTCCCACCCCCTTTATCTTTCCAGCACCCCACATGAGAACAGGCTGTGTCTCAATGGGTTCCTGCCTACCAGTCACGAGGCTTCCAAGCCTAGTTTCATTGACCAGAAGCTCCCCAGCGCCTTGGAGAACTTTGATAGCAATGATAGGCGGAGCCTAGAAACAAAGTTCTTGGACAATAACCAAAATGGGGTGGCTGAGAGAAGGAGAGGAGTGTTTGCTTTCGCCCTGGCAAAGGATGACATCCTGTCCCGTCCACCCATCTATTCCCCAGCTGTTGGCCACTGGTCTATGAGGGTGGAGCCGCAGGCCAATGGTTAGTCTGTACAGATGGACACAATACCAGTGACCACTGGCAAGATGACAAAATGCACCAAAGCTTTGGTGTGGTTAACAGGAATCCATTCTAAAGTTTATTTGCGGAAAGTTTTTTTTTTTTTTTAATTTAGAGTAACAAATTACAGTTTGACATTGCTGTGGTTATTAATTGCAATATCAATATGACACTTATATCAAAGGTTACCCTGAAATATGGTCACTGCTTGAATGCTATATGTAGTGTGATTTAGTTCATACAAAATTTCAGTTCAAGGTATAAAAATATACATATCATTTTTCATTTGATCCAAAAAGATTTCATTTAGTTAACACAGGGTATCTTTAAACTTAGCATAGCATAAAGAATTATTTAACATGGGACAGGTTGATGTCTTTAAAAGATTTTACACCAAACTTAATTTAAACTTGATGGTATTAAACTTTATTGCAACCTTGTACTGGATAAGGAGTTACAGATGATGGATGGTATTAAATTATTATTAATGTAGAAATGCAAGTAACACACTACTTAGTTTTTAGGAAACAAATGACTGACATAACAGCATTAATAACACTGTGGAGTAAAGCTTATTTTTAAAGCACATTTCTAACAACAGGCCATTTGCGCTGTGCAACAAGAGTCAGCACTCTAATTCTGAATGTCAGTGTGCTATTGCTGCCCTCAACTGGCCATTTACCAACATGAGCTTTTAAAGCTTCTGTGCTCAGCACATCCCTTACCTAATTCATCTAATTTAGCCTACAGAACACAAGTTTACACATAAATGAAAATTATAAAATACCGTATACAATCAGTCTGTTGTGTTACATTTTATGGTTTATTTTACACTTTACCCATCACAGTGTGATATGGCCAAACACATAGAGAGACATAACCACTAAGCGACAATTCTGGCCTGTTTTTTTTTTTTTTAAATCACATTACAATCATGTGATGCCACTGGAAACTCAGAAGTAAATACTATTGTAAATACTGTTGGACCGTAAATATATTGTGGCAAATGTTAAATATTTATGGTGACAATGCTTTCAAATTGCAGAATAGCTTCCTATTCGTTTTCACACAAGACTTTGTGTATTTTACTGGAATTTTTGCTTTTTTTAGTTAAAGAAAAGCCACAAGTAAACAATTACAATTGTTAGTGTATCATTTTAAATACACAGTTCAAAAGGACCAAGTGACCAATGCACAACTTTAAATTTTTATGACTTTAAAGCTACAAATAATTTTGCAACTTTTATCGTAATCTGGTCATGTCAGTATGAGACTGGCACTTTTTCTGTTTGTATAGTCTACGTTTGTAATGTTTGCCTTAAAAATTAATCTCGTTGCATATCATTTTACATATGCATATGTCTCTTTAATATAAATTGTGTTGCCCCATTAATGCTTTTTTTCTAGCTATTTATGCATATTTAAATGGTCTTGGCTATATTTTGTTAAGAAAGTTTGTTAAGAAATGAATGCACATTTTGTTAAGGTATTTTAAAAAAATAGATTTTTTATGATTGTTATATTCTGGGTCTGGGACCCATTTAAGAAATTAAAGTGAGTGTTGATCTTTTTTTGTTTGACTATGATTTCTATAGGATGGAGAAGTTGCGGGAGTACTTTTCCCCCCCAGTTTCATTCATTATTGAATTTAGTGATTGTCATTGTTGACACACCACAGCACAGCACACAACAATGAAATGTGTTCTCTGCATTTAACCCATATGTGACATAGCAGAGGGCAGCTAATTCAGCACCCAGGGAGCAGGGATGGGGAGGGTACCTTGGTCAGGGTACCCCAGTGGTACCTTGCTGGTCAGGGATCCGTACCTGCAATCTCTGAATTACAAGTGCACTTCCCTAACCATTAAGCCACCACTCCCCACAAAGAGTAGGTGCAGGGTACCCCTTCATTTGATTCGAAATTTTAGGTAATATTTAAATCAGTTGCATATGCTGCTAATTTGTTTGAAACAGCATTATGATTAATTTGAAATGTGAACTATACTGTGGGTTTGCAAAATAAAAATGAGATTGCTTTTTAATTATTTTTTGCCAGTGTTCATTGGCTGGGGTCAATGTTCACTTCTATTGTCAATCACAGAAAAGTGATCATTCATAAGAGTTTCAATATACCAATGAAAACCCAAAGGTGCCAATGCAAGTGTAAAACAAAATCCTTTTTGTTAAAAATACAAAAATCTTCTTTTACAGAAACCAAACTGAGTAAATTTTCATATGTAACATTTAAGAATTAAGAGTGGGACATGGAAGCATGTGCATTTAAGGAGTGCAGTTTGTGACAGATGAGATTCATCGAGTCAAATAGTAAATATGGGAACACTCATTCTTCTTCTTCTCTTCTATAGTACATTGTAACTCTCATATCGCCATCTACTGGACGCTAGATTGCACTTTTTTTTTTGACAAATATAATTTACAAATTTAAGAAGTACCATAACAAAAACTGGTACTTCAATTGCATTTTTGAATAGGGCAGCATACATTTCAGGAGCATATTGTTGAAGAGCTTTGGATAAAGGTATTTGATAGTGTGATGTTCACCAAGTGTAACAATGTTAAAAATTTACCTGTGGGCCTAATTGTGTAAAGTATTGTGCATCCAAAAAATACATATTGTAAACTATTTTTATAAATATACTGGCACCTATAAAGGTTTCTATTCCACAAAACAAGCAAAACATTTTATTTAAACCATCATGAAACAATATTTTCCATTTAAAATATGCCTTTAATTAAGAGTCATAATTTAAAAATTACATATTTGGTGTAAGGATAGCACACATGCATGTGGATATAAAGTAACCCAGAAATATACTGTGACCCAGCCACGAAATATCTTCAAAGCACAAGTACATTAGCAAAGCAATGCAAGGGTCAAAACGTTAATAACTGTTGTATTTTTGTCTAATGCTTCTCTGTGGAGATGTTTCCAAGCATATTTTGAACTCTCAGATATCTTGTCCTAGCTGGACTGCATCCAATTTTTGACTGTAAGAATGATATACAACTACTACATTTTAAATTGTCAACAGATTCCCTAACTTTTTGAATAATTACAGGAAAGTTTAATCTTCATACCAGTTTTAAGCATTTTACAAAAATAATCGAGTTGTTCTGTTCTTGTCAGTTCTGCTCCCTAGTTTTACGTAGTTGATCTGCATTATTTGTAGTACGGGTTTCTGTCTTTCTTGCTGGCCTTGGTGGATGGGTCAACACCCTTCTTGTTTAGCTGTCCAGTTTTGTTAGGTGCAAAATACGCCTTAGTCTTCGTTACTGACTGGCAATATTTAGTATTATTGCTCAAAAGAGGGGAACTCAACAGTGTGGCACGTGAAGGTTACTGTGCATCTTTTTTGGAGCTAACTGTGTATTCTCTCAATGGTACGACTGTGGTCTTAAACCTTAATTCAGCTCATGTTGAAGCGAATAAGTTCATCTACCTGAGGTCACATTTTTAAATGACAGAATAGCGTTCTAAGTGTTCATCAAGTAGTAGTTACGATTACACAATTATACCGAGTCCGGCAATGTTATTTGCAACGTAGACATAATAATCGCAATAAAAATGTTTAAAGAGCAAAAAAAAATTACCGAAACCACAATACACGCTAAGCCTCCTAGGCAGCCTTTGGCAAACCCAGATTTACGTAATATCTGATCTTTTGGTTTTAAAGACTTTTAACAGACAAACTATATTTCAAAATTATAATAATAAACTTAACGTTACAAACTATAAATATAAAGGGATAAAAAATTAACAGTAATTAACAGGAGGTTACAGTAGGAAACAGCGATTCATTTTAATCACGTGGCTTGACACGGCGACCTCTGAAGTCACATGATTTGTTCTGCCCAATCATCAGTTTCTATACGCTCTGATTCGATATTTAAAAAATTGTCCGTTAGCAATAGGAAAAGCGTGAGACGTACTTGCGGAGTGTTAACGTATTAATTCAGCAAAGTTTGGTTTTACATCTAACCGTTCAAGGAAATGGCACACAAGCAGATCTATTACTCTGATAAATACAACGATGAGCATTATGAATACAGGTAAATCTTTTAAAAAAATGTGGTAACATACGTACTTGAGCAGGCTACTTAATTTAGCATAGAATGTGCGGAGTAGCTAATGGAAATCAGTCTGTCGTTACCGGTATAGCCAATGTGTTATATGTCTATGAATTAATTGCCAATTAAACGGACGAATTGACTTGAGTTATGTAGGTAACTAACCCCAGTAACCCACTACGATAAAAGTAAGGCCGTTTCCTGTTGTTTGTCTTAATTGCGTTTCTTTCCTCTGGTGTTTTTCTAGTAAATAGGCTTGTTAGTTATTTTTAAATGCACTTTTTCAAAAAGGTGATTAATTTTCCATTTCAACGTGATTTTAGCTACTGCCAATAGAATTCGATGCTAGTTTGATATGAGGGGTTGGTTTGTAAATGGCAATGTGCCAGACGTATTAAACGTACAGAAGTGTTTAGGATGTATTGCGGTTTCGGGGAAATTCTTGACGAACGTCCAAAAAATGCAAGTCTCTGCCCCCGAGTTCACTAAGAGAATCAGTCGTTTCAGCTCATTGAAAATTTTCGGTTTTCTTCTGATAACCCCTAACATGCTACACGTTTAATGGGAACTGGCAGACATGTCGTGTTACCCCGGGAACTGGCGAAACAAGTGCCAAAATCGCACCTAATGTCGGAGGAGGAGTGGAGAAGACTTGGAGTGCAGCAGAGTCTTGGATGGGTGCACTATATGATCCACGATCCTGGTTTGTATTAAAAGAACGTTGCTTGGTTACTTCTATAAGCCTTTGACAGGATGTGAAGTTTTCATAAAGTACTTAAAATAAGAATGACTTAACGTTTATACTTACGTCATATAGATCAATTTTGTAAGTGTATACAATTTACTGCTAAGAAGCTTTGTTTTTGCTATGTCATGACAAACCATTTAAAATTTTGGTAGAGTGGTTGCTTCTGGATTGTGGTAGTAGATCAATCTTATTTTTCACTGACTGACTAGGATTTAATTTTTTTTTCTTGTGGTTTACCTCCAGAGTTATCCCATTCCATGAGTGTTTAGGCTGACTATGCATAGTATACTTTAAATCTGTAGTTCTCAACTGGCTTAGCCTCAGGACACAAGTTTTTGTTTGGTCATTCGGTCACAATACATTTTTTACATTTTTAACCAAATTTTATTTCACAGAATTATGTTGTAATATTAAATGGAATATAGTGCCTCAACAGTAGCATATAACCTTCTGACACTATTAAACACACAGTCCAAAAAATTGTAATTTTTTTTTATTATTATTTTATTTAAGCAAACTGTGGCCCAATGAAAATGGTCCTGCAAACCACCAGTTGCGAATCAGTGCTTTTAAAATGTATATATTTTTTTTTAAGGGCCAATACTGTTTAACTGCTTGAAGGTCACCTCTTGTTAACAGTTTGCTTATGAATTTCTTATCTTTTCCAGAACCACACATCCTCCTGTTTAGGAGACCACTTCCGAAACAGTAATGTGAACTTCTGGAAACTTCTGGGACATTCATGTTTGTTAATCGGGTATTCAGTGAATACTTGTAAGACTACAAAATCTACATCTATGTGAGCTGTATTCTTCACAGCAACTAAGTTTAGCCAAAGTACAGAGCAGATTTGGAGGCTCTACGTGAGGATATAAGTAAAATGGAGTTGTTTTTAAGGCTTCAGCTTTGCTCTTAAGTGCCTCATTCAGTGATCAGTGGATTTCTGTTAGTGGTGGCAGGTATGGTATGTATCAGAGTGGTTTACTATGAATGCATTACCATAATATAGTGCTGAAAGTTACATAACCACTCCTAGAAGTAGTTTTACATGATTTCACTGGTGTCGGTTTGTAGCACTGACAGGAAACAATGGTTAAATGCATTTTTGGAACTTGGGAATGATTGGCCTTTTTAAAATTGTATCACCCACATCTTGTGCATGGCATTTATCTTGCTGTTCACGGCTGTAATTACATACTCTTTGGTGTGAGATATAAAATGTAAATAAAGCTATCAACAAATCAAGGGTTGTTTTCTTTTATTTTTATTTTTTAAAAACCCTTAATTTCTTCACTTGTATCTCACCAACACTGGCAAAAGGTGAGGGCAAAACTGCAATTTCTGGTAATTCCCCATCGTATTCTAATTTAATTGCATTTTAGAAAATGCAAAATTTTGCATGAAATTGTTTTAAATTTATTTAAAATTTAAAGAAAATTCAAAGTATTTCTTCTAAAACCATTTTCAATTAGTACTGGCAAATGTCTTAATTGACGGCTAGGTTGAGATAAAGTTCAATTTATGCAACCAAAGCCGGCTTTGAATGAGGTGTGCTTAAGTGCCTGGGTTACATGTGAAACAGTACAATAATTTTATTGATTTAAAAGCAGCAGCACTTATGAAATCATGTGTTGTGGCTATAATAGGTTTGA
Source organism: Mormyrus lacerda (assembly GCA_015163995.2). Lineage (NCBI taxonomy): Eukaryota > Metazoa > Chordata > Actinopteri > Osteoglossiformes > Mormyridae > Mormyrus > Mormyrus lacerda. The sequence goes on along the minus strand of JAABNX020000046.1, from coordinate 31,650,384 downwards.
ACTTTTCACTGGTCTGAAATGGCAGTTGAGTGAAAGCTAATTGGTGGGATTTTGGATCAAAATATCCAGTTTCATTTAGTGTTTGGCTTTTTTATTAGGTTTATATGTCTGTGCTGAATGGTCTGAATCACTGCAATGACTAATTTCTAACCTTGCTGCTTAAGAACATAAATTTACAAATGAGAAGAAGCCATTTGGCCCATCAAGCTCGTTTGGGGAGAACTTTAATATCTCAGAGTTGTTAAAATCTTATCTAGCTCTGATTTAAAGGAACTCTGCTAATTTCCACTTATAGCCACAAGTTCTAGTATTTTAAACTAATATTGAAATAGCGATTGGCTGAATAGCAACAGACCTGTTAGAATCTTGTATACCTGGATCATGTCCCCCCTTAGTCTCTTTTGCTCAAAACTATGCAGATTCAGCTCAGCTGACCTCTCCTCATAAGACATTCCTCTAAGACCAGTAATCATTCTCGTAGCTCTCCGTTGCACCTTTTCTAAGGCAGCAATGTCCTTAAGGTATGGTGATCAAACCTGCACAATATTCTAGGTGGGGTCTTACGAAGGAATTACCGTACATAAATGTAACATCACCTCTCTTGACTTAATCTCCACACACCTAGAGATATAACGCAACATTGTATTGACCTTTTTTATTGCTTCTTCACACTGGTAAGAGTGGGACATTGAAGCATCAACGTAGACACCAAGATCTTTGTCGTAATCAGCTACCTTTATTTCAGTCCCATAAAATATCTGTACTTTATATTTCTGCTCCCAGCATGGATTGCCTTACATTTATCTGTATTAAATTTCATCTGCCAGGTATCAGCCCAGTCGCTAATTAAATCAAGATCCCAGGAACGCATGCCCACTGTGACATTGTGCCTCTAATAACTACTTGCTGCTTCCTGTCAGTTAACCAGTTTACAATCCAAGCTGCCACAATTCCTAAAATCCCTGCAGCTTTGAGCTTAAGCAAGAGCCGTTTAATCAAATACATGGACAAGCACCTTAACTTGCTAGTATGTCCACTTTGACCTTAATGATACACTATAGACAAAGGTATTGGGACACAATTCTTAATTATTGAATTCAGACCCATTGCCACACATATATAGAATCTACTACCTACAGTCATGTGAGAAAATTAGGACACCCTACGAAAGCCTGTATATTTTAAAATGTATTTGGACATATGGATATTTAATATCAATTTTAATGATACTGTGGGATTCAAATAATATAACTAAGCAATTAAAAAATAGAAAAGCCTTTGTAAAACTTTCTGTGAAATGTTATTAAAAAGAATGTAATTTCTGGTGAGGAATAAATTAGGACATCCCCACATATTATCCCACTTAAAATGGTTAAAATCACACATAGGTGTATCACGTCAGGTGCACATGATCAGTACATAGTTACCCAGCATTTTAAAGGAGCCTTTAAAGAAGTCATCAAAAATCCTAAAATGTCATCCTGGGAACTACAGCAGGCTCTGGCTACTGTCGAGGTGAAAGTGCATGACTCTACTATCAGAAAGAGACTACAAAAGTTTGACTTTCATGGGAGGTGTGCAAGGAGGAAACCTTTGCTCTCTAAGAGAAACATTAAGGCCAGACTGAACTTTGCCAGAGCGAACATAGACAAAGACCATGACTTCTGGAATAATGTTCTTTGGACAGATGAGTCTAAAATTGAATTATTTGGACACCAGAACAGAAGACATGTTTGGCGTCAACC
>JAABNX020000046.1:31622387-31635715 GCA_015163995.2 Mormyrus lacerda | reverse complement strand
GTATGTGTATATATATATATATATGTATATGTATATGTATGTGTATATATATATATATATATATATGTATGTGTATATATATATATATATATATATGTATGTGTATGTATATATATATATATGTATGTGTATGTGTATGTATATATATGTATGTGTATGTATGTGTATATATATATATGTATGTGTATGTGTATATATATGTATATGTATGTGTAGTTTTTTGTCTTTAACCAAGTCTCCCCCCCTTCTGTTTTTTGACATATAGTGGGGAGTGGCCCCCCAGTAGCCCAGAAGGATTCTGCTCAGAAGAAGAACCCACGGCAGCCTGAGAAAATTGCCCACAACCCATTGGACTCCACCAGCCCCCTGGTGAAGAAGGGCAAGCAGAGAGAGGTGCCCAAAGCCAAGAAGCCCACACCTCTCAAACGGGTCAGCACTCGCCCCACAGTCATACAGTCCGCGTTTTGCCTGCTCCAGACACAGAGCAGAGAACCTTCACCTCTTCACATTACAGATCATATTGAAAGAACGTGAGGAAAGGAAGCAGAAACGGCTGCTGGAGGAGTGCGGCTTGGACGCCCCGGTCTCTGACTCCAAGCTCTCTGCTGAAGAGGTGGAACTCGACGGTGTGGCGTCGGAGCCGGACGAGCACAGTCCCTCGGGTGATGATGAGCCATGCGAAGGTACTGGGGCGTTAAAAAGAGCTTGACGTGGAAATGGATTTCAGCTGTGATACTGGCATCCCCCTGTTCCTTCCCGCTCATTTTAGTTTTGGAAATTGTGTGATGGATATGTCGTGAAAGCCGTAGAATTAACATGGAAGTGGAATATGCTTGGACAGATTATCCAGAGGAGCACGGACCTCCAGATGCAGAGCAACCTGCAGACACAATGCCTGAGCAGGTGGAAGTCGAGCAGCGGCCACCGAAGGACAGCGCCCCCGGGGACGCAGATGCCATCCAACACCCCAAAATTCACAGTCGAAAGTTCAGAGAGTAAGGACTGATGATGTCATATGCGTGTTGGCTCATTTTGCAGGCTCTAAAGGAATTTCGTACCCATTGTAGTTTTTATGTGCATATTAAATATCGCTTAGCTTTACCAAGAGAACCATTCTGGAGGCGGATTATCGGAAATGAGTGATTTGAGTGACGAGCACGTTCCAGAGCTGATGAAGCCGGGTGTGTGTTCACCGTGCCCCACCCCCAGCTACTGTAACCAAATGCTCAACAAGGACGTGGACGAGAGCGTGACGGGCCTGCTGAAGGAGCTGGTACGCTTTCAGGACCGGCTCTACCAGAAGGACCCCATGAAGGCCCGCATGAAGCGCCGACTGGTCATGGGCCTGAGGGAGGTGCTCAAGCATCTCAAGCTCAGGAAGGTTAAATGCGTCGTCATATCACCGAACTGTGAACGCATCCAATCAAAAGGTACCTCCATGGTCAAGTATTACTCCTGAGCTCGTTAATGTGTGGAGATGGAGAAGTTATAGCTATGGTCTTTATCTAAGGCAGGGGTGCCCAACTCCCAGTCCTGGGGGGCCAGAGCCCTGCGCATGTTTAACACACCTGATTCAACTCCTTGTGCGAATTACCACACGGCTCTTGAGCTGAATCATTTATGGTGGAACAGGGAAAGAACTAAGCTACACAGGGCTCCGGCCGCCCAGGACTGGAGTTCCGCATCCCCTGATCTAAGGTTTACTGTTAATCTGTAGCTCCACACCGACACCGGGGGCCTCGTTTATCAAACTCTTTCTAAATATTATTCTGGAAAAAATGTGTACGCATCGAAAAAAGATCCTGCCTAGTGCCTAGTTGCCACTGATAAATAACTGTAAATGGTCAATGCAAATCAAGCTTTTCTGGCTGCCAAGTCTGTCTATAGCAATTGTAAATAGTAATTTAACAATTCTAATTGTTAAAGGCACAATTAAAATGTTATCACAAGCAACAAAACGTATAGACGTATATTTTCAAATTATCATAGGCATACATGTATATATTTCACAACTGTTTCTAGCACTGTTACGGTATCTTGCACTTTTGGTTTAGATGCCGAAGTGCATTTTGTCTGCGTACTTGTATTTGTTAAAGATGATGAATTCTGTCGGCTCTACAAAATGCCACACAAGTGGTCAGATCTGAAGATGGAAAGAAAGAACTGGGCCAATGTGACTGCAGTTATCAGATGCAAACATGTCACCCACACACACAATGACGTTTTAGGGTGAACATCTCTAATAGGGAGTGCAGTGATGCAGAGCTGTCGGGAGATTACTGATGTGATACGACAAACTCAAAATTAACAATTGTTAAGTTGACCCAGAACATTGAGCTACTAATATTTGTAAATGTCATATCAATAGATATTAATAGAATAAAATGGCTTCCAATTAAAAAATAATAATCTTGCCGCTCCATGAAAACTCATTCCTTTTTAATCTTTACATTTATGTAGTCACTAGCAACAATGTCTTTTATAAGTTGGTCCATGCATACGGATGTCTAATGGCTAAATCACATTTAGTGCAACTCATGACAATTACAAATTTTCAATTGAAGAAAAGAGGTGATGATGTATTTTGAATAGCAAATTATCAAAGGCAAATAGTCTTTGACTTGCAAAAATGACATCCCAGTAGAATAAAATTAATGGAATTAATAAAATGAGAAACCCCAGTTGACATTTTAGGTTTACAGTTCATCATGCTGGCGTGTCTCCTGTCATTTTGCTGGTTTACCTGTAATTCCCTGCTTTGTTGCATACGCCACCTTCTGAGTTTCCAGAAACATTCATATTTTTGTTCCCATCAAGTTATTAAATCTGGGATTATGTGTAAATTTTCATAGGCACATTTCACAATTTTTTTTTTTTTATTTTTTATTTTTTTCTGTGTGTGTGTGAATGCAATGTCGAAAAATGAGGCCCCAGCTTTCTGCCGTGGAAAAGTATGAAAGGACATCAGCAAAGACCTGTTACTCAGATTCAAAGGGATGCTGTTTGTCTGCCTGATTGCATCAGTAGATCTATTCACTGTTGACGCAGTTCTGTTGTCTGCAGGCGGGCTAGATGAAACTCTCCACACCATCATTGAGACGTGTCGCGAGCAGTCTGTGCCCTTCGTGTTTGCGCTGTCGCGAAAGGCTCTTGGCCGCTGTGTCAACAAGGCCGTGCCAGTGAGTCTAGTGGGCATCTTCAACTATGACGGTGCACAGGTGTGTTGGCATCTTCCTGATTTTTTTTTTCATTTTTCAGAGCTTCTTTTATTGGTTTCCAAGTTTTATTTCAGCCTCATTAAATGCCATTCATATTGTATTTTTCTCTATACGGTTTCCTTAATGCCTACAAGAAGATTCTAATATTTATGTTACAAGTATCTAAAGTCAACAATGACTCAGTCCTTTAATTTTTTTTTTGCAGGATCTTTACCACAAAATGATAGAGCTGTCGTCAGAAGCCAGGAAGGCCTACGAGGTGATGATCGCGAACTTGGAACAAACGTCATCAGCACCGCAGGAAGTTTCAGATAGCCAGTTAGATGCCGACACAGCTTCAGAGCAGACTGAAATTGAAGAACCAGAATATAGTGAGTGTTTTTTTTTTTTGTTTTTACTTTGCATTGCAGAAAAATTATAGACGGCTGAAGGCCGGTTTATACTTTGGCAACCGGCTTTAGCTGTGGCCTACGCCTGTGCAAGTAGTGAGTGCAAGGTCTGTGTCACCGTGAAGCATAGTTACACGAGGAGGTGCACGTCAGCCTATGCCAAGGTGTAAATAAGCTTTTTTTTTTTAGTCTCTGTCCAATGGCCTACGTGTAACCTCATGTATAAATGCATTTGCAGTAAAGATCTGGAAGAAGATGTTGGAGAAGGAACATAATCATAAGTTTTTGAACTTCGAGAAGCAGCTTCCCACGAGCACCATGGGTCATGAACCAACACTAGAGTGTGAAGATGAAGGGAGCTGATGGTACAGTACCCTAATCGCTGGCTGGAGTCCTGCCCTTCATACTAATCCTGACTTCTTCCTACTCGTCTTTGTTCTTGTAACCCCTTACCCTGGGTCTTCTACCTTTATGAACTTTTTAAACTGCCTGAACTGTGTCCTTTACGATGTCAAGCAGAAATTGAGGAAAAATTGGACTATCAGTCCAAGACCAAACAATTTGGCAGATGTGAACTTGAATGAATTTTCTTTTCTATATTTTTGCATTATTGCACAAAGTAATGAATTAAAAATGGAGAAGGGGTTAACGCTTGAACAGGAAAATTTGAAGATATAATTTTAGCAAGCTTAATACATTGTTTTGTATTAAAGTTTGAGTTGGGGGGGGGAGTTAAATTGTTTGCAAATTCATTTGGTTAATTCAAAGGCAAAATGCAGACACCACTGTGTTTGGAAGTAGCAGTATGATAAACAGGCGTGAGGGGAAAATATGTAGGATTGTGAGACGCCTTCAAAATAAAATGTGGGGTGTGCCAGATGTTTAGATCATTCAGATGTATTTAAACATGCTGCGATGACGGCTCAACCCACTGAAGCTTCATTTAAAGCTGTCTCACACAGCTGTCTCTTAATGTGTCTCACACATACTGTCTCACTCTGGCCCAAACATACAAACTTTCTGAACCGAGTGAATTTCAAATGCAAGTCTGTCAGTTCAAAGGTTTCATATTACTGACTAATGCTAATTTAGCAGTAACATGCATTTCATTTTGGTTTCTGTGGTATGAGGCACATAGATATTCATTCTAATTGTATCTTATCCTTCCAAGTTCGAGTCACTCCTGTGTCTAATCACACACAAATGTTTGCGTACTTGAATTTCTGGTCTCTCAGTGCGGCCCCTACACCACGTGGGATTGCTTTGTGAAAAGCCTTAAATGTAAATACAATTAAAATATTCTATATTCAAGTTCAGCCCCCAATAATACTACATTGTCAACTTACTATAAAAGCTTAGCGGACTGGGTGAAACGCATTGTCTAAAAGGTCTGATTGTTGAATACACTGCAAATGGACTTGGTAATGTTCGATTTCCATTTCCTTTTAAAGACAACAATAAGGCATTTGTATGAGACGTTTCTTTAATTTTTGCAAGAGAATGTATTAACTATACAAAAACTATGCATGTGACAAACTACTAGAAAAATGGTCTGCAAGTGTTCAGTTTGAAAAGTTTATGGTCAGTCTTTGATTTTGCCTTTAAGTCAAGTTGCCAAACTGCACAAACTTCAAGAAAGCAGAGAACCAGCCTTGAAATGCAGTCACACCTACCATTCCCAGTGATACAGCAGGTCTCCAGTTTAATTCCATGGAAAGTATCTTAATACCAAACCACATGCTCCTGTTGTACTGGTTTGAGTTTGCTGTACAGTTTGGCCTTTACTGGTCTGACATGCCTTTTGTAGAGGAAGGATGAGTTTGTTCAGAAAAGTCGTACCCCCAAGAAGCATTTCTCTTTACAGCTGAAGCAGGTCCATTCTGCTTCCCAAAGTGTGCCCAGCATTTCCATTTGGTCTAACAGGTCGCCCCTGTCATTTTTGGGGCGGGCCTCAGCACATGGTACAGCCCCCCTTCCCTGAGATTAAAGGCAGCGTGGCTTTAAGCAGGCCTAGGAAGACACTTCACATTTAGCATCCTCACAAAAAAAAAAAAACCCAACGGGGTGCAGAGAGTAACATACTCCAAACTTGGAAAACATCATGCTCACTTACCAATTTGATAAACTGTGTTTCCAATTTGGAAAAAAAACAAAAAAAACAAATAGAAGGTATGCTGAGAGATGGGCTGCACAGTTCTGCATAACCCCAGCATTACCCAGTGACTCAGACTGGTATTATTCACAGGACATGACTGGGATGGGGGGTGGTATGTCTGCGTCGGCACACTCAATGGACTGCCTCTCACAGTCGGCATCGAATGGCTTCTCTGGCGGGGTGCTTATGTGTGCCATGTGGGAGGGGGGCGGGGCCCTTGGCCCCTTTTCACACCCTGTGTCCCGGACATCCTTGGACACCCCGTTGGCTCTCTTCTGTTCGGCTACAGACACTACAAGATCGGTCTCGCAGGGCTGGTAATCTTGCGGGGGAGACTTCTTCCTCCCCAGCAGTGTGGCACGCATGCTGAGGCAGGGGCCAGGCAGGTATTGCATATAACAGTTGTAACTCACCGTAGCCAGGAAAAGGAAGCAGAAAAGCAGGGTGAAGAAAAGCAGCACAGTAGTGCTGCCATTTGACTGCAAATACTTGGCTGATGCCTCACCGGGTTCAACATGAGGGGTGTTTGCCACCGGGGGCGCCACCGTTAGGTGGATTGGTGGGGCAATGAACAAAACAGAGTCATTAGCTCCAACTGGCTGGGTAGTGGAGTCCTCCTTTGGAGCCATGGCACGTCCACGGCCTCGGCCCACACCTGCCATAGTCGACCGCGGCTGCTGGTCCAAGCCTAGCTGGAAGCCACGGAGCAGCCAGCTGAAGCTCCTGTCGCCCATCTCTTCCCGGGCCCAGCACTCATAACAGCCCTGATCATCAGGACCCATGGAGTAAATGACCAGGCCGGCCGCGCTGTACTGGTGAAGCAGCGATGAGTTAAGCGTCTTCCCATTAAACTTCCACACGGCTTTTGCCAGGTTGGACCCCAAATTGCATGGCAGCTCAAAGGCACTCCCTGGCTGCACTCGCACCTGCTCGTACGCTTGACAGCTCAGCTTGGTTCCTAAAGCATGGAAGAGTAACATCCATCAGTCTAGTTGACTTGCATCAAATCACCTTTATTTTTAGTAACGCTTGCTCAGTTGTACCTTTAGGACATTGATCTGCATCACCTTTCATGCTCTGTATAAAATCCCTGCAAAACAAAAACGGACAGCAGGAAGTCATGCATTAAACATGTCGCAAGGGGGAGATTGTCAAGCCTGCTCTTGACGGGACTTACTGCCGGGGGAGGTTTGGCTCCTGGAGCAAGCTGACACAGCCGTCTGTTGCCGTGTCCCAAGCACAGTAGGGATCCCTCGCCAGCAGGCAGTCCTCACATGTAGAGTACTTCTCACAGAGGGCTGTGGGAGCCTGTACCACGCCGCTGTCAGATCCCACATACAGGAACCGGGCCTGAGGGAAAAGGGAAGTATATCTCCATGCACAGGGATGGTTTGGATACAGTGCTGCCCAAAGCACACAGCAGAAAGGAGCGCAGACCTCCGTGCTGAGAGAACAGCGGCTGAACACAGAAGTAACAAAATGTCTATGAAGTAAGAGGGGCTATGGAGTATGTAGATTACTTTCTTTATGAAGGAGACTTTCCCTTAAGATGGTTGCACATCAGCCAGTGACAGAGTGACAATTCATTTCATTACTCATGGTAAAACTTACCGGCTATTGCAAATTAAGATGTTCTCCTAAGAAACACAATGTTCCTCGACCAAACCAGACACTCATTTTAAATCTGAGTTCCAGTACTTTACTTACCCCATTTGAGGGTAGGACCAAAGTCTTTATGGTTTCAGACTTGGACAAAAGTGGCATTTCTTCAATGACATGAACCTCATCCTCAAAAACAACAGATTTGCGCAGGATTCCTTTGTCTAGCAGAGAAACATTCAATAAAAACAGAACAAGAACTTTGTAAAAAGCCTTTTAGTGAACTTACTTCTGACATCAAGGATCTCTGAAACATACCCCCGTTCACTTTACCATTCACAAACTCACTTACCAGTCCCTATGAACATGACATCATACTGCCGGCCATCCAGGGCCTGAACTCGCTCAACAGCAATCTGCAGATAGTGGACGTCCTTGGCAATAAGCTTGGGGCTATTGCCAATGGGTAGAACGGGGTCCTCCAGCAGGGGGTGATCTTTGAGAAACCATAGTGTCTTATCTGGCAAATCTAAAGAGCTGTTTATGCCCTGATGGCGGTCGCTGATGCTGATGCACTGTGAAGAAAGCCCACCGGTTTCCTTTAAGGATACAGACCTTCCTGTATTCAGGTCCCCTGCCCTCCCACAATGTATATTCCTCAACATGAAAGGCAGACTCTCCAAACTGTCGACGGTGTCTCACCGCTCCGGGGCGAGGAGTTGGTAGGATGCCGTTGTATCTCACCCACTTGGTGTGGGACTGCTCTACAGTGGACTTCTGCATGTATTTGCCCTTGGAAAACACTTCCTGCACTGCTGACATACTGTAGGCGCACACGGCTGAGGACTCCACGTTGTCCCTAGGACAGGAAGGTGCCCCGTCAACCCTAAGCTCCAACAGGACCTCTGACAACCACCCGCCAAGAGCAACTATGGCTCACCACTGCGAGGTGAAGACTCCATAGATGACAGATTCCCTCCAGTCATCTCTCTTAAGTATAAACACGTCACGGACAGTGTTGTAGATGAAGCCGGTCTCGGGTACGGGGCACACGAGTTTGGCTTTCAGAAAGGAAGTCCACTTCTTCTGCAGGGTCCTCTCTCCACCGAGGTCACCCTAGATGGGGATTACAGGTGTACGGCCTTCATTACTCTGACATTTGAGAACCAGGCAACACAGATTTATTGTGATGCGGTTACTGGTAAAAACTCAAAGTCAAAACTTTGGATCTACCCTTCCACCCAGTTACAAGGTAAACAGCTTACCAATGTTTTATACTCACATGTATCAAAAAACACTAAGTGTCAATTGTGAAAATACACTATGCCTATGGCCAGCCCAAGGCACAAGTAAACCAAGTGGCTGTTTGTCTCTGCGGCCACCAGGGGGGATACCCATCTGATCAACTGGTCAGAATGTGAAGGAAAATGACAAATGACAGCTAGGTTAATCAGATTTTGCTTAGGGCCCTGAAAAGGGTTGCGTCAGCATTGACTATGCCACAGGTTGGCTGGTGTTGCCAACACCTGAGACCTTACACTGCACCACCTGCACACGCTGAACTACACCACAGCGCAGACGGACAGGACTGGATTCGGGTCCCAGGTTCGGCCTGCCGCGGAAAGCTGACCTTGCACACCCGGGCGATCCTGGGGATAAGCAATTTGCCGAGGAAGTCATACTCCACAGACACCTCCGTGAAGAAGAAGTAAATCTTGTCATCATTGCCAGTGGTGCTGCCCTTGTTCTCTCTTACCACGTCAGAAAATACAAAGCTGGGCTCTGCGGGAAGTAAAGAAAATAATTACATCGCTTAATAGTTGGTTCCCAAAACCTTCTCTCACCTGTGTGTGTGTGTGTGTGTGTTTGCGTCGCATGCAATGTGGAAAACCCCTAATTTATTCTCGGGAAAAAATGTAATATTTTCATCTTATTTTAATGCAATCAACACAAAACAAACCACATAATGCACATTTTTAGTCAGATTTAACAAAGTGATTATTGAAATCCGTACCTATAGCTGGATATTCCAGAAGGTCCATTAAATTTAAGCCCCTTGTTCAAAGGCACTACAACGCAGGTATAGCGAGTACTCAGCCCAGCTATATTTGGATTCTAACCTTATGTTCATACTTTTAACACCTTATATATAAAACATTCACTTTTGTTACTTCAGATGCTCAGGTCAGAGCATAAGACGCTCCATAATGTATGACCTGCTGAGGCCCATGGCTGGACCTGTGCGGGTGTTTGGCGTCTCTGATGTTACACTGACTCCTAAGCTGGACCAAAGAGCCAGTCACATATTTCAAAATAAAGGTGTTTCAGGTTCCGTACGATTTTTGGACACGGATGCATAAATAAAACTACGCGACTTAAAAGGGCCCATCAGCAACAAAGTTAAAGCTCATTAAGGAAATGTTCTGCGATTCTGACAGGTTTAACAAAATAAGTGAATGGAATACAAAAAGCAACAACAAAAAAAGTGTCATTTTGACATATTTGAACATCATGTAAGTGATGGAGGGCTGAGTACTGGGTCATGGGTGGTCTGCAGGTGGGTATTAGAACAAACACACACGCACAGTCCATGTGATCATATCTTTGTGGGGACTCCCAATTCATTTCTATGGGGAAAACGCTGACAACCTTAATCATAAGTAACCAAAACACAATACGAGACTTCAGGGATTTTTAGTTTTACGACTACATTCACAGATTTTTATTAAATTGTGGTTGTGATACGTCTCCCATTATTTTGTGTGGTTTACGTGTGATATTACTCTGCTAATTAAACCTTCACAAGCTGCTCTTACTGACAGAATGTACAGTCAGTGCACACTGACCACTAGGCTGCACATATATAGGTGTGAAACCTAACACCCATATTATATTTCATACATACACACACACACACACACACACACACACACACACACGTGTGTGAATATGACAATGACGAAGAGAGAACAAAAAGGTATCCAATGGAATGTCTCTCCATGAATGTGGATGCTACAAGATGGTGGCCTTACCATTCAGCCAGGAGGTGGAGTACTCTGTCCTCAGTGTGCCTTGTGGGTGTCGGTTTCTGGAGATGATCGGCTCGCTTCCCAGGAAGTTGTACGCAGTTCCAGAGTACAGATCACCATCTGGGACACAAATGTTTGTTCACCTCATGGGATTTCAGGATACTACATTTCTGAAAGCTGCAAGTGTGGTACAAGCAGAACGTTCAGGAGCCATGGCTGGCCACCAGGCAGCGTTCAGGCTTACTAGGTACATTTCCTAATTTTGCCTAAACCATGGAAACGGCAAAATTGCTACTAAAAGCCACTGATGTGTTAAAGAACCAGGCCCAGAAAACAAAGGAAATCCAACTAAAAGCAGGGCAGCATGAGACAGCCATCAGTACCGTAGTCTATCACCCCTTGTCAATCTTCCTAATGTGAGACAGTTGACTGCCATGGTGCTGGGGTTTGCACATGGCCGGATGAAAAGCCATCGAATGCAGCCATGCACAGACCCCCCCCCCAAAGGGGAACGACGAAGCCACTTACCCACCATGACGGTGGTGAAACTCTGAGCTGGGTCAAAAGAACATTTCCCTTTACCATCCTCCAGAGTTCCCTCCAGCGTGAAATTACCGAGAAACTGAAACCAGAGAGAGGACAGCTGCTAGCACGCCAATCAGCTTGGAACGAAAAGCTTCACCTGAAGATCCAGGAGGGGCACTACAGTTAATACCCCTTTAGATTTATGCTGAACCAGGGTGGACCACTAACCAGGAAGTCGCACATCGGCTGAAAGGCATGCGTCCCACAGACATAGAGACGGTCATCGCTCTGAACTTCCAGGACTCTGATGTAGTTAAGGCAGTCTGTCTGCATCACATACACACAAACATCAACCTCAAGCACTGAACCAGAGCCTCCTAATCACCAGTTTAATGACTACAAATTGAGTGCTGCATAAGTGTGTGTGTGTGTGTGTGTGTGTGTGTGTGTCTGAGATAAACAGATGATGCAGCACCAGGTGCACATAAATAACCATCAGATGAGACAGTTACTTCTTTAGATATGAACAAAACTGCATGAAAAATTCATATTTTCTTTAAAAACACAACTGCTAGAATCAGGTCTGGTCTGAGATTGGGGGGCGGGGGGGGGTTAATAGTCATGTAGCGTTTACCAGTGTGAAATCTCCAGAACATGATCATATGAATGGCTAGTAGACATAATTTTAATTGATTCAAATCATTATGCTATAAACAACAGCAGCACCATCCCCATCACATACCCCCTACCTCTTTGGATTTCCCCTTGATAGTACACAGGTCAATTTCTTTATCAGGCACATTCCACACAGCCTGAAAGACCAAGCAGAAAGAGTGGTTAACAGCTCAGCCCTCTCTTGGGTTCTCCTGTGCGTCTATGGCTGCATGCTGCACCTTTCTTCTCATGACCGAGATGTTCCTCGAGTCCAGCTCAAAGATGGCCTCCCTGGCTCCAACATACAACAGTCCTTTGTCGTCTTGGAGCAGCAGGGTGGAGTAGTTGAAGGTCCCAGGTTCTGAGAACTCCAACAGGCTTATATCTGATGAACAGAGAAGTGACCAAAGATCTCACAACGGTCACCGTTTCACAAACCTTTAGTGATTCATAGCTGCCACAAGCAAGCTATACAAATGACGAAGTTAAAATTTCATAAGCCTTTACGCATTTTCTAAGCCAGTAAGTGGCTGGGAAAGTTGACCATTTTAAGAAGAATCTATGTTTTTTTTCATAGCAGCTGCCAATAAGGTTATGCACTTTATTAAAACAGCTCTAAAAAAAACACTAGATTGCACAATATGATTGGTGTACCAGAAGCTGCTGCAAAATGTGAATACAGGAATCCATTTTGTTTTCTGACAAAATCTTTTGTACTGCCAGTCTATGAGGATACGTCTCATAACCTCAAGCGTCACATCATTCTATTATTACTAAATCTACTAGCAGCCCTGTTAAATTAACAAGGAGAAGAATCCTGTTTTTATTTTACCTAAAAAAAACTTACTCGCTTGAACAGTAAATAAGCATGCAAACAGAATTATTAGGGATTGGTTGACATATGCAGCAAAACTTAGAGGTACAGCAGGGCATTGTTCAATTGATCCGATTCCTAACCTCACCTTTTAATTAAAACAGACCAACATTTAACAGCAACACCAAAAAAAAAAAAAAAAAAGGTAACTGACTTTACCTTTTCGTTTCCATGATGTTCGAGGGGTTCTGGTGGGACTGGGCGCCGATGCGCCAAAGGTAGAGTTCATTGGTTGGCTCAAAAAGAGCAAGAGGGCAACCCACAACATCTTGGCGTCTTGGGTATGAAGAGTCCTTTGTATAAATCCAAAGATACAGCAAGGCATTAACTAAAGGACAGTGTCTACACAAACTTCCTCATTAAAAGGTACAGGCCCACATCTCCCTTTGTCACATCACAATTTAAATATATATTAGGCCGTGCAAAACCAGAGCTGAGCAAACCACAAGCAGGAAGCTGGACACACGAAGCCAGCCTGTGTGGACGTCTTTCTCGGTATAATATACAGCTCTTCATGAGGGCAGTCAGATGCTTATATGCGCACTTTGAATTCATTCCCCCTCTGGCCACCATGTCCATGTAATCCCAACACATACCCAAGAGCGCTGGCTCAAGTCCAAAGACTCGGGTCACAGTGGAAGCACTGAGAACTCCGTGACCCAATGGCCTCGGGCGCGGGAAGACTGTAGCATTTCAGTAACTTGGAATATCGGGGGGAGATAGGGGGGCAGCCACACTTTCCCATCTCAGAACACTTCCACACAGGGTGTCCTTTCATCAGCTTCCATGTCAGCCCATTCCCCCCTTCCCCACCCTAAATGAGCTAATCTTCATCACTTATGTTTTTTTGGTTTCTTTTTTGGGGGGGGGGGGGGGGGGCATTCC
>JAABNX020000046.1:31593355-31613042 GCA_015163995.2 Mormyrus lacerda | reverse complement strand
GTGTGTGTCGGGGGGGGGGGCTTCGTTTCTCAATAATCCTCTGTAAACGATGACTGGAGACAGCGGGGCTGTCAAGAAAGAGGAGATATTTAACGGCGGGCCTTTGTCTAAATGGGTACAGACTGGCATGGGTGGAAATTATATTGTTTGATATTTGATGAGCGCCGACGGAGACACGCTGTGAACGGCGGGTGGGGGCATACAGGGGCGCAGATGCGAACGGGACGCCCTTTCGTGCCTGCTGGGGGGGGTCCTGACTTCCTCTATGCCGTTTGTGTTCTAATGTCCTCTGTCGATTTCCGGAATAGGAGCCCAGTGACTATCGGTGTCTTAATTGGTATTCAGGCACTATATATTGTATGTAGGTGTGTATGTGTGAAATATGCAATTGAGACAGTCAAAAAAGGCTCATTTACAGTATTTAGACAGTATCAATAAAGTGACAATACACAGTAACACTACAAAGAATGTGACAATTTGTGAGAACTGCATGACACATATACAAGAATGTATATTTTAGTGGGCCTGTATAAGTAGTTTGCGGCAGCGTGAGCAGATGGCATACATGGTACGTCCCAAAACGTGTTACATTTGTTCTTTAGTGTGAGTTTCGTAGGCCCCGCCTTCACTGCCCTCGCTACCCCCCCATTGCCCCCTCCCCCCTCGCATAACCATGCAAAAGTCTTAGGAGGGTGTTCGTAAAGCCAAGGTGAAGGTCACAATGGACACCTGGACACGTAGACAATCTTGCCAGCTCAAATGAAATTTCACAGGAGGTAGCTGCTTTAATTAGGAAGCCTTTGATGTATGAAGCTACTGATTGTCCTTGTTTTCTGGAATATGTAAGAGATGATGAAGAAATACTGACAGACATGCAAAAAACACTCCACACTCACACACAATGCGTGTAGACACATGATCCCAAGGTCTTGCCAGAAGGTGCGTAGGAAGGACATCACTTTGGGTCCACTACGTACTCAGAAAAATGGGTATAAATGTGTGCCTTTGCTTGTCACTGTGGCTGTACCCTTGTAGTTGTACCTTTTAAGGTACAGAAATGGGCTCTGAGGAACATCCCAAAGGTACAAGCAGCATAAATGTACCATCAATGTACCTTACAGGGTACTATTACCTACAGCTAAGGGTACAGTTGGCAGACCCTTAAGGGTACGGCTGTCCAGTGACAAGCAGAGGTACAATTTTTTACCCTTTTTCTGGGTAAAAAATAAACACAGGGCTTGAAGACTTTCTTACCTTGTGCCTTTGTCCCACATCAGGTTGGACGTAGCTGCCACCAGCTGTAGAAGCCCCTAGGCCAGCCCCCCGGCCCGTCATGTTGGCCTGTCTGCAGAGGAGGCAGAACCCCCCAGCTCAGCACTTGGTGTGTGCCACCAAGGCCCTGGAAGCGCCACACTCCACCAACCGGAAATGTAAGTATCATGGGTTCCAAGCCCACTGTGCCAGCTAGAGATGCGACTGTGCTGGTTCAGGCCTGAGTCCTGGTTGTTGACTGGGGCTTTGGTGGCCTCAGTGCAAAGAGACAGACCAAAGCAGTGCTTTGCAGTGCGTTGGCCATTGTTACAGAAGCTCAAGGGGAGGCCTCCGGTGCACTCTTTTTCAGAGTTGTCTTTGGGGACCTCCAGAACTGGGAGGGAGCAAAAATGTGGACTGTCTGCGGGTCCCTGAGGACTAGGTTGAGAACCGCTGCTTTTTTAATGGCTTTTTAAATAAACTTTGCACATCAACACGCTTAGCCTTATCTCTTGAACAGTGTGTGTTACCGCACTCTACTGGAAGCCATTGTTTTGTTCTACTGACTGGAGCGTGGGGAGCGGAGAGGCACAGAGTCCCATTTACGGCAAGGGTATCTCAGTATTTACGATATCAGCTGCCTGAGTGCTGTGTTTAAACTGAGCATTTAAGGTCATAGATTTGGGTTCCCTGCATGCTGTCCTCCCCTGAGCATTGACAAGTGTCCCCTGCTTGAGAATGTTCTAGCCACCTTATCTCTTTTATGAGGTCGCAATAGAGGTGTCCCACCCCTGTTGTTAAAGTAAAACTCGCAGCTTTCGCTTAAGACGAAGGTGTTTTATTTTTTTATGGTGCTGGAGCAGTGTCCCGACTCTTGGGTCACATTTACCGTCAGACATGCGGCCAGCAGTGATGACAGATGGAAAGCGGTCGTGGTGGCTGACGAAGGATTATCGAGTGGCGCACAATTTCTGTCTTTCCTGGAAGCATTACATTCGTGCTAATGCTGAAACCCCTCGGGCACTTGTCTGTCCCTAGAAACATTCGGAATCTGAGGGCCTTTTGTTAACGTGACGAGTGACCTGACTCCTGCTAGCCAATCAGGAGAGGTGGTGCTGGCACAAAAAATACTGAAAACCTCACTGAAAGTCATCAGCCCACCTCATCATCATCGGGAACGTGAAACTGGACCTGTGATACCCCTCCCCCCCACTTCTCTCTATAGAGAGAAGGTCAGTGAAGTGCCGTTGGGGGGGTCCAGACTACTGTCGGTGCTTTTAAAGTGTTGGAGTGAGAGAGCTTGAAAGGGAAGGGGGTGAGCTGCGGGGGAGGTTAGGGAGGTCTAGCCGAAGCGGAAAATCTCGGGGAGGAGAGGAAGGGGGTGCAAGTGGGTTCGCTAATGAGGTCTCAGCGCTGCCCCCGCAGGATTGGCCAGGCGGGCAGGCTGCCCGCCATTCTCTTAATCGATTCCCTCCCGCTGATTTCCACAGGATTAGACCACTTCCTCTCCCAGGGCCCAGGGCTGGAATCAATAGAGAAAAGCAGCACCCTGCGACGGAGGCCCCGCCCCTCTTCTGCCACACACACCTGTTAAACCTTTGATTTAAAGGGCCGGCGCGGAGCTAGCTTGGAGGTTAATAACGATTGTGTTGGAGTATAATGGCTTGACATTTCACTTTCTTTGCTGGCTTTGGGGCGATTCTGGGACACAGGCCTAGTGGGGCACGCGGACTGCGGGCCGGCAGGCGACGCAGCAGGGCCACGGTACATAGCCGCCACTTTGGTGGTGCGATAGGTGGCTGTTGTAGTCGGTCTCTGTTCCCCGAACAAATACGGGAGGGGTGCGTGTGAGGCGGCCTGGAGGAGCGAGGTGTTGCATGGCATGGGCGTCCATTCAAAATCCCTAAGGTGATGAGGGGTGGGGGGATGTGTGTTCATGTGTGTGAAGTGGACAAACAGAGCTACACACACACTTATGTGTGTAACATCACAGGAGCAGACTTCAGTTTTTTTTAATAACTTTAGTTTTCCACTGGATGAGAATGAAAAGAAAGGGAAGCATTAGTTAAATAATAAATCACAGTGCTGCTTTCAGCAGGACTGGATTCCCTGCGTCTACAAAGGGCCGCAGCAGCACCCAGACCCTGTCATTTTTAATTAAATCCTCCCGTACGCGTGACATTTCCAGCCGCCCCCCCCCCCCGCGTCTGTCTGCTGCTGCCCTAGACAGAGACTCACACAAGCTGGATGGAGGGTGTCCTGACCGATCGGGCAAACGGACCTTCAAGGTTCAGGTACCCAGCCCCCCGATATGGAAAGAATCGTTTGCTTTCCAGTAAGAAGAAAAGCATGATTCTGTCAGGGCTCTGGGGTGCAGAGTAGGTTTAAGCGGGGGGGGCTAGAGCAGTTTCACAGACCTCCTCGCCGTCTCCTTGAACCCTCTACCACTTCCTTCTCTGACAAAGACGCTAATACTGCTTTTATTACACTGAGCACAGCCTGCTAAACACGAATCCAAGCCCCCTTCAATAATACATAACGATATTATAACCCTTTTAAAAATATTACACCATTTTCCAGATCGGGGCCCGGCCCTCCCTGCTGCTGATAAAAGGGATTCACTTTGAGATCGCAGTTTGGCTCGGTCAGACCTGTTTAGTGCCGGAGTGGGACTCTGGGTCTCTCTGTTTTTCTGGTTTACCCCCTCTGACCGGGATCGTTTACTCGGAGGTTAATGGTCGTAGATTTACAGATCACGGGTTTATAGCCGTGGTTGTTCTGACTGATTCATTACTGGGTTTTTATGAGAATTTAAAAAAAAAAAAAAAAAAAAACATTTCCGGCAGAGCACTTAGCAGAAGGCTGCCCTGCTGCCCTCAGGGCAGAGCAGGGCTGGAGGTGCAGTTTGCAGTCAGCGCCGGAGCCCCTGGGCCCAGACGGACCAGAACTGCCCGACACCAACCTGAAGCTAAAACCAAGAGATGCTGTTTAACCACAACTCAGCAGGAGTCTAAGCCCCATCAAGACATCCGTCTTCCAAGTTTTAAATGAAAAGTTGTTTTTTTGCAGTTATACCCAGGGGCGTAAGAACTAGGGGGTCGAGGGGGACATGTACCACCCATCCCCCCATTATTTAATTTGGCTTCATTCTCCCTCCAATAAATAGACATCTGTATTTAAATTCTCAAGTGTTGAGCCCTCCAATATCAAACTCTCCTACGCCCTTGGTCATACTTCAATTAAAAAAAAGCAGAATATTCACGCACCATATGATAGTCGTGCACTTTAAAAACAGAATCAATTCTTTTAATCTATTTGTAAATTTATTAAAGTCATGTAGTGGAAAGTTTTTTTTCTTGTTTTCATTTACTATTTTTGCCTAAAAACCATCTCATATGGCATGGAGGGCCCAGCCGGACAGGGTGATCGATTGGCTTGTACCATAGGATTAGTATAACGGTAACAGTGACAAGATCAGTTTTGAAGAAGTTTCTCAGCCTTGGGTGTCATGGGGTCAGCCTTCTGGGCAGCAGGGGGCTGACATAACTGGGAAAGCCCTCCCCTCCCCGAAGCTGGAATGCCTGTTAATGATTTTTGATGCTTACTTCTGTGTACTCTAAGGAAATGCTGCCAGAACTTTCCATTGCTCTACTAAAAGGAGAATAAAATGTCTTTCTTTATTAAAGGAAACAAACTTCAAGTTTTACTCACAAAATTACAACAGAAAAAGCAGAATGAAACAAAAGCTCTTGTTAGAAGCCTTTGTGTTGTAGAGACTCTGTCTGAAGCTACAAATTCTGTCACCAAACATGTAATCCTCCAGTAGTGGAATTATTGTTTTGTGCAACTCCTACTGTCTTTTTTCTGTTTCATGAGGCTTTTACTGCCAGGAAGCTGCTCTTCAAAAGCACATGATTAAAGATAAACAAAAAGACTTCAATTTCTTTTTAAAATAATTTTCAGCTCTCGCCTCTCTGAGGTACAATACAAGGCAAGTTCAATAACGAGGTTTATAGGTTATATAGAATTAATTACATTTAAAAAAATATTTTGTTTATCTATTGCCTTTCTGTGGTCAAAGTTCAGTAATATCTAAGTTTATAAGTAACGATAGTGTTTTTGAATAGTGTTCGGCCGTTGCCTCTTTGGGTCTTTCTGGTGTGTTACTGGAGTGATTTAGTGTTATATTCACCTCATCTTCAAGTTTCATCTTGTTAGTCCTGGTATAAAACCCCGATGTGGCCAGTGGCTCCTCCTCTCACTGTCTCGGCTGACAGGCTCTCCACAGCAGGAGATGTCCACCGGGGGCATGCTGGGAGAAGGGGTGTGTTTTGCCTGTGTTTTTCACCTAGTATTGTCCTTAGTACATTTCCCGTGTTGTCCCTGGAACATCGGCATGGAGCTTACATGGTCTTCCCCCTGAAGCCCGCCTTTCCCTTGAGCATTCTCCTTTAAGCAGCCACCCCCAGGATGCATTCTCAAGGGGGGGTTTCTGTGCTCAGCCTTAGCATATGTGCCCTTAGCGCAGCCCAGGGCTACCAAGGGTTTGGTATGAGTCACAGTGTCGTCTGCGTCCCCAGGGCTCTGCAGGTCCTGGCACTAGGACACCTATCCGTATGGGGGGGGGGGTGACATCATTCATTTTAAAAATGGGGGCTAGAGATTGCAAAATCAGAGACAAGTTGAAGTCCCTGATTGGTGGGAGGTCCTATCATCCTAGTGAGGAAAAGAGGAACTGAAATTTTGCATTGAGAACTTTGGTCTGGAATAATTTAGTCTAGATAATTATCTGGCTGTCTGCAGTGTTTCTTAGAAAGCATCGGTACTTTAGTTTTCATGCAGTGGTTTTAAGACACAATATCCAGATAGTCCAGACAAGATGGTCATGCTTTAAAAGCTGTGTTTCTATAACTGATTGTGTCTAACCATGTGATTGGTTATGCTTCATTGCTGAAAAAGCCCAGCGTACTGCAAAATGTGTGTTTTAGATAAATGAAAAGCACATTGCTGTAGATAGCTTAAAAGCAGCTGTGTAGTAATTAAGAGAGAATTTTGGTGAGGCGTGTACAGCTGTCTGTCTGCAGGTGCTCCTGTTGGGCTGCACGTTTCACAGCACGTCTGTACCAAACAATATGGTCAGTTGGACCTGTGACCCCAGTTCCCTCCTCCTCCATGGCAGGAGTGGGCCGGGTTGGGGGGGAATTTTCTGCAAAATTATTTAAATGCAGTCAGAACTGGCAGCTGAAATATCAGCCTTTCCCTTGATTGCCTATGAGACCTGGAGGGATGGGGGGGAGGGTGTTTTGATGTGGTAGAATCTGTATGCCGTTGACCTTTTCAGTTGATTGGGCTGCTCCTAGCCCCTAACCCCCTCTGAAAACGCCAAATGCTCGAGGGTGATGGGGGTCGGTCACATGCCAGTTTATCGATCGTCATAGACCAAGTGCATAGGGTGCATATGCTTGGATCGGGAGATTTTCCTGATGGCCCCACTGTTTCAAAGGTTTCGTCTCCTCAAACTTGCCGGCCATTTGGACCAAACGTTTACTCCTGCTTCCTGGAGCTTATTTTTACGCACCCATGCAATGCCCATTTCAAATTACTGTTGCTCTTCTGTAATTTGGTTCCTCTTGTATAATTTTTGCCCCAAAAGTTCATTTGTGTGTGTGTGTGTGTGTGTGTGTGTGTGTGTGTGTGTGTTATTTTTAAAACGTGCCGTATTTTTAACTCTGGGATTCCTGGCTTGAGACGCCGGCCTCCTCCGTCTGAACGGGAGTGTGCTGCCTCCCCTCCGCCCCGGGCCCCGGGCCCCGCGCCGGCCTTCCGTCTCGCCTGGCCTCGCCAGCTTTTTGTTGGCAGTGACCTGGCATCATGGCTGGCGTCCTGTCGCGTTTGTTATTGACCGGAGGCTGAGGCGGGATTGGGGGGCTAGGTGTGGCATTTGGGGGGAAGGAGAGACTCCCGACCCATAACCATGTGGGCCACCCTGGTGCATGTTAGTCATGCCGTGAGTTCCAATATGTCTGGTTGATGTGGAGTCCGTAGCAGCCAGCAGTATCGCAGGAAGGGAGGGGGGGTGGTCGTTGGGGTTTTGAACTTCCTGTGTGGCCCAGGGGGTTGGTTTGGCCACAGTCGCCGTTGACATTTGTCTAGAGATCTAAAAGCCGGTCAGTCGCTTGGATGCCATCCCAGAATGCCTTTCAAACCGGGGCAGCTGACACAGTTGCGCTAGGAAATGAGGCTGTCTGGTGTTTGTGGGAAATGGGTACCGGTGGCGGATGCTGCTTCTTCCGAGTGCCTCACTTCGCTTCCATGCCATTGTCATCCATCTCTTTTCAGAAGCCGCATATCTCATCCTGTCCACGGCGCTGTAGATTTTGTAAAATCATTATCCTTAACTCTGTATGAAATAGACAGGATTATGGAATTTGGGTGCTGTTAGGCTTCTTTGCACAAAGAGTCTTTACATCAAAAATTTGCGTGTCCCCAGAAAAATAGTCCGGTCCCAACCCGGGATCTCTCTCTGGGACTTTTTGGACACAAACGCATGCTTAGCTCACTTCAAAGACTCAGTCTGCCCACCCCCAAAGACAGAAATCACTTGTTAATGTATGATTATTTGTTGAAGCATCAATGTGATGAGAAAGGAACACAGTGGACAGATGCACTAGCACAGCATCGCTAACGTCATTCCCCACGTGGGACATTTAGCATCAGTTAGCAACGTGTCCATTTGCAAAATCACCTTCAGGCCATTGAAGTACCTGGGGTGCCGAGATCACCAGCGGTTGGTTTGGGCAGGCTGAGGGACCAGAGAACAAGCCACTCTCTCCCGTGTAAGAAGATTCCGGAAAAGTGCGGGCTAATAGGCGTACATATGACTTGGATGCCTGTGTCTCAACAAACTATCTGTTTGGAATCTGCTGGACCAGAACCTTTGGTTGCACCGGTGACTCCCAAAAAGGCAGGAGGGATTATAATGTCATCACATTTTTGTTTACAGTGCAACTATATTTATTGTTGTGTTTTTTTTCTATGTATGTGTGTGTGTATTATGAGTACTGAGTACCTCCTGAGAGTGGTCGCTGGAAGAAAAAACTTCACTGAAAATAAAACACAAATTTTACCACACAAACTTAATTGCATGCTATCTCTAGAATAAAAGAAAGTAGAATCTCATAACAGATTTTTATTGCTGTTATTGAACAGGGGAGAACAAGCCAGTGTAAAACTGTCAAAAGGCCAAGTACTGTACTGTATAAAAAAAAATCAAACATTAAAGAAATCACTACCTGACGGGGGAGTTGCTGGTACAGATTAGAGGAATCCTTTTTTATTTTGTGTGAAGATTGATCTGAGGGCCAGATTAAATACAGTGGAATCCGCTTACAGTGATCATATCATGTCTGTCTGGGTGAAGTTGATCACTATAAGTGGATGATCATTATAACCAATTCCCCCCCCCCCCCCTTTTTTTGTCTCAGGCAGATTACCATCTGACATTTGTATATTTATTACATGAATATAAGGTAATAAAATGGACAGCATCACTATTTCCAGATTTATTGATTCTTTCAAAATACCGTACAGCTGTTTCAATCGCATTTCAAATTAAAGTACTGTACAAATTATATTAATGAACTCTGTATAATTCAAGTATGGTAAAATACTATAGCGCCGGCATGCCTCGCGAGTGCGTGTATATAGCCCGTTTGTATTTTTCAGTGTAGGTACCTGTGCCGTGTATCCGGTTGTCCTTTAACTGTGATTGTACTCTGTTCTTGTCTGATCCTCTCGTGTCTTAGCCATTCTGTAATTACTTTCCATGTGTGCGCCTTACCCTCCTTAGTGTAACTTACCGTGTTTTTCTGTCATTCATGGCTTGTTGCTTGTTGTGGGGTCCGTTTAAGGAGTAACATAAAGAACAACTTTGTGTCAAGTTCGCTTCTCGTCGTTTTCGTTCGCTATTGCCGTGATTTCTCTGTCTTCTCGGTGCTTCAGTACAGTAGGATATTGTGCATAAAATATAGCTTATTTTTGTTTCGCTGTAGCATCTCGGTGGCTAGTTTTTGGCAGTTTATCATAAGCTTCGATAAGTCTATATTTGTCTTTGAGGGAAAGTGACTATATTTTCCCCATCATGTTTTATATGCATGCAGCATTAGCCTTAGGTAGCTAGTGAGTGGCAGACAGGCTATCACAAGGTAAAGTAAAGCAATCAAAGTAAAATAATAATAATAGTATGGTAGTTTTAATGTTGTCATGTTTAAAAAGAACAAGAATGAACACTGTAAGTGGACTACTTGATTACTGTAAGGGGATTATTTAAACAGTATTTGCACCAGAATGATTGTGTCCCAAGCTGTCTGAACCATATAAGCAGTTGATCCATATAAGCGGCTTCCTCTGTAATTATCAATGCTGAAGGCCAGTACTTTAAGATGAAATCCTTCATCCTCAACTACAGAAAATGGCTCAATGTCCAATGCAATCATCTCCATTATTTTAGTAATTGTATCTTCTAGCTCTGGTGCTGCTTACATTGAATATTGATAAAGTTTTAATATCAGCCTGTGGTATGAGCCCGGACTGCCAATAGCTGTTTTTTTAACAAATTTCGGTAAATTTCCGGTACTGATGTCAGCCATTATGTCGTACATCTCTAACGTTAGCATTACTTTTTACTTAGCTAGTTAATTAGCTACCTCAGTATCTTGACCATTACTAGGGTCAAAAAATGACTGTCACACAGCCTTGCTACCATATTTTGCAAAAAGAAGCACCTTTACACTACAAACAAGCGTCATTTCCCAAAAGCACCGATTATCTTAACAATAGACAGAGCATCCTTCGCTACAAAACAGGGGTGACTTTCCCAAAGATCATCAGGTAACTCAATCTTTCTTTCTAACTTCCCTCTGCCATCCTAAGTTTTGGAAATTTCCGTGCCAGCGTTGCTACTTTGTGAGAGTGGCATGTGGCATGTGTGAGATTTGCGAGATCTTGCAATCCGGAAGTAGGAGCATATTTATCTTTCTGATCTGACAGATCGATGTATTGAATTGGTACCTTAATAATCCATTCATCACGATGCATTGATGCATCTTTACACCCTTAGTCACGGCACAGTGCATCCAGCCCTGCTGTATAGAGTGCCACTTAGCTGCAGGCCAGTGACATTGCCCATGGCAGCCCCCAGTGTTGTGTGGCAGCAAAGTTTCATTTAGTTTTAGTCATAGTCTTTTGACTGAAATGTAATTTAGTTTCAGTAATAATTTAGTCATCTAAATTGTTTTAGTCTAGTTGACTAAATATAAGATTACAGTTGACTAAAACTACAGTTGATTTACTCGACTAAAATTTAAAAGTGTAAAGTGTAATGTTTAAAGGTTCCCTTCGATTTCTGAAAGTCATTATGTTCACCAAGATGAAATGAAACCAAAGGGGTTAAGGGATGGTATTAAGGAAAGATTTCACTCTTATATGAAACACAAACATATGTTTGTTTACCCGGAAATTCTAAAATCAGTAAATCAGTAGTAAAATCAGTAGTGCCATTTACTGCAAAAATAAAATCCCTTCAAAGTAAATGTGCGTAGGCTATAATGTCACCAGGCCTGCTCTCTCTGAATATTAAAATAGAAATATTAAAATAAATATTTGTAGATGTAGTTTAATGGTTGAATTGGTTGAAATTTCGTTGAGATTTCTGCTTTTTAACAACTGTAACTAATAATGTTATTTGTTATATAAATCAACTCAGGTGAAACAAAGCACAAATCTCAAGAATCTGGAGTGAAATTCGCGCAGGATATCTTATGGCAAATCTATATTATACTATTATAAACCTAAAATTAGCTACATCAAAAGTGTTAAATACAAAAGCAGACTATTTACAAAGTAAGAACTGTTACATATGTGTGCAGAGATCTCAAATTGAAAATTTGACTCAAGCCAGCCGGCCGAAATTGGTAACTTTGCTGTTTTCGCCTGAAATGGTTTGTCATTCCATTTGCGTTGTTACTTTGACAAACATAAGACGCATATGAGAAAAACACATTTTATACATTTTCGAAATACTAAGACCATATCGTACTGTAATAGCGATTAACATTCGTATGTATTTATATTAAAACAAGACTTTAATTTTATTACCCGTGTGGGATTATCGAAACCAATACTGAAATCCATGAACACTAAAATATGTGATATAAACAGGGTTTTACGGCTTAAGTTAAGAGAAAACATTATACGTATCGGCAGTCATACATATATGTTCAGTTCTATGTCATGTGACAATAAATGTACTCAAAAGGTTTTTGAATGCTACTGAATTAATTTGAGTTGACAGTCAGGTATTGATTACATGCAATGTTGATACAACTAATAGGCTATTTAAATATACATCACACTAAACAGTTAGACATTATGATCTTCCGGACCTTTGCTTCAAGAAATTCTCCCTAACTCTAAATTTTAGTTGAATATCCCTGCCTTATGCGAACTACATTAGTTCTGACTGGATCTCGTCGCAGGCAAACATTATTGTCTTGTTTGTATTAGTTGGCGAAATTGTGAGTACACTTCGTCGTAGTCTTATGCTTCGCAAAATCATTCTTATTTATTTATCGTCTAGTTTTAGTTTTATCCTTTGCGATAACTATGACAATTTTTTCGTCAAAATTAACACTGCTAGCCCCTGTCTGTCTTCAAAAGCACCTGCAGTGGGCATGAAAGCACCGGACCGTGGCGGAATGGAAGCACCGGACCGTGGCGGAATGGAAGGTTGCCGGGGCCAATGAGTCCCATTTTCTGTTGCATCATGAAGACGGCTGAATATGTGTCAAACATTTGTAAGATACTTTCAATTAACAAGTCCAATCTGCGACTACACAGCTTTGTATACAGCAGAACTGGATGCCCTGTACACTGTGGCACAACATTTCTATAACCATCATTTATATTATCTACCATTTGTGCTATAGTAGCCCTTCTGTTGGTTCTTACCAGATGGGATGATCTTTGTTGATCTTGCATTAACGAGTCTTGGCCACCCTACACCCTGTCCGCAGATCATGGTTCATGGTTCCTTCCTCGGACCGCTCTCAGTAGGTGCTGACTGTGAGTCCCCCTTGCCGTTTCAGAGGTGCTCTGACCCATAACAATTATCAAAGTCACGCAAGTCTTTACCTCTACTTGACCATTTCTTCTGCATTCAGTATGTTGATGTATCCCAGACCTTGATATGTGCCGCTTTTACAAGAAAGTCGATGTTACTTACGTTATGTGGGGCTTGTCATAATGTTTTGGTCCATC
The DNA here is from genome assembly GCA_015163995.2 of Mormyrus lacerda. Classification (NCBI taxonomy): domain Eukaryota; kingdom Metazoa; phylum Chordata; class Actinopteri; order Osteoglossiformes; family Mormyridae; genus Mormyrus; species Mormyrus lacerda. The sequence goes on along the minus strand of JAABNX020000046.1, from coordinate 31,600,475 downwards.
GATATTGTATGTAAATATGTTCTGTTATTAGGTAATTTTCACAGAGAAACGTTGCTTCTCGCCAGATGTGGTGTCTGTGTGTCTGTGGCCCCTTCGCCCTCCCCAGTATGTGTGGGAGATCCTGTTGTCTGTGCCGTATTAAATATTAACTGAGAATCAGTAGAGGGCTTGTTTGCTAAATGATGGAGCAGAAGCTCACCCCACCCCCCCTGCCTCCGGCTGTCCACAGGCCATGTTCTCCACCAATTTACCTGACACCTGCGTGCACCAGTGCTTCCTGATATCTGACAGCTCCCCCCCCCCACAAAACTGGTACCACCACCAGCACCCACACCCCATCTCCTCTCCTCTGTTATCTTGATTCGTACTTGTTCTGTGTTCCCACAGCACGAAATCCTGGGGGACTTGTTTCCGTCCCGTAACCGTGCCTGTTTTTAACCATGTACAGCCTTTACGCAGAACAGCGACCCCACAAACACTGCCAAAATCCACGGGGTCCTGCCAGCGTCCCGATAACAAGCAGCTGTTTTACAAAGCGAAACCGAAAGAGCGTGATTTGCCGGCTTGGTTTCGTTTCAGCACCTTTGCGCGGTCGGGGATGGTGGGGGTGTGGGAAGCGACACGCTGTAGCAAGGAGGATGAGAGACAGATTTTATCAGAGAGCACTGAGGGAATGTAGTGATGGGCAGGGCCTGATTTTAAGGGTAGGAGGGGTTTGTGGACTTTTCTGTGCGACACATATGCATGGCTGTCCTGTCCTGTCGACTCTCCCCCGTGTAGCTTTCAGTAAGGAGAAAGGGAGGCAGGGTTGGACGGGGGAGGGGGGTGTACGAACCCTGGCGCCTGAGGTATGAGCCGAGAGACCCGTGAGCACGACATTAATCTCGCATGACAACGTAGACTGATGCACCAGCCGTCTCCACCAAGCCGGCCACCTATGCAAGCCGGGCGCGGCGGAGCGACAGGAGCTCCCCGGATGCCACGTCTGCCACGATAAAACGTCTGCGATCCAAAGAGACCCGAGCCGTTCGTATCACCCTTTTTGTAGGTGTGTCAACAGATTGAGGGATAAAGAACTGTGGGAGAGACAGGGGCAGAAGCCGCGATTCCGGCTCACTGACCGAGAACAACCGGACCGTCTCGCTCCACCTGGCGCCAAGTGAAAGCCTGGTGTGGCGCGCCCAAAGGCACGCGGGTTACTCGTCGACCCTGTTGACTGTTGGTTGAGGGTGGGGGAGGGACTGTCTCGCCCCAGTGCTGACAACAGGGACACGGGTACAGATAGCTGCTGAGCTAGAGAGGGGATGTTTTCCGAGAGCCTAAGGGTCTATCTTACTCGCTTCCTCGTCTGCTTGCCTGCCTCCTCACTGGCACCGTCGCCCGCCTGCCCACCAACTCACTTGCTCCCTCAGCTGCCTGCCAGCTCCCTCACCCGCCTACTGCTCCCTCTCTTGCTCCCTTGCCTGCTCCCTCACTGGCTCACCAGGCTGCCTGTTCCCTTACTGGCCCGCTCCCTCACTGGCTGGCCCGCCCACCCGCCTGCCTGTTCTGTCACTGGCTTGCTCGCCCGCCACCGCCAAGTAGGGAGACAAATGGAAAGTGACACTTGTGTGTGTAAAATGGTATTTGCGGTGACGCTCCGGCTGCAGATAATAAAGTGTTCGCCCTGAGGAGATTTCGCACAGCAAGCAGACTCGATGAAACACACTTAGTCAGAGAGGGGAGACAGATACAGGCTGGGGGGAGCGGACGGGGGGGGGGGGCATAGGGGAGGAGGGAAGGAACAGGAAGACAAACGAGGATGTGGGCAGAAAAAAAAGCCAGACTCATCTGAAATGACACACAGAATTATGGATCGCAGGGTCGGCTCTGCTCGAGTCTGGCTGAGGGCTGAGTCAGGGCCTGCCGGCTGGATGTCTGTAGCTCCTGGGGCTGTTTTTGGGGGGCCGGTTCCAGGGGTTTGGGGGGGGGGCAGCCCTGGGAAGCAGGCGAGGGCTGGTGGGGCTGTAATGAAGGAGCGGGTCCCTCAGCGTGAGAGACCCCAATTAATGAGCGTCAGTGTCACAAAGTATCAGGAGGAAAGTGGCTGTGCTGGTCCCGGCCGCAAGACCTGCTGCACGTGTGTCGCTGAGCAAAGCCCAGATTCCCCCCGGGGGCCCTGCAGCAGTGCTGGGAAGTAAAGTACAGTTTTCATAAATAAGGAAAGATTTAAGCATGGCTGAAGATGGAGCTCTGCAGAAAGGAGGTCAGAAACGTGCAGAAACGTTTGTAAAGACGTGTCCCTGTGCTGCGGGCAGACTGTGTATGGTCGACTGTGCTGAGGGCAGACTGTGTGATTGAAGGGAACACAGATCGGAATGGTCAAGTGGACCACAGTGGTCAAATGGAACGCAGCGGTCGAATGGGGCCCAGTGGTCTAGATGAGCACAGCGGTCGAATGAAGCGCAATGGTCAAGTGGAGCACAGCGGGCAAGTGGAACCCAGCCAGGAGATTTTCTTGCTGCTGCTTTTTCTGTGCAGGCAGGAAACGGATTGATTGAATCAGGGGCCCGATTAGCTGTAATGAAATAAAAGATTACATCTACAAGGGCTCATCTGAGACCTTTTTTTTTCTTTTCTTTTTTGCATTTTAATGGCAAAATCCATTTCTGACAGCTTGTACCCCCCCTCACATGGAATGGATCACGGCTGAGATTATGGACACTTACGCCGGCTGCAATCAGGAGGCCATTTATCCCCAGCAGCCTCCCCCAACCGGGTCCCGCTGTGCACGCCGTCCCTGGGCCTGCAGCAGGCATCTGGGGGGGCGGGGGGGCGGGGGGCCATGCAGGAAACAAAGGGCACCTTACAGACTCCATTACTGCTGTATTCATCTGTGTGTGTGTGTGTGTGTGTGTGTGTGTATATTATAAGCATGAAGTTTGAGAAATTTTCTTCACACAGACATTGACATTTGTGCCCTGTGCTGCCTAAGTTGGCCTCCCCTGTACCTGGAGGATGGATGGATGGATGGATACTAACAGAACTACAAAACTTAAGTTTTTTTTTTTTACTTGGAATTTTTTACTTTGGAATCATTAATTGCATTTAATGCAATATGCCTCTGGCTTTTGGAAGCTGGTTCAGAAAATGTAACTTCCCATTTCTGACAAAATTAAACAGCAATTCTACTCAAAAAAATACAAATAACATTTCATTCACTCTGTTAGCAGAAATTTAACTTGCTATTAAATTCTTCAAAGTCAATATCGCCCAACTATTGGCTGTTGAAAGGTAAAATGATGCCAGTGTCGCCGTTTTGTTTTGAATGGTTGGTTTGCTGGCCGAGTTCATTCTAGCACCTTCATGTAGAATACCTGAGGATGAGTGCTGCGCTTAGGGTCAGTGGATACTCACTGTGTATATCACTGTGCCCCGCATCCTCCTGTAAATGGTTGCCTGGATATCTGAAGGAGTGCCAACACCGGCTTGTCATCACCTCCCTGCTCCCCGGTTGTGACTCGTATTTTTTTACTGACAGTGTGACTTGCCACTTAGCCATCTCTCCGAATTTGACTCTCCCTGCCGGCCTCTGGAGGATGGGCTCCCCCTTTGAGTCTGGTCCCTCCCAAGGTTTCTTCCTTCTCGGGAGTTTTTCCTTGCCAGTCGCCTTTGGCTTACTCATTGGGGGCTTTGGGCGGGGATGCTGTAAAGCACTTTAAAACAATGTAATGTGAAAACGCGCTATACAAAAAAATTAGTTTATTGTTGTTGTATCCCGTTTGCTATTGGACAGCAACAAGCTGTCCATCAAATTGGCAGCATAACAGTCTCCCTGAAGAGAGAATTCACTGATCAATTTTTTTTTAATAGACAGTAGCTCATCCATCAGTCTGGGTCATGATGGGTTACCGTCAGACTCTTATTGGAAAGATATGCAGCTATGCTTTTCCGTTCCTTTCTGGCTTCAGTGAGGTTCAGTGTACTCCTCCATTCAGCCGGTGTGTGACGTGTCACAAAAGGCATCTCAGCCCGGCTTTGCTGTGCACTTTGTTGTTTATTTATCTGCATTATCAACCCCCCCCCCCCCACCACCCCACACACACGCTTTGTTTTTGCTCAATAGGTCATTCTCTCTGCATGGTGTAGTACAGTAATTAAAATACAGGCTTTTTCCTTGTCAGCCCTTTTTCCGGTCATAAGGGGGCGCTCCTGGGTGAGCATTTGCGAAGGTCTCGTCCCGGGTACCAGCCCCCATGCTGTGCACCTCATTCAGGCCCTTTCTGAATCGATTGCCCCCCTGCCTCCCTGCATTCGGCACGCGGCAGAGTCTCGCCACACAGGGGGCTCCTGCCATACTCTCCCCCCCGCCCCCCGGCTGGGATTGACTGAAGGCCGGCGTGGTGCTGATGGGAGGGGGCTTATTTATTTTTTGCATGCTGCTGCCTTAGATATAGGATGGGGTTTAATAGTAGGGAAGGATGGAGGGGGGGTGAACAGCTGGTTCTGTCGGGGGGCCCATTGTGCCGGCGCACATGGTTGTCACGGCGATCGAGGGGCCGGCCCCTAATCGCTGGTTAATCTCGGCCAGCGGCAGACGACACCTCCGCCGGCACAAGGCGAGCTTTGTTGGGGAGGCGGAGCATCAGGCTTCCCAGCTCTGCCGTGTACGAAAGGCCCCTTTGTCAGGCTTCCGTACGGGTGGAATGTGGGCCCGTCGCCGACGGCAACCAAGATGGCGGTCGGCCGGAAGCCAGCGGTGGTGGTTTAGGGGAGCCGGGTCTATGCGCATTAAAAATGTTCGACGGCCTGTTTTCGGTTTTAAATAGCCGGCGACTCAGTCAAAGCTTAATTTCCTCATGAATTACCAACGTGCTAAAAATGTCCATGTAGCTATTAATGGCAGAAGAGAGCTACTTCAGCCTGGGATGGATTCTGCACGGAGTAGTGGATCTGTACTTTCCCCAACCCTGGAGTAGCATTGCCAAGGCTCAGCTCGGTAAACAGGTTACTACAGGGTAATGGGTCTGTCGGCCATATTGAGCCCTTATCCCATCAGCCCACACACAGACTCTTGTGTTCAGTGTGAATCAAATATTTTTTATCAACATTTTTATGTAAAAAATATGACTAACCACCGATCTGGTCTAGAACCTTCTCTAGGTTTGTGGAAGTGAGCTTTGCGGCCAAACTGAGAGCTGATTTCTGTGAGAGTTGCGGCATGTAAATCAGCATAAGTTAGACAACAGTTTTTTAGAGCAGTGATGAAAATGAGAGCGGTGGCGGCCTGCCGAGGCCGTCGCCTGCTTCGTCTGCTTGCGTGTGTCGGCGTGTCAGAGCGGTCATCAGTGAACTGCAGCTATGTTTGATGTGTGAAAGGCATGTGTGTGCATGTGTCTGCACATATGTAAGTGTACGTGTGAAGGAGTGTGTGCTCTGTTCTGAAGAAAAAAAATTCCCTCCCCTCGATTCTCCCCCCCCCCGCTCCAATACAGACCGTCCTTTAGGGGAAGGAGCCCAAACAAGATGGATTCTTCATGATTCCTCACTTTATTACTTTTCTTTCTCAGCACACAGGGAGACTCACACACACACACACACACTCACACACACAGGCACGCACACACAAAAACGCGGCCCAACGCACTCCTGAAACGAGGTCGTCATAATGTGGATTGTGCTGGTGGCTAATTAGTGGAGTGTTAATTGATCGTGCAAAATCCTGCGAACCCCAAGGACGGCAGAAGCACCGTGAAGGGGAGAGCGGGGCTGGGTGCCTGGAGTTTATCACACCGCTCCCTTTTGTTGTTTTTTTTTTTTTTTTGGGGGGCGGGCGGTGGGGGTTCTGACTGTGACTGCCATCACAGACGTCCCCCTCTCTTCCGCGTCGCCGCTAATGAGGGGTGGCATTTGGAGAGACGCGTGGGCCCAGCACTGCGCTGCGGGTGATTAGGCACCAAGGGCAGCCTGCTAATCGCTCCTCTCGTTTGCAGCGCCCGCGTGTGGCCGGTCTGGCAGGGAGCACTCTGATCTGGCCAAGCATCACATCCCGTGCAGAGATATGGGATCCTCGCCACCTCCTTCTCACCGTCCCTGTCTCTCCAATAATCTGAGCTGGGGCCTGGACGGGGAGGAGGAGGGGAGGTTCGCAGTCTGGTGAAAGGGAGCCAGCCAACGAGGAGTTCTTCGGTCCTTCCCACGCCTCTTACTCCATCTCTCATCCCCAAAATGCAGGGAGCGGTGAGCCTACGGTGCCCCCCGGTGGGCGTCCATCACGCGTCGCCATCTGTACCTAGAGCGTGACCGCCGTTGGCGGTCGGCCAGCCCCATCGGTCACGCAGCCGCCGTCCCCGGTACCAGGACGCTCGCTCACCTCCACCCGCCCCACCGTATCCTTCGCCTGCAGATGGCGTGTGCGTGTGAGAGAGAGTGTGTTGGGGGGGAGATGCTCTGTGTTTATCTGCATTTCTGCCTGCGAATAAGAGTGTGCGTGTGTTTCTGCACGCGTGTTTGTGGGCGGGGCAGGGGCCAGACGCAGGGAACGATAGCAGAAGCCAATCTCTCCTTCCGTGGCGAGATGGTGGACGGCGCCTCGCTAGGGGTACGTCAGTCCAGCCCAGCCTTTGTCTCCCTGCCGCTTCTCCGGCTCCCGTTGCCCCTGCCCTCTTCGCCTCCTCTGCCTGAGATGGCTCCCCTAATCCCCGTGGCTCATGAAGTGTGACACCCTTTGAAGGCCGGCTGCCATCTGAAGCTCGAGATGTTTATAAACAACGAGTGGTGGCAAATTGACCGGGGCCCGGCTCAAGGGTGGGAGGGATGCCAGCACCTTAAAAAAAACTGTGCGATTTGCACGGCTTTTAATTAGTTTCATCTCCATTTTTTTTTTCCTCCCTAGTACTGAATGACAGCAGAAAAAGGGCGTGCGTAGGCACGGCGGGGCAGGGCGGTGCCCCTCGATACAGCAGAAAAAGGGCATGCGTGGGCGCAGCGGGGCAGGGCGGTGCCCCTCAAAATGGCAGAAAGAGGGTGTGTGTAGGCGCGGCGGGGCAGGGCGGTGCCCCTCGAAATGGCAGAAAGAGGGTGTGTGTAGGCGCGACGGGGCAGGGCGGTGCCCCTCGAAATGGCAGAAAGAGGGTGTGTG
>JAABNX020000046.1:31577937-31587942 GCA_015163995.2 Mormyrus lacerda | reverse complement strand
TTTTCCTCTGGCTGACATGATGCTTCTGGTGTCAGGATTGCAAGGCTTGAAACCACGCCTTTGGTTCTCTGTAGAGCGCGGGCCAGCCGCGCGCCTTTGGTTCTCTGTAGAGCGCGGGCCAGCCGCGTGACTTTGGTTCTCTGTAGAGCATAGGCCAGCCACGCGCCTTTGGTTCTCTGTAGAGTGTAGGCCAGCCGCGCGCCTTTGGTTCTCTGTAGAGTGTAGGCCAGCCACGTGGCTTTGCTCTTCCACACTGGAAATGGCAGGAACATGGCACAGGTTACACAAAAGGAAACCGGATAAATGATTTGTCAGTGATGAAGAATGTTACTGGGGGCGTCCTGGCCTCCTTTGTGCGTGTGTGTGTGTGTGTGTGTGTGTTTGTATGTGTGTGTCCTTCAGGCCTCTACCCTGTGCTGCTGGTGGTATCCACCATCCGCTCACAAACCCTTGTGCTGAGTACCTGGATTGAAGTCCGAAAAAGGCTTTTGTCTGTAATGTGCTGCTGGAATCCTGAGAAAGTCATTTGTTTTCTGTGATTTCGTCAGCTGCCAAAGACAGCTGCAGTTTATCAACCTTAATTTCATCGTTAGTTCTTTTTCTTTCTTAAGAAGTCTCATAAATTCTGGGCTGGGGGGCAGGATAAAATTCCAGAGATGAGCTGGTGGATGGGATAAGAAAGCATGAACCTCGGGTCTTGGGGGGGAGGGGGGGCTTGCTCAGAATTAAGAAAGACTCACAGCACAACTTAAAGGATATTGGAGTGGGAATTAGCAGAACACACCACTATCTCCCTGCTCTTTCTTTGGGGGAGGGGGGAGGGAAAACAACACGGAACAGACAGACCTCGTAACTGGAATAAGTTCACCCAATTATCTCACTTATTAGCAGGAATTGGACCCAGAGAAGGGGCCGGGCCTGAGAGACCTAAGGGTGGTGTATTTTTGGGACCCAGATGGATGTAGGAGTGATCAGAGTGGGAGTGGTGCTCCACTTCTGTTGGAGGTTCCCGCCAGGAGTCATTTCACGTAGGGTTTAACACGGGGGGGGGTTCATCCCGCTGATGCCCGGAGACGGGCGGCACTTAGATCAGCGTTGCATCACACACCTGCACGGATTTCGACGCAAGATCAAAGGCATGGAAATGCGACAGGAAATTGGATCGGAGTCACACTCTTTACCTGCCCAGATTCCCCACAGTCACCTTTGTCAGCCAGTAAATTGCATACGTTTAAACATCTGGCGAGCTAACAACACTTCGTACCTATTTCAGTAAATTACCGGCATCTAGACACCCGCAAAGGGGAGTGCCAAGGTCTGTGGGCTGTTACATACGTATTTGAGCTGTGTGTGTCCTGCCTAGGAGTGATGAGTCCACAGCCCAGGTCTCCATTATTAACAATTAACAAATAAACAAGTGCGATTAGTTTCTCCATGAGCGTGACTTACGGGGGGGTCCGATTGTCTAAGATGCCCTTTTTCTGAGAGGATCCCGAGTAAATCATGGTATCCATGCTTGCTTTTATTGCTGTTTTTACAAATCGCCGGTCCAACAGAAAGGCACTGTGAGAGTGAATGGCACTGGTGTTCCCATCCAAATGATTTTACAGTTATTTCTCGCTGGTTCCGGTGGCCTGAGCTAGCAGCATTTCGGATCTACATGCGCTCAGGATTTGATTTGTTTTGTCTGACCTGGCTTGGGGGATTGTAAACGGGGCACATCGGTTTAGGGGGAATTTCTAAAGGAATTACTTTGACCTTGTTTCTCTACCCTGAGCAATGCAGCAAGGGTTATTTAGTTCTCTCTTTGTCATGTTTAAAATATCCCTGCTGGCAAGGAAGAGGGATTTCCACTAATAGGCTGCCATTCCGGCGCTAAGGCTCTTTCGTCTACGTGAAAGCGGTGGGGCGAGCGAGCCGTTGAAGATCCAGCTTTTGGGCACGACGCCCCACCTTAGCGAGCCGCCTTAGCGCCACGTCTCGATCCGGCGATCCTGGCGCGGCTTCTGGCCTGCACGTCACCGCGTGTGCCAGACGCCCGCCTAGGCTTTGTCCCGCTCTGCTGGAGCTGCACGGGCCCCCCGGAGAACCATCGCTTTTAACTCTAGGCATCCTGCTCGCCCCCACGGCTCAGGAGCTCCTCATACTTGCCGTGGATGGACCATGTGTCTCTGAAAGTATCCGTTCTTCATTCCATCCTTCCAGCTTCCTTCATCCTTCATGCTTCATGGATGGTGCCCCAGAAATCAGCATGCTCAGAAGATCTCAGATGTGTGTGTGATGTGGATCGGGAGGCCAGGTTTCCTGGCCGTTAAATAATTAATTGCGTACGTAAATGGCCGGGAGATTACAAGTTCTGTCAAATGCTTTTGGCACACCAAAGGAAGAAGGCCTTCTGTGGATATAATTAGGATATCCCTGCTTCAGGGCCTCATCTGGATTGACCGACGAGGAGGAGTCGAGCTCCCCGATTAGACAGGCACTATAAAACTTCATGTGCCATATTGCTTTCGCTCACAGACGTCCTCAAAGGCTCAAAGGCCGGCCGTGGCACTCTCAGGGATCGGAGAAAACAGGGTTCTTTTGAGGTTTCCTTTGGATCAGTGTCTACTTGAAAGGAACGTCTCTCATCGTGTCCCCCAGGGCCCCCGTCCGGTTTCCCGTGTCTCTCGCCATCTTTTATCTCTGTCGCTTTTTGTCTTGTTGTTGTAAATGAATCCGCTGAACCTGAGGGCTGTCTTCCTGTGAAGCCCCAAACTCCAAACACAAGCACTCAGAGCTGATATCCCAGTATCCCTGCCCCTGTGTCTCCAGACTCAACATGTTTTATCTCCCATTGGCTGGGTCGCTGCTGATGGGTCACTGTGATTGGAAGAGAGTGAGGGGGCCGGGGCTGGCTAGGAAACCCGACCACTTCGGGTAGTTGGAGATGAAAAGTAGATCCATACGACTATGAGATAAACAATCGACCCTCCTAGCTTATTCATTAGTGTTATTCTTCGAAGATTGTTTGCTCTGCTTTGAGTGGGGATTTGAGGAGCCCTTGGTTTGGGGGATGGAGGGGGAGGGGTTTAGCAGAAATTGTGCTTTCTCAGCAAGCTAGTGGAAGACGGTTCTGTTAGGATCGAAATGGATGTGCGCTGTTTGCTCCAGTTCATGGCAGGTTCCCTTCAGCAGCTAAGAAAGGGGACATATGGCATATTATTTTATGCCCCCCCCCGCACACACACACACTGCATGATACATGGGTTTTCCACACATTTAGCACAGCACTTAAACCACGGTGCCCAGTTTGGGTCAGTATGGTGACCGTTCATCCAAAAAATGGCCCCCATTTCCTGTGCCCTGCTTCCCGCAGCAGTGGGACTTGCTTGGCTTCATACTCCTTCACTACAGCAGGATATAAGATGGACTCTTAGGTCTGTGAAATGAGAAAACGATTACTGAACTCTTTGATCAAACGATCCGGTCTCCATTGCTGGCTTCCCGGTTCTCCTCTCATTTATTTCTTCAGATCTCCACAACACCTGCATTGCGTCGCCCTTGCCGTGTTCAGTCAGCCACTTTAAGGCCACAGAGGGGGCGCAAGTGGGAACAAGGGATGAAGCAGTAGGTGTCCTTCTGGGCCGCGGAGATGCATCACGATCTGGGTGTCCTGAGTCTCGAATGTCCTTATGAATGGCCCAGATTGTCTCAGGCCATTTGAAGTCACGCCACAAATTTAATTCCCAGTTCAAAGTCTGCTGGACATTAACTGCTGTGGGGCAGCTTGAAGGTGCCTGAAGAACAGGGCAGAGGAATGTTACTCGTTTACATTTCCTCACGTAAACTCCGCACCCCGCATAAACACACTGCCTCTCCCTTTGTCCTGCTTTAATTCCCTTAACCTCAATTAAAACAGAGTTCTGTAAACGGTGGTGCCTCTGGGCCGCGTGTGGCGTGTGGGGGGGGGGGGGGTCGGGGAAATGTTCCCTGCCCACTTTCACTCGGTGTTTACCTTGACGGGGCCGTGACACCGAAGCCGTCTCTCCTCATATGTGTTTGCCCACCTTGCCACACATGTGGCCCAGGGCAGAGGCGCTAAGCGGCTTTTCCTGGGCCCCCCCCCCCCCAGCCGCTCCTTATCGACGCAGAGGGCTTTTCAAGGGCGCGCAGAATCGCCAGGGGCAGCCGTCCATGGAGACCCAGCGATGAGGACACCGTTCAAGGGCGATGGGGTGCACGGAGGGGGGGGGGGGTGATGCGTGGAGGCGTTCCAGAATGGAGAAGTCTCTGCCCATCCCTCACGGCTCATTTTCCAAAGGGGAGCCAAAAAATCAGAAGGAGGGAAGCAGCGGCTCGCTGGGGGCCGCGGTGTGGCAGGTGCGGTTTGTGCTCCGCACTCCATCATGGCGATTGATTACTGTAGTTAATGTGGTTAATGAATAGACCGGGCCACTCTAACGGCCCCGTGGCGATCCCTCCCTGGCAGGGCCACTTTGCCGTGATGAGCCGCGCCGTCATGCAGCAGAGGAGACTCGGAAAGTTCCTGTCCGGCAGGTGGCGCCCCTCAGCCCCACTCCGATGCGCCGGCGTCGAAGGCCAGAGAAGCACTCTCGAGTCCGACATCCCCCATCGGCCCGCGATTATCCCTCCCTGTGATAGAATAGCTCTATTGTGGTGGAGCGAAGGCAGAAGTGGGCTTGGAAGCCTTGTTAGCTGGGGGGGGGGACAGGGGAGGTGCCGACAGGCGGGAAACGGGACAGAGAAAAAATGGAAAACAAGGGCAGCTGCTCTCTCTGTGGAGACTGACGCTTCCTCCTGGGCCTATGTGTGGTGATGGGTGAGGGGGGGTACACTGTCCCTCTTGGCACACTCGTGCCGACACTCTAATCTCCAGACTCGGAGGGGGGGGGTTAGTGCCCTCCGGGGCCTCATGCACCTTCACTTCTTTATTCACAGCAGTGCTTCGCTCAACTCCAAATGGAATCGAATCATATGAATTCCTGGCCACATTTTTCACATCATCTCTGATCCCTTTGAAGGTCCTGCTTCAGCTGCCCCCCCCGGGCTGTTTAGGGCCTTTTTAGCCGCCCATGCCGGGGGGGGGGTCTGACTCAGGAGCCTTGTGGGGTTCCGGGCTATTCAGGTGAAAAGTGGAGCTCGCTGCCTTGGCCTCCACTCAGCGGGGGTGTCACGCATGCGGCGGGGGGCTCGACACAGGGCTCCCCCCCTCACACACCCCCGGTCTTCCTGTGGGGCCAGTAGGGTGCGGCTCCCAGTCCGATCGCTCCTCTTCTTGATGGTGAAACGAAGTCTCATTTTCGCCCATAGTTAGCTTTCCAGATTCCAGCAGCCATTACAAACACTGGGGATTCCTGGGCAGGGGCTATCCTTTCACCTGCTGTCATGGCGGCACCCTAAAGCCCCCGCCGTAGGGGGGTGGGGTCGCTTGCCGAGCCCCCGCCAGCCCACTCACGAGCTCTGGGGTAGGCCAAAGCCGTGGGAGAAAATAATATATATGGAAATGGAAATCTATAAAGCATCCCTTATTGTTCTCCCTGCAGTGTTGTATTTATGTTTGAAAATGGTTTGTCTCCTCAGGATAAATGTGTAAAGAATATATTACTTTTTTTAATAATATATAAAAAAAAAAGAAAATTCTATGTTTTTTTTTTCCCGAAAGAAGGAGCCTGATTCAAACAAAGCTGTAAAATCTTTAGCCTTGGGATTCTCAACTTTTGAATGTGCCTACAGCCTTCTTTCCCTCTGATTGTTTATTTCAGCCCCCCCCCCGGAACTCCCCAAGCACCCCCACTCCCAGGTACCATAGTGAATAATCTTACTGTACTTTCAGAACCCAACCCTTGCTTTTGTGTCGATCTCAGGACTGAAATTTCTTTATTTTGATGTAGATGTTTTATTTATTCGTTTCCTCTGTTATGTTATTATTGTTTGACTTGAAGTAAATAAAACAGATAACTTCTACACTTTCCTTTCGTCTGGCTTTTGTCACTCACCCACAGGTCCTCCTGTCAACTTTTCCTCCTTTTTTGAACCTCATGGCAGACCACTGCCTGTTCCTATCTCCCGATAGTCCAGCCTGTTCCCGCCACTGCATTACATCCCTGCCATTCTCGCCTCCAAAGCCCTGGCCTGCAGCAGATTTGGATTAGAGTATTAGTCTATTTTTGTGATGTTTCATTTCCCAAAATGCATCCTAAAAGGGAGGATGCTGACTGACTGGAACACGGCGTCGGAAGTCATTCTGCTACAAACATTTCGCTAAGTGCACTCCCAGTCTTCTTGGGTGCTTTCCTAGGTCCGAGATCCAGGAAGAAGCCCTGCTGTTGGACTCCTATCAAAGTATTTAGGCTTTGCCTTGAATAAAATATCCAGCCATGTGAAGTGCTGAAGTTGTTTGTCGCTACGGATGGAAGAGTGAGCTAAGCAAACAAGGCAATTACGTAATGAGATGAAATTCCCAGCGGACAGGGATTTGGGAGAAAGCGCTTTGCAGTGCAAATCCAAGGGAACATTTAAAGGTGGGATGGATAAAGCTGAGATGAGAAGCTTTAGCATTAGCGGTGCACGTGGTGAACTTGGCAAGGCCAAGCAAGCAAGCCCCCCCAGCACAGGATGTACCAAACAAAGAAGCTCTGGGGGGGCTGTAACCATATTATTGGGAAACTCACAGGACATCCCTAGGCAACCTCGATGAGGTCATCACTTAACTATATCAATATTATTACATTTTTGTTTGTTCATTGTCCTTTGTGCCAATTCCTGCCCTTGGATTTTATGCAAACTAATTCCTAAAGGTGTGTCTATTTATATTCTTGTGCATTCAGCAACTGGCCACTGGCTGTTCCATTTAAATCCCTGCTATCTAATTGTCTTATTACCCATCTTGTTTAATTCCCATTTTTAGTGTCTGGCGCTGCCTGGGGACACCCTGCAGACTGGGCTGCTATTTCGTGCCTTTGGTTTGTGCCACAGATTCCCCCCCTAAGTGGAATGACAGTCAGAAAAAAAGGAGAAAACACAGAATTTCGAAAATGGGCAAAAGTGGCTTCTTGAAAAAAAAAAGCAATTATGGAAAATAATGGCCACAAATTCTCACAGCTGCCAAATTAGTGGTAATGCTAAGAAAAGAACCCGGCAAATGTCCCTGAGACCATGCAGCAGCCTGTGGTTATCGTCAACTAACTTATTGTGTGTGAAAGATGATTTGTTAAAGCTGCCCAATCCTGAACAGTGTGGACGATAGGACTAACTTTGTCATAACAGACACTTGTTTGGGAGAAATGGAATCCATTAGCTCTGACTTAACAGAGGTTGGTCCTGAGCGTGTTTTCTGAACAGCGCACCATAAAGGATGGCCCAATGTCCTCAGACCTTATCTCTATCCCACTGGACCTTAGATGACCTTCTGTGAAACACCAGGAAGTCAACATAGAGCTTTGAGCTCTGGCTGCATTATAGCAACCTTCATCTGGAAGTCCCTGTGATGACAGACAGGCGAACCTCCCACCCCGGTGCCGTATTTCAACGTTTGGTATGAAAGTTCAGAGCGTTGGGCTTCAAACAGCAGCAGACGTTTGATTTGGTGGTTCGAGAGTGGGGGGGTAGAGTGCTGGAGAGTTGAGGACAGGAGATTAGAGAGGGAAAAGCAAATTACACCTCCCTATATTTATTCACGACTGCGTGAGCTTGTTTGTGCCGCTGTCTGTGCAGTAAATGCTAAAATAGAGTAAAGCAGAAGGCAGGATTGCTGCTCTTGACCTCGGTTAAGCAGCCAGAATATTCTCTCAATGAAGTAAGACCACTTTGCTTGTACTTTTAAAGAAGGAAACAAGTAGAAATTTCTGCGAATGTCGGATTAGACAGTAATGGTGAGTTTTATAAATGTCAAAAGGAAGCTCACATGCAGGAAATAACTTCCAAAATTCACCTTTTAGAACTAACTGTACAATGCAACGCAACACAACGTACGTCTGCATCACAAATGTATTATTTATCAGATGCTTTCGTCTAACATATAGGGAGGGGGGATCTGCTTCAGGTCGTTTGAGTTTCCCTCAAACTGTAGGTTCCTCTAAAACAAGCCCTTTATGCCTCACAAAGGGGTACAAACAGCTCTGACCAGACGTTCATCATTGTGGCGGTTTTGATTTCAACTGGACTAATTGTTTCCTTTGTCTGGCCTTGTTTTGCTAATTTTAACTAGCCCATGGCCTGTTATGTTAAGCAGGAGTTGGGACGTCTCTGTTCCACTTGGACCAGGTGTGGAACATTTCAGCACTCTGTGCATTTGACCCGGATCCTGCTAGCTGGATCCCGGCTCTCTGAGAATGTCCCACAATCCTTCCTGTTCTTTCAGACCTTAACGACTTTGGTCCAGCCACAGTTGGTTCAACCTAAGAGCTCCATTTTTTTCTCAGTTTCCATTCTTACATTTTACCAGTTCATCAAAAGGTTCACCCAATAAGGAAAAAGTAAAAAATCTTGCATTGAATGCTCAAACAAAATAGCAGTGTGTTGGTTTGCAGGTATTCTAGTATATTTTTGTTTTCTGGGAGAAAACAGGGGTAAAAAGGACAACTTTGAAGTTCAGCTGTCCCAATCTGAAACAGTTTTAGCAGGTCCATTACCATGCTGCCTTTAGACCTTTTTCATGCTTCCTGTTCCAGACAGTGTGGAAACAGGTATGAGAGAACGTCCTTATCAACTCGTGTTTCGTTCTCTTAACCTCCCCCTCACTCCATTCCGAGCTGCAGGCCTGTTTACAAAACAGCAGAATGCAGCACGAGGGCCAAGCAGCCCGCGCACGCACACACACATACACACACAAACACACACACACACCCCGCCCACATCCCGCTCACGTCCTGCCCACACGTGCCGTTCCTGGTCGCAGGCACCCATCGTGAGACGCCTGCCATTTCCTGCGGAAGCCCCCGCAGTCAAAGACTTGCTGACAGCAACACAGCTACGGACAGGCGCTGTCCTACTTAGCGGCTGGGGGGGGGGGGGGGGCAGGCGACCATGTCAGCAGGAAGGGGCCCTCGCTTGCCAGAAAAACCTCTAGGATTAGTGGCCTAGTTTAAATTGGGCAAAGAGGATTAGCCTCCCCCACAAGGTGGCGAGAGATTCCCAGTGTCCTTCAGCTGCAGGAGTCCGTGGGGAGATGCAGGGTAAAGTGAGAGGTGAGGCCGCAGGTGACAAACACACCAAGCCACAGCAGGGGAAGCGTTTGCAAGCAATTTTGTTCCATCTTTAAAAGCCCCTAAAAGTGTAGGTGGTGTGGGTTAGGGCCAGGTGAAGTGAGCCGATGTGAAATCAGTCTCTCGATGGCGTTTGTGATTTAGTTGATCTTCTGTGTGTCATTCGTTAGTGTCCATTTTTACCCGCAGTGATGTGATGTGGCCACCAGAGGGCTCCCCAAAAACAATTTCTCACAACCATAACTATTAAATGTCCAACACCCCAGTTTTTAAATAAGACAGATGTATTGGTAACCTGAGTACATACTGTAACTTCTAAACTACTAAATGTAGTTTTGTCTGTTGTGTCAGCATTTCTGATGTCATTCAGATGAGCTACAAAATGCTACAAGCATCTGGATACAAAGCAATTTCATATAATTCACACTTGGTCAAAGGCATCTCTTCCTCCCATTTTTTTTCCACAAACCATTTAGGTTAGTTAGGCAAGCAGTGCGTCACACACTTTTTATAACCTGTTACTCAGGTGTGCTGAATAGCACTGGATAGGAACGCAGCTGTTTTATGTTAAATGCCACTCCAGTTACCCAGAGAGTCATGCTTCTTCAAATGGTAAGTACAAGTTAATATAATCAATTGTTTGTTGTTCCTTGTGCTGTTATTTGAGTACCCAGCTCTCTACATTCCTCTGGTGGATACAATTGGTATTGCAATATCTTATACATGATGATCAAGCATCACTAAGCGACTCGCTTAACACAGCAGAAGACGAGAGAAAAAAAAACACGATACAGAAGCA
>JAABNX020000046.1:31538243-31550553 GCA_015163995.2 Mormyrus lacerda | reverse complement strand
CATTTACAGTACAATAAACAATGATATATGTTTCCCCTTTCTTCTAATTAGCTTTGCAATCCGGATAGTTTTTCTTTCTCTTCTAAGGTAGAGGCGGTAAGCGACTGAATTTAATTGGCTTCGCAGTCCCAGTAGAGAACCCCGTCTGAGCTCATTCACAGTGGACGCCTGTTCTTCCCTTTTCCAAACCCACGATTTCCATACACCGCCCACTCTTTTTTGAAGTTAAACTTTGAATAGTCGAATTCAGGGCAACTTTCTTGACTGTCTTGCCATATTTTTCGCAAAACATTCAATAATAAAATTTGAACAACTCTGCCCCTAGTTGTGAATGTGTATAACATAAAATTTTCAACAAGTGGCAAAGTTACACTTTTACAGCGAGTCTAGAGTCTTCTACAATAGGCTAATCTGTATACTATAAAAGCGAAATAAAAGGTTCTCTGTAAAAGACAATTTATTCATGGACAAACATGTTTTCTTCAATTTAATCAGTAATAAATAATATATAAATTCAATGTATATATTCAGTGTATATTATAAAGTTGAAATCAATCAAGCTGGCTTGATTGTACCAGTTACACTCTCAGAAAAATGGGTAAAAAAATAGTACTTTTACTTGTCACTGTAATTGTACCTTTGAAGGTACAGAAACGGACTCCGAGGAACATCCCAAAGGGACAAACAGCATTAATGTACCATCAATGGTACAGAAATCCTTTTCTGTACCTTACAAGGTAAAATTAGGCCTATCTACATCTAAGGGTACAATTGGCAGACTCTTGAGGCTACGGCCTCAATGAGAAGCAGAAGTACAAATTTTACCCTTTTCTGACAGTGTACACCGAATCTTCAGTTTCAGGCGCCCTCATGTGGCTCTGTTACATACTACAGTTGCTGAATTCTGGGGAAAAAAATCATAATAGTTCAAATTTCACCGTTGTTACATTTACCATTTGAATTCCTTTAGAATACCATAATAGGTGTTATAATTGCTAAATTATAAGACAAATTAAAAAGGTGTACATTGATTCAACAACCGCATCTACTATTTAGAAAATTCATCTGATCCTCACACAAATATACGAGTCGCTTACCTTTTTGTTTTATTGACAAAATATTACCAGTTTGAAACAATGCAATGCACATTCGCATCCATTTCAGTTAAATACTGGGATCTGAAAGATATGCAGTCAGGCATACACAAATAAAAGTATACATTTAAACGGCTTCTATTATATTTTATTTAGGTCTTAGAGCAGCAAAGCGCACGAGATATGAGCAACTGAATATTTGCAATTGTTGCCCATTGGGCAAAGTGTATGTAAAATAAAATGTTTGGAGGCACCCAAATAATATGCAGTATATATACACAAAACCATGGTGCCGATTTATTAAACTATTGCCTTTGTCGCGATGTGTCGAAGACGAATGGACACTAGTCGGCGCACTGGCCAGCAGCGCCTTTTGGAAAGTAATAATTAATAATGTTATTAATTCTGCACTTCTATACAAAGACTTACAGTTTGCTTCCACACGCGTAAGGCGCCCTGCTAGGTATGTATTGCTATATATATAAACATTTGGTCCCTTTTACATGAACATAAAACAAAGGTTAAAGATGACCTTAATTTGTAATTGGGGATAATTTTATCCTGCATTAAACTACTGAAATATTCTCAGAATAATTTACGCATGGCGTTGTATATTAGACTTCTAACACTAACACAAGTCGGCTGTATTTGATTTAACCGAAAACATGTGCATATCACTGGAACGCGAACAAACAATCAGATTTATAGGAGATTGATTACAACATAAAGTCCGTTAAACTTTACTCATCCAGACAATTTTGCCTGGGCATTGAAATATATATTTAAAACGTTATATTCCTTTACATTTTGCAGCTTTTAAAAGAAAACACCAAAAATCAAGGCAAACACTGACGATGCTAAAAAAAAAACACATTTAAAATAAAGTAGAAGGACAGGGCATATTTTGAGAGATTTTATACGGTACTTGTATAGTGTTGAACAGTAAAATACCTGCGTATATTTAAAACATAAAACGTCTCAGAACATCTTCAGTCAGTTGAAAGCACACATAAGATTCATGCTGCTCTTGAATTTATATGCATTAAATATATTATATTTCCAGTTCAGTTAAAAAAATATTTTGTACAAGATAATTTCATGTAACCTTCCAAGCTACACAAAATGTTCTGTTCGACCAATAAAATTTAAATGAAGAATTTATAATATATTGTATTGCAGTGTTAATACTAAAGAAGCCCTATGATGAAGTTATGAATTATGTAATTGAGAAGAAACATATTTTTAATGAGATTTTAAATGGTCAGCATCACACAGTGGAGTTTTTCCAGTGTTTCTCAGCTGCCATTTCAGCTACCTTTTGCCAGAATCACTGACCTCCAGTGTGCATTATGGACCCATTGCAGTGCACAGAGACGCGAGGCAAGCCACTCAGGAAAGACCCGTAAAGGAAAAGGCCTGCAGCCCAGGCAGCAGGTCGAAATCACAGACGACCCCCCATCAAATGGGGCGACACACGAACTTTCAGGCAGCGAGAAAACTGACAGATGGGGCGGGGCTGGGAGTGGATGTGTCACTGGAGAGGAGGGGAGGGGCCGGCAGTCACACTGTGTAGTCCAGCTCGGCGTTCATTTTCGTGTACATCTCGTAGATGGTGTCCACGGTGGCTGTGAAGTTGACGAGGAACTGGCGGATCTTCTCCAAGCAGTCCTCCTCCTTGACCTCCCGCCCTTTGGAAAGGGCCTTCAGGAAGTCTGACTTGTAAGGTGCCGCAATCATGGCCATCTGCATGGCAGGACACAACCAAAGGGAAAATCACTATCTGGCAGAACCTGGCTGGCTCTACTGCATGTGTATATAATTATGACCTCGTTTGTGGGTCACGTGTTCACTGTTGGCTGCACCCACTATTCTCTGATAAGGTGTGTCATTCTGACCAATTGATTAGCGGTTTTAGCTCATGAGGGACTTGGTGTTGTTGAACTGTGGAGCTGGTGGCATGCGATTTGCTTCAGTAAAAACATCTAGTTGGACAGCTCCATGGAGATATGCCTCAGACCTTTCTTGAAGACATCTTCACATCTTTAATGGCAGCAGTCAGTGTCGAACTGACATGACATCGTCCTACAGCTTCGCTTACCTTAAAGAGATTTTGGACCAGCCAGCCGTGGTACTTTTTCAGGGCAAACTCGTAGGCCTTAATGGCATTAACACGGATCAGGTTCGGGTTGTTTTCATCCTGTTCCCCGTCTGCGATGCTCTGCAGAAGGACCTGGATGAAGCGAAGCCCCCTGGTGACAATTGGAAGAAGAAGCCATCAGCATACAGTTTGTGGAAGGCTGTGATGGAGCTGCTGTTTGTCCTAGGGGAGGAGAGGGGTACCTCTTCAGCCACATGAGTGCCAGGGTCGCTCCCACTTTGGGCCACTGGGATCCATGCATCTCCTTCTCAGCCTCCAGCATATTCTGAAGGGTCTTGTAACGGCCTGGATTGCTGTCATAAACTGCCTTGATTTTCTGTATGGAAAGAGAACGAAAGAAAGAGAGAGATGTTCCTACAGTGAGGGGGAACCAAGTTTTATTAAGTGGCATTTTCGCAGTGGAGTAGCTACTGTACTTACAGTGATATTTCCCATGATGTCGGATTTGATCGGAGCAAAAACCGTGGAGCCAAGGCAATCTTTGGAGAAAGAAAAGCAGCAATGTTAATGATAACAAGGAAACCGACCATGTTCCCATTATCAGCAGTGGCTCTGTAATAGCGTATAGCATATAATACGCGGCAAGAAATATTTCAATAGCATCAACCTATAGGAGAATACGCATTGAACTCCTTAATTTGTTGTTAAGGCAGGACATTAAGAAATCTCATTAAGTCTACCCATCAATTATTCATGCCACCAAGAGAACTAAACAGATTTTTGAAAGGACCTCTTTGCCTCATCCATTTTTCAGTGGTGCACCTTGGCACGTCGTTCAGCTTCGGCAAGTCCCGTTAGGCACAGATCGGGCGTCGCGCCATGTCGCTACCAACGCAGTTGCAAGTTGGGTAAAATCTCACACCTTCTCGCAGCTTTAATTCTGCGATTAAATGATGTTTCTTAACAAGACTGAAACGTTGCCTAAACAAATGGAGACCGAGTTCATTATGCGTCAGATTTTAGTCAATGTATCCAAAAAGAATAAAAATACAAACACAAATAAATGAATGTCAGACGGCCTGGAATAAAAGTGTCCAAAAGTAGAAACCGAAGAAATGAAACGTTTTACTGGGTCACCACTGGCCGCGGAGACCCGCAGCAGTAAGGCTGCGCTGACAGCTGTCAGTGTTGAGCCATCACAGCGATGTGCTTTGTCGCAGATCGACATGCTTTGTGTGTCGTGGACGGGGCATCTCTGGTTTCCGAAAAATTCCACCCCCACCCGTCCGACCTCCACCTCCTTGCTGAATGCACCGATTATCTCAGCCCATCTTCTTCCCCGTCGCCCCCATACACAATACTGCCCCTGTTTCCAGCCCCCATGATGCGATGCACCCCTTTACACGGAAATTAGTGGTTTAATAATGCTTTGGAATCCCCAGGCAATGCAGGCTTAGTAGAAACAGTACTCAAAAACTGTCATCAATTCTGCATTGTACAAATTCAGGACTGCATGCATAGTGCAGAAGACACCAAACAAGTTTTGTTTGTTACCCTGGGCTGTATGTGCTTTGTACTAAAACATTCAATTGTGCCGGACCACTATTTACAGGCCAGGGATTATATCTCGTAAACATACATGATGGTTGTTTTCCGTAGACCAGCAAAAAACGGACGTGAGCATTTTAATAAATGGTTGTTCAAATGAATATTTCTTGATTCTTTTAGGCATATATGTTCTTTCTGAAAAAAAGAGTTTACTATCAAATTTCCACTATTGTTGCAAGTTTAAAGAGAAGAGGATCATCGGGATCTTGGGACACTTGACACAATACAATGGAATGGAAAGAAAGGGGACTAATTCCAACAACAGAAACCAGGGGCTGCAAGTGTTCCGGATGACAAGGCGAATAGAAAAGGTTTAATATATTAATACAGAATGAGCCGCTGGAAGATGCCTCTGGTAAACCGCAAATGGGCAAAGGAATTCAACACCACACTCATCAATTTTCTCAGCTGAAATCGGGGTACCCAGGAGTAAATTATGCATGTATTAAGGTTTGCTCCTTTGTTGGCAAAGAAATAGGACACCCCCCCCCCCGAAAAAGATAATGGGACATAATTGCCTGATCTTGACAGAAGTGTTTTGCCTGGACGCATGTTACCTCCAGTATTTTACAGTGGTGATGGGGAGTAAATCTTGGTGAAATCAGATTCGGTTTGTATTTAATGAGCCCTCATTTCCATGTGAGTGTTACTTCCCGGCACTTTTGGAAAGCTATGAAGATGACAGTATTTTGTCGTCTTTTTTCTATGCAGATGTACGCAGGCCGACCCCAATGCAGCCTCCAGTCCCCCCAGATACGTACATTAATACGCATGGTGCTTGGCTTCAGCCATTACATATCATACTTAATCATCTATTCATGTCTGTAACCCAGGCACGTAGCAAAATCACTAAGGTTTGAAACACCCCCCGCCGCAAATTTGTTTGCTCTCTGCCAAGAATGAGGGGGACCCTCCACCCCCCGGTTGCTAGATCCCCTGTCAAATTTATTTCTGGTTGTCAGGTACCCAAGACTGGTCCATCCCAATGGGCTGAAATGTGATAATGGCTAGTGTCTTTGGATTGCCACTCAAGCAAGACATTCTCTGTGGTCCTGTTAAAATCTGTCAATAAACAGGGAATTACATCACTATTGGTTACTTCAAAGACAATTTACATTGTCTAATGAGCAACACAAGTAACAAGTAGCAAATCGGAAGAATTGTCTAATGTCTTCATTAGGTTATATTTCCCAAAACGATTTAAGTAGGTTTGAATATTAGACATCCAGAGTGGACAACTGATTCCTAGTTACATCAAATCAAATGACTTTTCAAATCAAACTTTTCTGTTTTTTGTACAGTTACACAACAATACCTTAATTATTCACATTAATTATATAATGCCTAACTTGTTTTGAAGTTACCGTATGGCGGCTTTCAGCATAAAAAACCCATCAAAACTTTACTAGCTTTCCTTACACCTGTTTTTGTTTACAAAAACACAGAAAATGTGAAATCGGCACCTAGTCAAGTAACAAAGTAAGACAAGGGGTAATGCTTAACCAACCAACATGTCAGGTGACACTGCAGGCAGTTCAAAATGTTCACACTTGAGCCAGTCTGATTTGCCGATGTTCAACCTTTATATCATCACTTATTTCATCAGTTTCGTGCAGTAGGCTAGATTTAAAAGTGACTAATTCTTCAAATTTGGATACTGAATGTAAAAAGAGCTGCAGTGGTTGTCTCAATTTTACTGATGGGTGTTTTATTCTAGGCGCCACATTCAAATAATGTTTTTAAACATGAATAACGGAGTTATCCCACTTGTCACGGAATACAGATAACAATGATTAATGGCGCATGTGTATGGAGTTCATATATAGCACATTAAAATACACTGTATACATGAATAAAATCAGAAAACGCAGTGTTAAAATTTATTATTCAGTTTCTGGACAAATACTGTTTACGTAGAACTTATTTAATTTTACAAAGCCCCGCAACTCTTGTGTCAAAAATCCAGTACAGAGAAACTTACCGAAGAATGGCGGAAGGTAAGAGACTGCGTCTAGAAATGCTCTAGTCTCCACTTGCTTATCGGCTGGGACCTGTTTAAACTGGTGATCCATTAAGAGAGCCATTGCTTATAGTGATCTGACTCGCCAATGGCCGGAAAATGCAAGAACTGGACTAGTATCGACACTTCTCTCCCCCGCAATGCAAATGAGTGGACACGTGAACCGCACGGACACTTGGGTTCAGCTGGTGGGTAACGAAGAGCCAATCGAGCAAAAGAGGGAGGGGCAATGCCTATCATATATAAAAATAAGAGAACTTTTGGAGCATAACGAATCAGTTTGCATAGATCAGGCCTACTTTCTTAATAGGCTTATTACATACAAACGTTCTGTATTCTGTAGTTTAACTGGCAGAATATGCCATTTGATTAAATTCCTATGTCTTAAGTCAATATATTTTTGCAAACTTTTGTCGATCACACTTGACTGAGTAGCTTCGTATCAAATTGAAAAAAAAAATAGAAATTGTAGTACGCAAAATAGTTAAACTACTCTTGCTCGCTCTATTAATGAAGGTATTAGTCACGCAACTCCGAGTAATTCTCCGTTTTCGTTTCGTGACACATATTGGATTTCCTGAAGCACCTACCTCCTGAAACCTGTCCCTTACATTCATAACATTGACTAAATTTTATTTTGAGTCAAAATGTGAAAGTTTGTCTAGCCGTCATTTATTATTTATATTGTGGTAATGCATAATTTACACTGTTGACAGTTGAATACACCTTGCTAGAATGGCCATAAATGGCCTGTTCTACACCCGAGACTTTGTGGGTGCAATTCACAAATATATTGGGTATCATATTTTGATCTTGTTTTTCTGCACTAAAACACAAAAAAGGATTCTGTTTTTTTTTCCTTCGTAAAACGGTAATGATCTAAACTAAAAACTATTTTTCATCTTGCTCACTGGAAAACCTAAAAACGTTTCAACAAGTTGCAAATACCCAATAATAAGGTAATCCTAATTAAATATTGCGTTGATGCGTACACGTGTCAACAGAATTAGACCATTTGAAATTAATATATCTATCCATTGTGGGAATGACTCTACAAGGCTATAACCAATTAAAACAATGATTTTATAACTAAGTAAAATAATAATTCTATAATTAGTCCAAACAAGGACTGACGGGCGCCGGCAGGGCGGGGGGACCGAATTGAGACAGATAGAGGGAACAGACAGAGAACATGAAGTGGCCTTCACTTATCTTTAGCCTTCCAGAAGGAGAAGTGCAAAACAGCTTATTAGAACAAATATTGAGCATGGAGTACGTGACGAAATGGAAAGTACAGAGGGGGGGGGGAAGGCCCAAACGAGGTATAAAGGAATCAAGCTGATACATATGGCAGAGCTCCCTACTGTACATGCGGAACGTATGTCAGATGGTCGCTCTCGATTGCAATCGCTTACAGAATAAACTTGGACCTTGCAGCTTCTCCACGTCTCAGCTGTGAGTCTCTGCTCATCAACGGACCTGGGGGAGACGGCGTACTCCAACACCATCCGCTTTTTGTGCCTATCTGCCATGTAACATATATTATTAGAAATCATGAAACTGCGGCTTTAATTCGCCTTCCGGGTTTTAGGACCCTCGCGGTCTGCCGTTGGGTTACCAGGAAATAAAAGGGTTACCAAGAGAAACAGGAAGTGGCTTCTGCAGAAAACTCCCCTAGATCTCAACGGAAATTTGAAAACACGGACCAGAATACGATCCGAGCTTTGCAGCAAGGAACGCAGAAATCGCCGCTGTTTTACTGAGGAGTAAGAACAACCTCATTCTTAAGGCATTATAAAACCTGTTAATAAATATGCACTTAAATCCAAAACTCGATAACTGTTTAACTGTGACACTTTCTGCTGCCTAGCTACCCAAACATATCGATATCAGGCAATAGCGTCAGATGATAAACACGTTCATTCACTTCAATGTTATTTGTTGCTCGGGTTGCAGCTGTCAGTGCAAACGATGTTCTGTGCAACAATAAGAAAAACAGCGAGCGGCGAAAGGTCTTCCCCGTTTTAATGTCCCGCGACGTGGTGTGTCTTTTAGCTGCGACCCGATGGCTCTACCGACGCTCTCCACACGATGGGCGAGCCGGAGCCGGAGCTTGGAGCAGCAGATGCTTCGGCAGCGGGACCGCGAGGAGCGATGGCGGCGCCAGTGGGAGACTCATTCGCAGTACTTCAGACAGCAGGACGTCCGTAGCAGCAAGCAGGCACAGTGGAGTTCCAGGCAGTCTTTCCAGCAGAGGTAATTTACCTGATTGAGAATTTAGTGGACTTCCTCATTTATCTATTACTGATGCTCAATCATATCAAGTTTATGGTTATTTATTATTACATTGCTATCTTTATAGTAGTAATAAAATGACATTTGTGAGCAAACAAATTACACAAAGGGCATTACATATCTTCTCAAGGGGTCCAACAATAGTTCTTAAGAATGAGATTGAAGTCCTCCTCATCAACCCTTGCTGTACCTGCTGACTGTCAGCATGGCAGCGTATCAGCAGGACAGTCTAAAACAGGAAAAGACACGCAGCCTGGAGCAGCGGCGGGAACGGCTGCGCACACTGCTGCAGGACGAGCGGGACCAACTGGAGGCCGAGCTGCGGGAGCTGGTTCCCGACCGCGCTGTGCAGGCCAGGCAGCTGCTGCAGAGGACGGAAGAGCTTCGCTCAGCCAGGGAGGAGCGGCAGAGGATGGTGGGCACCTGGACGCCCCCCAAAAACATTGGCAGCTGGAATCCAGGGGTGAAGGTGACCACATGTCACTGCTTGTGTCCCCCTTGCAGCTGGCCCAGAAACTACTGCAGGAGCACTGGAAACGCAACAACCCAGAGCTACGAAAGGTCGGTGAAAGGTAGCCCGTCTCCCACATTGCAGCATGCTGTAAACCTGCTACGGTTTTTCCATTAGCTCAGTGAGTGATTCCCTAAACCAGACAGCTGAAGGTGGTTTGTGGAGAGATCTAGAAATTGCAGAAATCAACAAGTCATCCATTCAGGGGAAGTTTAGTGAATCTATAGCTGTTTTCTCAATACCAAGAACGCAAAGATCGTACTTGTGGTCTTGGCAAGACCAGTCTTGCTAATTTGCCTCGCAGCAACACACTTGGGGCCACCATCCTCTGTATCTGTCTTCTTGAGTACTCGAACTGATTTTCGACAATGGAAGATGAGGTGAAATGAGTACACGAGTATGGTCAAGTACTCATATTGAGAAACACCCTCTTTGTGTCACCACAAAGGATTGAGTTTCCATTTGGTGCTATTTTGTAAGTTTTTCTGAATGGGGTGGGGGGACATTTCTGATGCCCCCTCTGCAGATGGAGTCGGCATTGCACCAAGATCACGTTGTGAGCCAATGGAAAGTACAGCAGTCTGAGAAAAAGAAGGTATGAACCGTCTTGAGTTCGGGTGGTGGTGTGTAGCTCTGGGATACAGCTCTGTGGCTGTGACTGGGAGGTCACTGCTTCAAACCCCGTCACTGGCAGTGTGATGTCACTGTCGGGGCGTTTGAGCAACTCTCTTCGCCCCGGCAGCTCCAGTGACCGGCTGATGCTGCTCTCTCAGTTATTTCCTGCTTTAGACAAAAGCATTTCCCAAACGTCAATAATTAATGTTCCCTTGCAACAAATGTCATTAAAATGTTTTAAGAGTAGGTGCATATACCACATGTTGGAGGAGGAGGTACTCCAGTGAGGCTGTCATCCAGAAAGATCTGGTGATGGCACTGGGCTTTGTGAGTGTCCTTCCTGACCTTTTTCTTGTAAACCCGCAGCGAGAAGAGGCGTGCCGGGAAGAGGAGCGGCGCGTTGAGAACGAGCGCGAGCGGAATCGGCAGGAGGCGCTAGAGAGGATGAGGGAGGAGGAAGAGAGGAGGAAGGCACAGGCCAGGCAGCGAGCTGAGGAACTCCGGCAGCAGATGGAGGAGCTCAAGCTGCGGGAGGAAGAGGTGAGCCGTTTGTCTGGGCTTCACACCCGCAGAGGAGGGACTACTAACACGCTTAACGCTATGGGTGCGTTCGGCTTGGGCTTAGGTCTGTCTGCCGCTGACGTGATGTGGAGCGAGATCTGCTGGCCACTGCAGGGGTGGAGTATAAAGTGATTGACGCAAAGTCGGACAGCTTCTACTCCTCGTGGTGGTGTAGATAAATATATATATATATATATATATATATATATATATATAGATCAAATACATTTATTTCAAGGATTTAAAGTTTTTATTGTCATGTACAGAGAACAATGCAATTGTTACTTGACAGCACTACAGTGAACAACAATAAATAAACCACTAACTTACGTATTAGAGCATTTATGTCATTTATTTAAACTTTTATTTTGCCAGGTAAATTAACTGAAAACCAGATCTCACTGCTTTACGTGGTTTTCGGGAGAAATAGCAGATAATGCATCGGAACTTCCTGGGATACAAACGTCATGCATGTGACTAAAGTTTTCAGCAAATAAGGGCAAAGTTGTCGCCACAGAGCCGGTTCCAGTTTGTGCAGCCGGCTGAGAGGTGCTGCATGATATGTCTTAAGTCGCGTTGCTCTTCAGAGGTATTTGTACCATGTGACATGGTGACGGGGGTGACGTTTTGCAGCGCCGGCTGAAGTCAGACAAAAAAATTATAACCATGTTGCATTGCATCAGGACCAGAATGCATTGCTTTAAGCCAGCGCTGTAAGCGGCTGCATGAAGTCGCACGCACCCTATAACATTAGAAGACGATAAAGCAATAAGAAATAGCTTTGGTCAGTCAGTGATTGGCAGTGCACAGTCCCTCCAACCATCAGATGGCAGCCTCATCCCTCGTATCGCTGCTGTTGTGTACAAGTCGGATGACTAATAACACTATCCCTCAGGCTAAGCGGCTGAAGAAGGAACAGGAGGCTCTGCTCTCTCAGCGCTGGGAGGTGGAGAGGCTAGAAGAAGAGCGGAAGAAACAGGAGGAGAGCAGAAGGAAATATGAGCTGAGGTACAGAGGATTTTAATGCTATGTGCAGGAGCTGTGTGGGAAATGAGCGGTTATGTTGTTGGATCTGTCAGATGGGGCGTCAATTGCGAAATTTTGATCTTGCCAGGTGCTTCCTGAGCAGACAGTACCGAGCTCAGCTGAAGAGACGAGCCCAGCAGGTGCAGGAAGAGCTGGTGAGTCCATGCTGTCATGTGACCAGTCACGTGACACCCACCATCACCGCTCCTGTCACGACCATCGCGATTTCTGCGGCAGGAGGATGACCGGCGCATCCTGGCGGCTCTGCTGGAGGGCGAGGAGGAGGACAGGAGGCTGGCCAGCGCGCGGCGAGAGCGGGCCGTGGCTGACGCTGCCTGGATGCAGGAGGTGCTAGAGGAGCAGCTCCAGCTGGAGCGGGAGAGGGAAGCGGAGTTTGACATCCTCCACAGGTTTGTGGGGTTTGGAGGGAGTGGGGGTCACCTAGACCGCTGCGTCTGCTGCGATGATGATGATGATGATGA
>JAABNX020000046.1:31500228-31524115 GCA_015163995.2 Mormyrus lacerda | reverse complement strand
AGTTCTCCCCAAGCGAGCTTGATGGGCCGAATGGCCTCCTCTCGTTTGTATATTTCTTATGTTCTTATGTTCTTATACAATAGGTTGAAGAATCAGCCAAGGCAGACATGTTTAGTGCGAGCTAGGAGGGCGTCAGTAGCTACACAATTTACTGACTCAAGTCAACATGCAGAAAGCACAGGGAAAAACATCTAACTGAAAGGTAGATAAAGAATCATAAACCATACAGCACCTCTACTCAAGATGCCTCCCATGAATATATTTTTTTGATTTATGTCTGCTCTTTTTGGGAAGAAGCACTGAATTTTTATTGTACTTGATCTGTAAAAAGTCATTCATTGACTTTGATTTGGCACAGCTTTCCATTCGAGTTGGTACCTGTTAGCAATTCATGAAGATCTTTTGAGTTGCCCAGTCCATTAGCAGGGCCGTTAACCTCCGCAGGTCTCCACCAACGCTGTACTAATCGAGTTTTTAACCCACTTGTCACTATTTTAGCTGATAGGTCACATGACCGGAAGCTACAGAGCTGCGATTCCAAAATAAGTGTTTTTTTTTTTTAAATTGATAGACCATGTGACTAGATACATGTGACATCTGCTGTGCTCTTACCGGGTGGAAGAAATTGGCCTGGGCTCCCAGGGACAGTAACCTCAGACACGTCTCCAGATTACCAGTCCGCACACTCGAGTGTAATTG
The DNA here is from genome assembly GCA_015163995.2 of Mormyrus lacerda. NCBI lineage: Eukaryota > Metazoa > Chordata > Actinopteri > Osteoglossiformes > Mormyridae > Mormyrus > Mormyrus lacerda. The sequence continues at coordinate 31,523,416 of JAABNX020000046.1, read as the reverse complement.
CTGTGGATGACAACATCGTAAACAGGCATTTTACTTCCAGCTCAAATTCCAGGCTTGGGAACCTGACAGCTTATGCTTAAAGGGACAAAAGTCACAGGAGAGAGAATGCCCTCGTCCCCCACCTTGCTGAGGTCCTTGGCCGTAAAGCTGTCATCATCTCGGCATGGCATGCGATGGACAAACGCAAGCATTTGGTATTTGGCTTTTATAAACTCTGTTTTGTTTGGGCTGTGGATAGACAGAAAAAGAATGAGGTGAAAAGATCAATCTGAAGACAGATTCCATCCTCTTAACATCTTCCCTTTTTCTGTGACACAACAAATTGGGCCGAAGTGCAGGGCCCATCACACACGCATGCGAGTGGGGGGAGGGGGAGGACATACTGCACTTTGTCCTGAGGGATGGCCTTCCGCTTCCCGCTCATGACGGAAGCTGGGTCCAGCAAAGAGTGCTCCCATATTGAATTTGCCCCGTTGTTGTATAGCATCTGAACCATCTGGAAGTGGAGAAGAAAAAAAAACAAAAATGGCTTCTCTATAATGTCCTGCAAGATGTACATTGGCCATTTCAACCTCACAGGCAGACAGGAGTGTTTGCAATTATAAAACCATCAACAGGAACGTCTGCAGTAATATCACATTACAGCACTATCCTTCAAGAACGCCAGATTAAATAAACAAGCTAATTATCCTGTGCCACAAACTGCATCTCTCAGAAAAACATTCACCAGGCAAGCTTCGGTCTTCAATATACAATCAACAGTACAATGCTACACATAACTAACTACAGACTTCTCAAAGAAAAGTCGCTGCAAAAGCCATTACAGTGAAACTAACAAATGCTGGTGCAACTGTCAGTGAAGATAAAGACTGCACAGAAGCAGAGGTGTTCTTTCATCTGGAAGAGATGGGGACAACGTGGGTCAGGAGCTTACCTGCAGCTGAGTGGGTGGCCAGGGCGTGTGTGTCAGGTGGCGAACCTGCGAGCTGTGGCGGCCCAGGCTCCGGTGGACGCTGCAGCACTCGTCGCATATCAGCACGCCCCGGTTCACGGAGGCCCAGCGAGGTTCTGCCCAAGGGCGACAGACGCAGCACAGACATTTGATACATGTTACCAGCACTTCCTAGTGCACACGCTCTCAGCTTAGAGGTCAACTACAGAGATCCCCACTATCACATCAAACTAGGCAAAGAATTAGATAACCCAATATCGAAACAGGACCACAAACACACGTACATTCTTTCTTACAGTATCCACGACTAGACTGGACTAGCCTTGATCTGACTTTTCTGTTAAGTGTTCCAAGAGGTCAGAGGCACGGAAGGTAATTTCCTTTAGCATCACAGAGTATAAAGTCACTCAGGCTGGCTGGTTCACTCTCTCAAGCCGAGTCAATAACACGTTACACTCCACAATAATATCCTGCACAATCAATATTCTTGGAAAGATTTTCAGGAAATCCCTGAAATACATAAGACCATTTGTAGGGTGCCGGTGCATAATGGATTCCAGTTACTGAAGAACGATCCTTTGTTTAGGAACAAAATCATATTAAGGCTAGGAAATATCTTTTAAAAACTGATTTTTTAAAAAAATATCTGGAGAAACAGTAATATTGAGTTATCGAACTCCAACCCACCTAAGTTCAGAAACATGTACAGTCGATAGCTTCTATATTAATTTAATAAATTATTTTTTAATGTAAACAGAAAAAAAAGTTAGTGAGGTTTCACAATACTTTTGGCACGCTCTTCCACTGCACAAGTACGGTACTTTCGGTACAGCACTTTTGCTTTTCCATTGACTTCCAGTCGAGCACCAGTACCGAAAGTGCCAAACCAGCTTGGGTACTTCTTTGGTACTTGCAAACGTATTTGCTGTCGATTGGTTATGCAAATAGCCTGCCGCTGAAGCACAAAATACACACAGCGAACAGCGATAAATGAAATAAAAAGCAGTAGAAACAAAAATATAAAAAAAGTAAAATGGAAGGATGGACAAACGAGGGGAAACAGGCTTTAATCACCATATGGTCGGAGGAACAGATCCAGCAGAATTTGGATGGCACAACTTGAAATAAAGTATTTGCCAGTCTCAGCACGTCTTCCGTGTTTGAATTCAGCAAAATAAAAGCTGCAACGCGCTTTGTGATGATGTCAATTGGTGCCGGTAGCAGTTTATACACCAGTGGAAAACTGACACAAAAGAACCACCATACTTTACGGTACCTGGTGCGTTAGCACCCTAAGATTACTTAATAATTGCACTGTGTCCATCCAGCACAAAAGGCAGGATAAAATATATGGACATGTCCAGTAGTGTGTGCTTTAAGCATTAGACTATGGGGGACAATTAACACCATTTAACCTTCAGATTATTTATTTTGATAGGTATTTATTAATGATAGCACTGCGTCCATTCACTACCAGTGACTATAAGCGAACAACAGGCGAAGAATGTGAAGTGCACATGCAAAAAACCAAATATTAAAGTTCACACTTGAAGTGTGGAAAACCAAGAGGTGGTGCTTGCTTTTGTTGAAAGAAAATACATTCGAACACTGAATTGCAAATATAAATCTAAGAACTTGCTGTGGTGTCAGAGTTAAGGTTTAAACCTGAACTGGAATACCTCTCTGGTATTCAAACTAGAAGAAGTCAATGGATTAGGAATATGTGAATCAATTAGAGGTTGACTGATATATCGGGCCGATATTTCGCATTTTTTAAATGTATCGACATCGGCCGATATCTGAGTGCACTACGCCGATTTACAGACAGGCACGTCTGTGGGCAGCCCAGTGTTATCGTTGCTGTGGAAGACATAACCCATGCTGCCTTGTGGACCCCAGCCAGAAGTTTTGGATGAGTTCTGGGAGAAATGGGAGATCTTTCAATGACCTTATTTAACTGTTTTGCTATGAAATGTTGCTTTAAAAGGAAACGCGAGCGCTTTTGAAAGAGAACGCGAATTACGCTGTCCGGGAACTGACGTAATGATAATGAGCCTTCAACCAAATGTAGCTTACAGGTAACGTTAAGAATCATCGATTCTGACAGTTTTGTGTGCTTGTTGGTCGGCTCACAGATGTTTTTTTTTAATCGTTCAAAATCATTTTCATTGTTAACATTTTAATTATTCCCATATCAGCCCAATATTATCAGTTCTGTTTTTTTTTCTTGTGTCGGAGAGTTTCACTCTGTGTGTGTGTGTGGGGCGGAGCAGGCAGATCACAAACACCGCAGCGTGTGTGAGAGTTGCGTTACTCTGCCTCGATCATAGACAGCGTCGTCCTCGGAGACACAGAGCTGCTAAAACCAATGCATGGCGGAGAAAACTGTTTGTTCGAAAGCGTGGTTACCATTCACTTGAGCTCATGCTGACAATGGTACTTCTGTGCAACTTTTTTGATATTCGAACATTTTGTCAGACGTCTACATAAAAAATGCACGACTTTGCGCAGTTAGTTTCCTCATTAAACATGTCTATCCTTTATACGGGCTTATATGTCGACAACATCATAATCACTAGACAGTCATTTTATTTTATTTTCCACGATCGCTAGATTCCGATTGTGAATTTGGCTTGTAAGCTATCTGTCTGCTAACAACATAAACAACATGTTAGTGAAAGGTTTTGGGCCCTGTACACTACTCATCACACCATGATGCACTTAGTTAATAGTGTGTTTTTTTCCCCAAAATGTATTAGAGTGTAATTGTTTTAATGTGCATGGAATATTGGAATTATAGAATGAGTTGATGAAGACAATATAATAAAAATGCTAACCTTGCATGTTTTCTTCTAGTAATTGCTGTCTAATGGCAGCATTTCACCAAGCCAACACCAGGAAAAGCCAGGTGCAATATCTGCAGCAGGCCGGTGAGCTTAGGAGCTGAAGATTTTTATTGTTTATAAGTTTGAGTTGTTTACAAGTGGTATTGTGTTTTGTTATTTAAATTTAAATTTAAATTTAAAGTCAGTATTCAATAAATGCTAATGCTAAATTTGTGTATTGTTTGTAATTATTAGTGTGATATTTTATTATGCAAATAGAGGAGAAAACGTTCAATTTTCGGCCAAAAAAATATCGGCAACATATATCGGCCATCGGCTGACCCTGACTCCTAAATATCGGCATCGGTTATTGAAAAACCCATATCGGTCGACCTCTAGAATCAATACTGAAATATTGATTTTTTTTTTTTTAATGTGAATGTTCATTTTAAGAATTGATTCTAATGCTACAATATCAATTTTCCAGTAAATGTTAAATGTTCACATTACAGGGAGCAGCTACTGCTGGGCAGGGTTTTCCATTCTTATCAACTATTATTCTACCTTTGAACTTTGAATGGACACGGTGCAAGGATTAACATGTAGAAAATACATAACCTAATGGCATGCATTGTTTTCTATAGACTATTGTTTAAATGTTTTGCAAGATCTCAGAAAACTAGTATTTATCTCCTCCCAGGTCCTCTTAAATGGCTAAGAAATGTGTACAAAAATACAAGACAAGTCACGTTTTTTTCAGCATCTGTATTTTTTCTCAGTATGGGACAGCATGCAAACTGCAATGGACAACTTTTAAAATGATAGCCTAGCCTAATTTATCTAAAAACTGTCAGTGGTGCTAAATGTTTTAATCTAAAGTTCTGATTATAGCCTATGATTATAGCCTCCCTCCCTGTAATTGAAAGGAGCTGCAAATAAGGGATTTCTAGCTAGGCTATGAAGGCTGTCAGCAATCTCCTTATCTTTAAAGGGAATTAACATTGTTAAGTGCTTGACCATCCACATAAGTTGGGAAGCTCGAGAAGTTCCACTTGAACAGCTGACTTCCTGGAGTGGAAGACAGAAGTTGATAATGTGACACTGAACTTCCCCCTTACAAAAACAGCAAACACATTACTGCAATGGGCAAAGCTTGTGAAACCCTGCACTATAAACAAACTTTAACACTGAAAAGTAGGCTAGAAGGGTGGAAGCCAAATCACACATTCTCGAGTTATTCTGCTTTGTGTGAAGCCAAAGCCTACATCCCCGATAAAGGTGATAATTAGTAGGGATGTACTGATCGTAATTTTCTTGGCTGATCACCGATGTTTTGGTATGTGCAATCGGCCGATACCGATTTTGCCCTGAGAACAGCAAATATACAAAATAATCACATTTTCTTCACCTCAGAACTTTATTTTCATAACCAAATCTTATTATACCTAACAAATTCAAATTATTTAAACTAAAACAAATAAATAAAACCCCAACTATGACAAAACATTTAAAATAATAAACAGATGCAGCAAGTAAACGTATGGGACATGACACTGGATTAAACGCCAGTAGCTCGACGTCCGAAAGGTAACGCCTACTCGGTATTATATATTTTGGGCTGAGGTAATTTCAGATTTCTGATGCGTCTATCCTCAACTACAGAAAATGGCTGGTCATCCAGTGCCATGAATTCCAAAATGTTCTTTGTAATTTCTGTGCTCTTTTCCCTGCTTATACCAACGAAAGGCAGCACAGACTTCTGCCTCGTGAGATGGCTTTGAACATGCTTTGCTAGCAGCTAGGGCCGATCGATTGGTGCGTCCCTAATAATTTGTTATTGTCAGGTACCAACACTGGGATACTTGTCTGATATCCTTCATTACCGATATCATCACCATCCTATCGCCCAGCACTAGTTATATTAGTGTATTCCATGATATTTCTAATTATCATCCACATTCCCTAACACAGATTCTCTATCCTGCTTTTCACTCAGAAGCACAAGAAACATTTCAAACAAAAAAAGTGCAAAAGCTCAGCATAAAGACAAGGCAGCACTATCATGAAAAACAATGCTTCTTGCTTTCAGTCGTCCACAGTATAATACACTCTGCAATATGTTAATGCGTGCAAAATATTACCAGACAAACCAGAACAAACTTATGGTACATACCTGTACTAGGAGAAATAGGTGTAAAGCTGATTGTGTAATCTAATATTCAGAAGTGTTACTGGATGCAAATGCTTGCTGTACCAGGCCTTCTTATGCAAAACAGTGCAATTGATATATAGTGCGGCTTGAAGTAAATGGACCTCCAGACCCTAGTGAACTGCACTAGGCTATGGCACTTCCTGACAGTGCTCTTAACACTCATAAGAAATATTCACAAGCCATCTGTCTGCCACTTCTTTCTTCACACTAGGACGTGAAGCTAGGCCAGCCAAATAGCTGCTAAAAGCTTCAGAAACACTCAAAACAGCACAAACACCTCAAGTCGATGGCAAGTTTTTACTCCACCAAAACTCCAAAACAGCTTAGAACCAAAACAAAAAAACAACAGGGCATCTATATACACGCCATCGTATCAATACATTACATTAAATGTCAAGTTCAAAATTCTCAGTTTTTCCATCACTAAACAATACAGATGGGAAGCATAACCTCATTTCCTTCTTTGGGCAGCTTTCACAGCACAATACAATCAAGCTTATTCACAAGGCTCTCTCTCGAGACACTGAGCACAAATTGCACACGAGGCTCGGGACCATCCCTGCTTGTAACGGTGATGTCACACACCATGAACATACTGCCAGAGCTCCCATTTGTGCGGGGTGGGACGTAGCTGTTCAGATTACAGCACAGATGATCAGGGTTCTTAGAGCTGGCAGCTGATGATTCCAGCAAGCACAAGGCTTAGGCTGATCACAAGAGCTAAAAGAGCTTGCAAAAGTATTCTCCGGAGTTGGCTGAAGGACTTCTGCGTACACAGATTTAAAGGATACGTCGCAGACAGAAACATTGGCGAGGGCTTTTTAGACAGAAAAGTTAACTGGAGATGAACTTAATATGCCGCTGTTCTGCCGGATTCCTCAAGTCCATCAGGCTGCTACAGCCTCACACTACCGTTTACACCAGAAAAAGGAACCACAAGAGCAGATGGGCAACCCACAAATTCATATTCACATATTCAATCAGCAGGCAGAAATGCATGTATACACCTAGGTATTTTAATACCAGAAACAAAGATCAAACAGATTAAAATAAGATTTTGTGCAGACAGACAGACTTAATTTGAGTCGTTCTTCGAGTTGTACAGTAATGCAAACAGTGAGCTGTGAATTTATACGAGTCTATTTTTAAACATAGTCCGATTTACGATGCTGTCCATGGGCAGCTCTGGTGTGGAAACAACCTGCGGAAGGCCACGAAACGGCCAGCGTTCGCTTCCCATTACAGAGTCAGCAGCGGCAGCTGAAGCAGCCTGTCACCTGCCCTGCAGGTCTGAGACTCTTCCTTCCTGCTGGCGCGAGAGCTACAGAAAAACAAGATCCTCACCCCCCCCCACCCCCCCAGCCCTCTTCCTGTATGTTGCACCCCAGCTGCTCAGAGCAAGACAGCTGCAGGGACGAAGCGAGGCCATAGAGGAAAGAGGTAGGATAATGGGGAAGCATTTGTATGCTACTGATCTAAATTAGCCCCAAATGCCCCTGCGCCTCATTCCAGGAATTGATCACTAACCGTTTCATTGGCTTGCTGCTCTGCATTTTGAACCTCACATAAAGGCAGTAATCCAGAACTACTGAAGACGGATATATCGTTAAGCAGTACCTATTTATATAGCTTCTATACTTGAATATACAATGTTAAAAATACTACAATACAAATAACACTGCTACTTCTAGTACCACCTCTTCCTGGACTGCAAAGTGTCACATGCACAAAGATAAAAGTATTCTGAGGATTAACATGACCTGCCAACATTACAGCATTGCACATGGAATCAAGAAACACATCTTCAGTTCTTTTGTTGTGTTTTTTTTTAGCCCTGAATCAGGTCATCCTCAGCTTTTCAGATTCATACAGGGCAGACAGGGCACTGCAAACTGTGCATCACCTGTGACATGGCACCACACTGGTACAGCCAGTCTTTCTTCATCTCCCTTTTTCCATTTATATTTCACACACCACTATGAACCACTGTGCGAGCTTGATGCATCACCGGCGCTGCAAGAAAATTGTGCATGAGGGGCAGAGCCCAAGGAGACCACAGGAAGAAACTGGTCCAATACTATTGTCTGTCAAACTCTGGGAGGCCGCACCGCATTTCCAGCAGAAAAAGTGGATCTAAGGCCAAAACAATAGAGAATCCCAGCTCGCCATCCTGTTATTTTTCCTTTGTGTCAACAAAGAACACAGTCTCACTTTGGAACCCAGATATGTATGGAACACAGGGGGCACCGCCCACATGCACAAGCACAACCACGTATTTTAATATATACCAAAATCCATGCGTGGCAACCAAGTTTAATCTACCGAAACCGTTTCCGGCACGTCGATTTTTCGATTTACAGTAACATGAAGCTCTCCAAATATTCACCCTCAGGGGGAATCGGCACAGCAATTCTACTGTTATTAGACAGCCTCAGCTTTATGGGAAATTCACACAAGCGCCTGTATACTTCTTTATTCCCTTTTATCTTCTGGTAGTCTATTTGACTTCACTAGCAACAGTAGCTGCGTAACGTGCATCGTGTCTTCAAACCGCTTAAAGTAGCCGAAAAGTCGCGTCTGCTACACAACTCAGATGTGTCGCGGGGAGCATAAAATCTGACAGGTGCACGGTGCTTTCGGTTCTTCTGGATCCAAAAGAAAGCGGCTGGTGGATTCTTTTACAAAGATATAAAAAAAATAAGTGTAACTTATAATATAATGAGGGCTTTATATTTCCCACTGCTGACCACCGCATTGCTACTGATGACTTACTTCCTCTTTTAAACCGTCGTCTAGAGTGTCTGTTTTCACAATCTTAATTATTCTTATTTTACGTATTTAGTATCACAACATGCAGGTTAAAAACTCAACTGACATTTAAATCACGAAAATAACAATACAAAAACTTCGCGCGAAGAGCTGACAGAACTTGACACCCCATCGCATCCTGACCACAGCCGACCCGGGCACCAAAGCGTCCTCGTGACATACAAGAAATAACGTTTCTGCTCCGTTAAAGTAGTAATGGTTTAATTGACTGAACTGCATGCGAACATTTATGATGCCAAGTGCCTAAATCTGAGACTAACAGTAATATCATAATTAGCATGCGATGGCATGTAGCGCCCACCTCGCACAGCTGACGGCTGCTCGACAACCGCGCGCCCCTGGGGTCGCCGGTGCCCCCCACGGAAACGTTACAGGAGGGCCGAGCCTTAGGAGTCCCGGGAAGCTTAGCCGCCAAAGCGGTCCTTTTAGCGTGCGGTCGGCAAGTCGCCACTTACCCGGACCGCTGCAGTCGGCGCAGACCTCGCTGTTCCGGACCCGTTTCGACATCCTTCCCCCGCCCCCTAAAAAAGGCCTTTAAAGGTTTTTTCCTTTAAAAAAAAAACAAACTTGCCTTATTTATGCAGTCGTATGATAGCTACGGCATGTGGGAACATATCCCGATTTAAGTCCAGCGTGCAAAGCGTAAATTATACTAGTTAGCAACAGATAGTTCTATATATTTTTCCACCCGCTCTTTTTGTATTGTACTGCACGAGCAGAAAGCCAACAGCTGCGACAAGACGGAAACTCCAACCGACGACAACTACCGCGGAGACCTATTTCATCCCGGAAAGGAAATTACGGAATATACGTAACGTAAAGTGGAGACCACAGCCGGAAGCTGCGCTAAATCTCTACGGTGCCTTTGACAGACAGGACTGTACAGAGTCCTGGGCCAAGAACCTCTGTAGCGGTATTCTTCAAACGAAATACGACTTTAATTCCCGTCCTGTGCCCTTATTGGGTGTTCTGAAATTTAAGCAAATTACGTAGCTAACTGGACATATTGATCTTGTTTTTTCCCGCAAGGACTTGCTATTAATTATAACTTCTGCGACAGCTATTAGAAACATATGCTATGAAAAATAAAAAAAATACTAAAAACTGTGAAAGGTCATCCAATTTATAACAAAAGCATAATCAAATATAATTGTAATTCCCCCTGTGTTATAAAATGGTATCGTCTAGGTTCCGGAACTAATCACTTGTCAAGCCTTTGCACATTTATTTATTTGAAAAGAAAATAGCAAACCTATTTAGTTTTGTTAAAACAGAATGATAAAAGATAAATTTATCAAAATCTATCAATATTACTGGTGTTAAGGTATTCTTGGTGAGATTTCTTTATTGTAAACACCCCCGTTGAGGCAATAGACTCAACCTGTCACTTCCTTGTTGTACAAAAGTTTTATTTTGAAAAGTTAGCCCAGCGTTTGACTTACGAGTAGTCTAATTTACCGTTTTGTTTGGACGAATGCGGGTTTTGCTTTATATTGGCGTTACAGCGTGCGGATTTAGGGTTCTGGGTTTTCGGCGGCCGTGTGAAAGTGGCGTTGAAAGTTGCTCGCCGGATTAGAATCTCCACCATAATTCAGTTTACGCAGAATGAGTTCCGTTTCAAAGGAAGATTTTAGGATTAAATGGCCATTGCATTTTTTGGTCTGGGAAAACGATTATAGACAACTAGAAAACGAGATAAAAACGGTACGTAAGTATGTCTCTTAAGGTTTACCTACAAGTGCATGCTTGATATACTGGGTGAGCGGTGCTGCAAGCTGCTGTTAATGGCTCTGTGCGTTTTAGTTGTACTGCGTCCACATATTAGATCGGTTGCTAGCTAATTGCCCATTAAGCGGTATTTTACTGATTAACAGATAAAATGATGACATCGGTGTTTGAGTTGGGTTCTACTTGGTCAGTGATTTACTTGATTTAGCTTCACCTGTAGCCCTGGTGGCTATAATAAAATATTGGATGGACTGAAATATTACATAAATTGATAATGGAGTACAGTGGTTTTCTAGATCCGCACATTAAATGTTTGAAGTAGATTATTACGACGCATTCTGTCCTGTGTGGTTTTCTGTTTCAGTTTGCATACAGTCACAGATGCTTTTAGTCGTGTGTTTTTCAGTCGATTGTGCAATGCCTCAACGAAAAGTGCCCCCCCCCCCGAATCCAATCAATTGTTTCTGATACAACTATGTATGCAGAATGGGCATTCGGTGAAACGGGGAGCTTCGACTCATTATTTTCTCTGACGTTCTGGATTTTTCTGTTTCTTAGAACAACATAGAAGTGGTTGATCCTCGGGGACGGACACCTGTCCACCTGGCCGTATCACTGGGACACTTGGAGTCAGTCGGAGTCCTCCTGAGACACGGAGCCGAAGTAACCAAAGAGAATGCCAAGGGATGGACAGGTGGGCAGACTCGTGCCAGTTTGTGGGAATAGTCAGCTGATCACCTGGTGGTTAAATTGACATGTTGTCATGTATGTAATAAAAGCTTTCTTAATAGCTTAGTAGCTTGGAACTGTTTTAGCCCATAGGTGATGTGTAGATTTGCATCGATTCCAAGCAGCATCACTTTAAAAAATTAGTGCAATTAGACTCATGATCCTTGGGCCTGAATGTGCATAAAAAGTGCCTGCACATTGCAGAAGTCTTGTTTGAGCAGGATAGATTATAACCTGAAGATTGCTGGCTCGAAATCCCAAATACCTTTTTATTAAAAAAATATTTAGATTAAAAGGATAACATAATGTCTGATACAAATATCAAGCATAGTAATGGTATTGACCAGGGTACACTGAAGTCCAGTTCAAATTTAATGTCATCCCTTCTAAGTCTGTACATTACTCCCTTCATGACTATTTGCTAATTCTTCACCGATGCACCATCTATTTTAGGCTTTTTATGTCACTTCTTGTAAAACAATAGCACTGTTATTTCACGTCTCATCTTTTGCTGGACTGCCGTTTGTCCCATTCCGCCCCTTATGCACCAGCCCCCTCCCCTGCAACTGTGGCATGACAATCTCCTCGTGTAGTTTCAGGTTTTTTATGATGATGATAAACCTGAAACTACAACAGCAGCAACAAGTTAGTAAAATAGCCGCCCTCCTGTTCTCAGTGCTGCAGGAGGCCGTCAGCACAGGAGACCCCGAGATGGTGGCGCTGGTCCTACAGAGGCGAGACTACCACAAAGCCTCAGCGGCCCTGGGGGGGGTCCCCCAGCTACTGTCCAAGATCCGAGAGGTGCTCCCTTCGCTTCCATTCCCTTCCGCTCTCTGACTCTCTCTCGTGATTTAACCAGAGCAGGCTGTTTTTTCAGAAGCAATCATCAATTGCATCACCCCCCCATTTCTGTGTCTCAGTCCCCAGACTTCTACATGGAGATGAAGTGGGAATTCAACAGCTGGAGTGAGTTTCTTGTTTCTTTGCAGCCGTGATATTCTTGGGTTTGTCCTCGTAAATTATTTATAGATTAATGTTATCGCTATGTGTCAAAAGCCATGAGAATACAATCTGTGTTCAGTCCATATGTAATAATGTGTCTCAGTGAAGATTCTGTGTACCGTTCTACTGTTCTGGACGCTGTGTTCGGGAATGCAGGTATTACCTCGCTAGCTGTGTGTTCACTAGAGACCATCGACTCCATCTGATTGTGTACAGTTATGGGGAAGTAGTGGGTGGTGGTGTGTCCACCTGGTTTTTCTGACTGTTGTTTGTAGCTCCATTGCTTCCTGCAGCGGTGATTGAAGGCAGATACACAGTCCCACCCACCATGGGTCTGAAAATCTTTTTTTTTTTTTTTTTCTCCCTGCTTCGCTGTTCGTCTCCTAGAAAGGGCTCGGCGCATGATTGGCTGATCTGTGTCATGTTCTGCCCCCCCCCAGTCCCCCTGGTGTCACGGATGTGCCCCAGTGACGTGTGCCGAATCTGGAAAAGTGGCTCCAACCTGAGGGTCGATGCTACGCTGCTGGGCTTCGAGAACATGACCTGGATCAGAGGCAGGAGGAGCTACATCTTCAGGGGGGATGGTGAGTTGTTTGCCGGACATCCCCCATGGGGTATCGAGTGGCTTACATGGCTGCGCTAATGTCTCCCTGCTAACGCCATCTGGCTAAACTCATGCATCCTGGGATCTTCATCTCTGTTTGATTTGCCTGTAACTTCTCCAGCCACCTGCCAGCTGTCTTAATTCTGGGATAAAGCACTTCAAAGAAAGTATCATTTGAATGGATTTGTCATGAGTACCTAAGCTTTAAGCTTGTATGCGGGGAACAGGGTTGAGAACCTTCCAACAGCTGCAGACACGTTTAAGGTTACTCCAGACCTTCGTACGTTTTATCATGGAAGTTGAGGATCAGCAGTTCCGTGTGGTTGGCCTGTGTCCGCTGCAGACGGTTGTACAGAGCTGATGGAGGTGAACCATGACGAGCTGGTAGTTGACACGGATCGCTTCGATATCTCCCGGGAGATGGAGGAGGTGACACTGGACTCCATGCAGCCTGCAAAGCAGGATGTGGCCAAGCGGTTGACCACGCCCATCGTCAACACCTTCCTGGACACGCAGCACATCGCCTTCGAGAGGTACAGCTCAGGGAGCAGAAAGTCGGCTTTTCAGATCTTCAGTAAAATTCTGAAATCTGGGACCAGTTTGCTGTGACATGCCCAAAACGGTGAAACGGTCAATGCACTTTGTGTTTTACTGCCGTATTAATGACCAAAAATGAAAATGATCTGATGAAAGGATGCATGGGCAAACTGTCATTGCCGTGCAATAAAAATTGAGTGACACTGCAGGGTGGGAGTCAGTGTCACTTTGAATCCAGTAGCTGACAGAGCTGTCATGTCACTGTTGGGCCTGAAAACTGCATGGTTGACCCTGCATTCTGACCCCTTTTAACCTGTATATGTAAGTGTGTGTGTATAGAGAGAGAGATACTGTCTCTGTCCTGTCTGCTTTTTTTTTTGCGATCCCTTTTGTGTTCCCCCTGTTAATCGTTGCCCTGCATGGACTCCGCAGAAATAAGTCTGGAATCTGGGGCTGGAGGACAGATAAAACGGAGGTGGTCAATGGCTTTGATGCAAAGGTGAGAGATGGACTCGGGGAGGACAGGATCCTTCGTCCCCTCTGGGCAGGGAGCTCACTGTTGAGTGTTCCCTCTGCCTTGGGTTTTAGTGTAGAATTTCACAGTGTAGATGCGTTACTTTGTCTGCCTCCAATGATAAGGGTCTGCTGGGAAAACACATTATACCATATCTCTAAAAGAGCCCTTGTCTTGTTTTACCATATAAAATGTTGGCTTCATTTCATTAAAATGATTTATTTGAATTAAAATGTTAAATAAAGTGTTTAATTATATCCCATGAGATTATTATGAAATTGTTATGAATTGTACTAATATTTTATGGAGTATTGCTTTTGAAATATTTTGACACATTCTAGAAGACGCCTCCATGTTTCGAAGGTTAATTATTACAGAAGTATTTTAAGGAACATCTTGTGGTTTGCTGGGTTAGCTAAGGTCAGCTCTTAACCTAAATCCCATCTCACACGGAACTGGATCCTGTGGCAGGTCTTCACTGTGAACAACGTCAACGTGGTCATCCGAACGAGGACGGAGCACCTCACCGACGAGGAGAAGGCCCGAATAAAAGGTACCCAGCTCATCTGCACCCTAAATGCACTGCACACTGACGTAGGCTGGAAATCAGCAGGCCCTGTTGAGTGAATCACTTTGGGGGGGGGGGGGGGTCTGCTGTGCCTGTGTTGCCATGCTTTTTCCACCTATTAGTGTCTCAATTGGTATACACCACCCTTAAATCTGTATTACACTTTTATAGTATGTAGAGGTGTCAGTCAAAGACCTTATTAAATTAATGTTAAAAGAACACTTAAACGGGTAAAAAGCATTTTGTGTCACTCTGCAAAAAGCCAGATTTGGAAGCGCAAGGCTGTTCTATACGCCCTTCATAAAAATAAACTTTTTTAATGTTTTTTTTTTTTCCTGCTTTTTGTTGTTTCAATCAATTTGTCTTTGTACAAGTGTCTTCCATTCATGTTTAATATTGTAAATATATTCGTATTCTCAGTGACATGTGACTTTTTTGGTTTCCAAACCTCCTTTCAGATGAACGGAATATTCTGGAATCTCTCCTGGGAACAGTAGAACAACACTTCAGCGCTCAAGGGGTAAGCAGCCAGCACATTGAAAACATTTTGCTTGGGTTACATTTTAGAGTGCATGTACGCACTATGTTCAAGGGAAATATAAAGAATCACCCACTGTGAGTTCTTCACATCATCGTTATTCATCCAATCATCAATTGCATTTTTTTTTTTTGCATGGCTTGCCATTACTGAGAGTGTCTCTCTTGGGTCAGGCTTTGCTGGTAAAGACTAGCATGGCAGCATGGTGGGTGGTGCTGTGGCCTCACACATCCAGGCTGGATTCCTGCTGCTGGCTCTGTATGCGGAGCACTCTCCATGTTCACTGGTTACTTCCACATCCAGAAACATGTGGTTTAGAGGAACTGGTGTCACCGGTTTGCCCCTAGTTTTGTGTTGCACATACCGGTGTCCTGTTCAGGGTGTCCCCTGCCATGTCCTTCCTGGCCACCCTGTGATTGATAAAAGGGCGAAGTAAGATCTCTGAGTGTTGGTTACACAAAGTTGTGAGACTGTCTTTGATGCTTGTTTTTGTTCTTTGTTTCTCCTTTACTTGAGGTTTTTATGTAATTAAAGGCCACCTTCCGCTGCATAATAAGCAATTTTTATCCAGATAATGATGACTAATCTGAGTTTGGCTGATTCACCATCTGATTCGCCCTGCTGACTGTGAGCAACTTAGCATTTATTTGTGGGATGTCCGCACTGGATGCCGAGCTCATTGAATGTCCCACTGAAGGTGACCTCTGGCCTTTGACCTTTGTGTTGGAAAAAGGACATGACCCTGGAGTATGCCACTGCCACAAACCCGACGGCCATCACGCCCGAGGAGTACTTTAACCCGGACTTCGAGCTGCAGGACAGAGACATCGGCCGGCCCATTGAGCTCACCATCCGGACGCAGAAGTGAGTCCCCCATGTGGAGGCCATAGGGGCAACGGTCTTGGGTTACTGTGGATTAGTAGGAGGGCATCTGGGGCTGGGGCTTTAGTGGGGTCGGTGCCCCCTTCACAGTGGCCTCGTTCCTCCAGGTTCAAGGCCACCTTGTGGATGAGTGAGGAGCACCCGCTGTCCCTGGTGGAGCAGGTGACGCCCATCATCGACCTGATGGCTCGCACCAGCAGCCACTTCGCCAGGCTGCGCGACTTCATCACCCTCAAGTTCCCCCCAGGCTTCCCAGTCAAGATAGGTACATCTGCATATGAATTCACTCAAGAATGTTTGGCTGAAGCCTTTTATTAAACAACAGACTGCTGGGTGTTTTACGAAAGTGATTCGCAGTCAGTACCTAAAGCTGCAACAGCAGCACTGCGGAGATGCACACCTGTGGGGGACCCAGCACTGCTCCTTTTTTGGTCACTTAGCTGCCTAACAGTCATTTTTGTTATATCTTCAATGTGCCTTACAGTTTTACTAAGCTGTACTGTTTACCCGCTGACTGCTGCGCCTGTGCTGCTCTTACAGAGATCCCCCTCTTCCATGTTCTGAATGCACGCATCACCTTTGGGAATGTGAACAGATGCAGAACCGAGGACAATTCAGAAACAATACCCACGACGGACGTGGATGCCAGTGCAACGGGTAGGCCCATGTGGGAGCCTTGGTCACATGGTGCGGTAGCCTTGGTCACATGGAGCGGTAACCTTGGTCACATGGTGCGGTAGCCTTGGTCACATGGTGCGGTAGCCTTTGTTTAATGCCGGTCTCTCTTCCAATTTTGAATACCCTTTCAATGAACTTATTGGTTGGTAATGTGTTAAATGTCAAACCTTGATTTTTCTTCGATTTTATATAAAGTTCATACCCGGATTTTGTTTTACCCCCTCACCCCTCGATGCAGCCCCACCTCTCTTCCAGGTCTGCCCCAGTGTGTTTGAGGTACCCGTACATTACCGGCAGCGGGGAGGCAGCCGGGCAGTGTCGTACTCTGACCATGAGGAGGAGCTGCTCCAGTTCGCCATCCACCAGAGCCTCCTCGAGGCAGGATGCGGCGTGAGCCTGGTGAGACCTCCTGCTGCCAGGCCCCGCCTCCTGCATGCTAGCTGTTGGACATATCATATGACTGAGCCCCTCCTTATGGGAAAACGGCCTTAAACTGTTTGTCCAACAGCTCATTGCAGAATTAAAAGCACTTCAATAGTAATCTCAGCATTCCAGAATAAACCCAGTCTGTATGATTAATTTTTAATGTATCCATCTTTATTCATAAAGTAGTTTAAATGCACTACAATTAGCCCTCTGTATCCACAGGTCCCACATCTGCTAAATGATGTGATGTGTAGTCTTGGGTGTTGGTGTATGTGAACACGGTGCATGCCTGAGCGAGGATGAATTTTATATTTTCTCTGTATTTTCCATTCATATTACAATGGTTGTGTTGAGCGCTGAGCGGTGGAAATTTCAGGTCCAGAAAGTAAAAATCGAGACCATTTTTTTTCTTGTCATTAATTGTATAAACAATTCGGTATAACAAAGATTTACATTGTATCCAGTATTATAAGTAATCTAGACATGATTTAAAGTATATAGGAGGATGTGTGTAGCTTGTATGCAAATACTACACTATTTTATTTAAGGTGCTTGAGCATCCATGGATTTTGTTCTGGGTCTCTGACTGTGAATTAGATACCAAATTGTTCACATCCCATTCTGAATATAAGGGTATTACTATGATGTTAATCGACATTCCTCTTCTGAGAAAGCTTTCCATTAGACGCTGGAACATCTGGACCTTCTGGTGAGATTTGATGTCGGGTGATCAGGTTCCTTCCTGAGAGTTTGTGTGCCACTTTGCAGCTGAACTCGGTCCCAGACATGTTGTCACTTCAGTTGCAGCTGCCCGGTGCAGCTCTATCAGGGCAAAAGTGAGGCGTTCTGACTTGTTTGGGAAGATGAACTCCTATGACGATGCCAAGTCACCTCTCCTGTACAACCACCAGTTCTTCTGCCGGTTGTGTGTTGCAGGAGATTGTGTGACTGTGATACACCTGTGTCAGTGGTGTGGCTTAAGCAATTACTCTAATTAACAGGGTCATGGCCATATAGTATAGTGAATAATTTTGAATGGGAGTCATGAATTACTTCATGCAGGTTGGTGCCGTAGTTGGTGCTGAGTGTTTGAGCTCTCTTACATGTGTTCAGTGTTCTGTTTTAACTAAGAGATTCCACCTGTGCGTTGCGTGTCTTAATTTACCACAGCTGGCTTTGCAGTCAGTTGTATTAAAAACCTCAATCAGTTACGGAATGTGCTCACTGTGTGTGTTCTTGACATAAGTATTTCATTTCTCACGTCATGATTACTATTGTGATTTTGCTTTTCCAGGCGCCTTGGGAGGATGTTCCCGGAGTCCCGATGATCAGGAGCCAGGGCAATGGGTAGGCAGTAGGCGCCGCGGCGGCCGCATGCTGTCGAGCCGGCATGCTTCCCATTCCTTTCAGTTCAGTTATTGCGTGTCGACCCCCAACCTTGGTATTCATTCCAGTTCCGTCCTGCATGGGGCGCCGGTCGACCCCGGCGACTCCACGAGCCCCTGCAGCACTCGCTCCACCGGCAGCCCGGACAGTGACCTGCAGCTTGCTATGGAGCTCTCGGCGCAGGTCCAGGAGGAAGAGGAGCGGCAGAGGAAAGAGGAAGAGGAGGAGCTGGAGCGGATACTGAAGCTCTCACTGACTGAGAAGTAGAGGAGGAGCCGCAGCAAGAATTCGTCTGCGTTTTAAATTTTTATTTGCCGATAGAAGTATAAAATGTCCAAAACCCAGATCTAAAGGAGTTGACCTGCTACGGATCAGCACCAAACTAACTACAAGCAGAGAACTAACTAGTACTATCAACCATAAGCCCCCATCTGCTCATGACAGGCATTATTTATTATTATTATTTTTTACTATTCTAATATATATATATATACCCACACATTTGCATCCTGTTGTAGGCATGTCATTAACAGGCCATGCTTTTAGGGTATAAATTTTAAAATGCCGTTTGGATTCTGCAGCTTGGAAAACAACAAAGCATCATCGAGTTCTGATGATATGCTGCGATCCAGACCTATAGTAATGTGGTTAAGAGACTTCAGGGATTTTTTTAAGATCTCTCAGGGTTCTATCATAAATCTTCCATTCTTCAAAAAAATGTGTATCAAGGTAGGAAACTTCCAGATGGACATCAAAATGTGGCTCAGAAGATTCTGCGGCCCTTAATTCAAGATGAGCAATATTCACGCCAGCGTGCCTGTTTACGGGGCGCGGTGTCACCCCTGCCGGGCCACGCCACTCCAAACCGCTCCCTCATACTCACGCCAGCGTGCCTGTTTACGGGGCGTGGTGTCACCCCTGCCGGGCCACGCCACTCCAAACCGCTCCCTCATATTCACGCCAGCGTGCCTGTTTACGGGGCGCGGTGTCACCCCTGCCGGGCCACGCCACTCCAAACCGCTCCCTCATAGTTTTATATGTCGATTTACATGGACGTTCACTGTTAAACGCTGACCACATGCTGGCGCACCAGTAACCCTTTACCAGTAAGATGAGTTGTCGGACAATTTTCTTTTTGTTTCTGTAGGTAGGGGGGGAGTGTGACCTCGGGGGTTCAAATTGGACGCTGCTGAATGTAGCATCTTCCACAAACGGCGATGTCTTCCCATGCTTCGATTCCGACAGCATGCTCTGCGTTTGAGGCCAAAGTGATGATGCATGGCAGGGAATTGATGATGATTTAAGAGTTAAGAATGTTATTGTTTTGAAACCTACTTCTTGATACGAATAAACCAGGATAGTTAAACACACTGACAGCCAACAGTATGTAGTAATGTTTTTTATTTTGCAGTACTAATGAACTTCAGGATCTCAACTGAATTTCTGAATTGCAATGCCAAAAATCAGACCACTTATTTTTTTTAACGCGGTGTATTAACTATAGAGCTCATGTTTTGACATTTTACATTAAACAATTCAGTTAATAGATGTATGTTTTTTTTGGTTTTTTTTTTAATAAAAGCACTTTATCACCAGTGCCGTCTTCTGAGGCCTCCTGATGTATGGACCTGGTTGTACTAGGAGTTCCTAGCTCTCTGATCATTATAGGTAATCTGTAACTTTTGCTGTCTTAGTACGGCAGGGCAAATGAATAGAGAAACGTGTAGCCTCACACACAGGGATACGGTGCCTTTTGAGTTAGTGGGTTCTATCCCTGTCGAAGTGTGCTGCGTTTCTACAGCTCTCATGTTTGAGTGGGATGTTACTTTAATTTTGATATTGACGTATTGTTTGTCTCCGCTAAATCTTAAGCACCCACTAATTCAAATTAAAGGTTATGTTTAACTGTTAATTTGTACTGTTTTAAAATAAATGTAATTTTTTTTTATTGCTTTTGTTCACAAAATGTCCTATATTCATTTACAGAGATTGCTTATTTGTCATGTATATAGGCAGACAAAACTTTGATCATTCAGAGAAGATGTGATTATGATTTTTTTTTGTGTGTGTGTAATACATAGAATTTAATTGGAAATGCAAACCCCTGTACACACAGCTAATGTGATCTTTAAAACAGAAAAGCATTATAAAAAGGCTACATTGTTAATGTTTTAACCACACTGAAAATGCATAGGGCAATTTTCCAGCACTCCTGCTGTTTCATCAGAAGGTGGCAGTGTTTGTTTCTGGCGAATTTCGTCCTGACAGGGTAATACATATGGTTGATTGTGTTATTTTTGTTTTTGCGCAAGGCACGGTATTCGCATTGGTCTCTTTTTTGTCCAGGGCCTCTGATATGATATAAATAGGCGCGTTAGTTTGCATTCGGTTTTACTTGCTAAGTTTAGCTACCGCCTCTGTTTATTCGTCTAGTTTCAATAGCTGCTCCGACTAATGAGACGTTCTGAACAGTTTATCTTAATGTAATTTATGCCATAAGAATGTTGTTCTGGTCGCGTTCATGGTCATCTTCGTGTTGTGTAGGAGGGTTTTTGTAAATAGGATACTGAATTTAATTCCCCTAGATTACTCCTCCGTACATCTTAAAACCACCACACAGTGGTTATTCATTGTCAGAATTTCGGACAACAATGTTTAGAGATCGCAACGGAGGCTATGCAATATATGATGAAACACGTCATTCACAAAATGCTTCGGTTATTTGTTAAATACCAATGTCAGGATTAACGGAAATCAGTGTTTTTATTATACAGCACAATACAATTAAAATATGAACAATATTTTCCGTTGCACTTCTGCAATGCTGGAGTTTAATCGGAATTAATGCTTGTATCTGTAGCATGGCCGTACATATCACATTGAGGTCAAGTCCTCTGTTTACTCTGCAAACTACAATAGCAATAATCCATTACAGGGCATACTGTACTTATAGGAAGGGCTAACACTTTTGACCTCGGTATTTTAAAAATCCTGCCTACGGCCCTTATCGGCGCAGCTTTAGTTATTGAGAATTACTGATATTTCAGGGAGACTTTTACGTATTTTTGTGGGTATAATTAAAATTCAAAGTCTTATTTTTTCATTCGCCTTTTAAACTAGAGACATCATTTTTATGTTAACATTGACCATGCACTTTCCTTATGATAGTTTGAATGAAAGTTGTGTTTTTTGGACAGAGATCAATATGAACGGTTTGCAGAGTAGAGTAGAATATGTAATTACTCCAGCAATGACCTTCAATAACCCGAAAGGATCTGGCGTTGGGGGTAAAGTGATCGAGGAGAGACTTCAAAACAGAATTATAAATAAATCACATACATCAAATCAGTAAAATGAGGAAAAAAAAAACAACAAAACACAGCACGCGCGTTTGTCTTTCTCCTATGACTGGTCATCATAATCGGTAACCAACAACAAATGTTGGTTTATAAAAAGTAAACACACAATGTTATTCAAGCAAATAAAATAAGCCTACGTAAATATCCCAACTCCGAACTCCTTGATATACAAATAAAATCTTTACGCAAGAGCACAGAACAGCCACGATTGTAACTGCAATGGGGGCTGATCGAATTAAACTGGAGAACGAGCAATAACTGAAACGGCATTATGCATGAAGAGCGCGCACTCGCTACATTGCTGAGATAACATCCATTGTTTGTATAAGTGCTGATTTAGGTAATATAACCCTCTAGGGGCATGTCTTCCATGATTATGGTGATAATATGTTTCTCCAGAGTTTGTCACTTTCATTGAGTCGAAAGATAGTACTTAATTAGATTTTAAGGAGCTTCCAGGGGGGAGTAATCCTTTGAGTTTTTTTTCTCTTAATTGCTACATTTCTTATGGAAAAAAAAACATTTATTTGTATAACAATCAACTTATTTTGTCGTGTCTTTATGTCTACTTGGGATTCAAATCACCAACCTTCATGTTACTGCCTAACTGTTATGCTGCGCAGTGTCTGTGTCCTCAGTGCCATAAAATATTCCCGTTTAAGAAAAAATTTTAAACAGATGATCGTTATTTCTAAATGATACGCAAATAATGCATGAAGACCTTTTTAAAATAAATAAATACACAATTCCGGCAAAAATTATTTCGTACTGGTTTCCCGCTTCTCTGTGGGTTATGTGCATGGGTGTCGTTATAGGTCCGGTCCCTCGCGGCTGTATTCCCGAGTATTTTACCACCAATGCCAGTCTTCCTTCGAAAGGGAAAAAAGTCAAGCTCTAGGTAAATTTTACTTTACTATTGTTTGCGATAGCTAGAAACTCCCCTGCATGGTTATACGTCACACTAAGCAGGCCTGTATTTCTGCTGCCCAAAATGGACAAATGCAATTTTTATTTTTTTTATTTTATTAACGTGACGGAGGGTTCTGCAAGTAAGAATGGTATTCAAAATAGCCAAATGTCAAAGCGTAACCCCATGGAGTGTGCAGGAGGTGAGGAGGCAGGCATGGTTTTTAATCTTGCCCCTTCATGCAGTGGGTTGCATTCCTAGAGTATATTATGAAGGATTGTCAAGCTGTCAACAAGGCAAATGACATCGTATAACCTACAACAGTGATTACCAACCCTGCTCCTGAAGATCTTCTATCCTAGGGTGACCAGGTAATCCATGTCAGGGAGGACACTCTGAGCTAGGACAGGATTTGTAAATTACCATTTCAATTAGAAGGACCTGGATTTCACTTGAACACTGAGCTCTTGCTGTGTGCTGATTGGTCAGTCTCCTATAATCATGCATGTGTC
>JAABNX020000046.1:31453361-31480068 GCA_015163995.2 Mormyrus lacerda | reverse complement strand
GTTCTCCCCAAGCGAGCTTGATGGGCCGAATGGCCTCCTCTCGTTTGTATATTTCTTATGTTCTTATGTTCTTATGTGTGCAGCTTGCGTGTTCTCCCTGTGTCATGTGGATCCTCCAGGCTTTACATCCTAGGCGGCTCAGGCATAAGGCAGAGGACACCCTGGATGGGATGCCAGTGTTTTAATATATAATATATTATTTATAATTACATTTTCCAAACCTCTGTTAGCACCTGGAGTGCTTAAGTGTGATATGAATGTATCATATCTGCATGAATGTAAAGTCTGCTTACAGTGTTCATTTAGGATCTTTTTAAAAGCAAGACAACATATGGAAAAAATTAAAACTGCGGTAATTCTTTATCTTTTTTACTTTTTACTTTCATCGCCCAACTTTGCCTTGCTATAATTACCCCGTCTGCTTCTGGCTAGCTACCGTAGGCTAATGCTGCGTGCACAGAAAACAAGACGGGAAAAAGAAAGTCATTTTCTCTCCGTGAGAAATATAGACTCATCAAAGCTAAACTGCCAAAAATTAGCCAATAGAACTACAATATGCAGTAGTTTATGAAATTAAATTAAATTTGTACAGTACTGTAATCTGAAAAGCATTTGAAGCAGTTCTGGCATATTTTTAAAGAGTCAATAAAATTCAGCAAATAGTGACACTGTTTTATTACTTTATATTCCATCCATCCATCCGTCCATCCATCTTCTGTAACTGCTTATCCTATTCAGGGTGGCGGGGGGTCCGAGGCCCATCCCTGAGGCTACAGGCACAAGGCAGGGAACAACCCAGGACGGGGCGCCAACCCTCCCGCATGGCACACACGCACACCATTCACTCACACATTCACACTCACACTCATGCACACCTATGGGCAATTTAGTCACTCAATTAGCCTCAGCATGTCGTTGGACTATGGGGAGAAACCAGAGGAAACCCCACAATGACACATGGAGCCACACTGGAGACTCAAACCCTGGTTCCAGAGGCGTGAGGTGGCATTGTCACCGTGCCGCCCCTAACATACATTCATGTAATAAATGTAGAAAAATAAATTAGATGGTGATCTGACAAAAAATGAAAAATTCAGTTACAATGATCATCTGCTTATAGTGATCAGTTTCACCCAGACAGATATGATCACAGTGGTCTCCATTGTTTTAGTTACATATCTTTTTAAAGGATAAACTGTCAAATAAACAGAGGTGGAGATTTCAGGTCCAGAGAGTACAAATCCAGACCAGGATTTTGTTTCAACCAACCACTTGAATATAAAGAGTCACAGTGACAGAGAACTCAACTGGTTGGTTGAAACAAAATCATGGTCTGAATTGGTACTTTCTGGACCTGAAATCTCCACCTCTGCAAATAAATAACCTTCCTCTTGTTGCCCTTCTCACTTGCCTGGTTATCTGATCAAAGCAGCACAGGAAATTGCCAAGAGTCACATTTACAAATCTGTGTTTTCGCAGATCAGCGGTGGTTTGTTTGATGGGTTTCCTCGCTCGATCCTCACCTTCCCAGATGTCTTAACACCCTTCCAGAGGCTGAAGTAAACGATCGTGAAAATGAGAAAGAGGCAGAGCAGGAGCTGCCAGCGGATCCCGCCCACATTGCGCAGCCCAGAAGAATTGTGGATTTCCAGAACGTTTCTCCTGTGATAGTGAGGGAAAGAACACAGGGTGCTTAATTTCGTGACACATGTTACAGTTTCACACGCACCCTTAATCTGCTCCATTGGCCACCTGCTCTTATTTAAAACTGACTATGACAATTATCTTGAACTCTCAGAAGGTATAGCAAGGGCTTCAAAATCATTTTTAATTAATGTAAGGTTATGGTTTTGAGGGCTACTCTCACCCCCCAAAGTTAAATATCTGAAAAAGGATACTGGACTGACATTTCCCAGCTTTGACCTCCCCTCCCCACCACCTGCTTACACACACTCACGTGTAGAACTCCTCAGCACCACCTGCTTACACACACTCACGTATAGAACTCCTCAGCAGGCGACCTGGAGAAGTTAGTCCAGGTGACATTGTTGTTGCCAAAGTAGTTGGTGCAGTTGACCGTGTTCCACACGTTGTCACAGTTGGTCCAAGGCAGAGTGCTGCTGAAGGACGAGTAGAAGTAGAAGAGGGCCCAGGCAATGATGGTGTTGTAGTAGAAGGACACATACAACCCGATGACGCAGATGGCAAAACCGATTCCTGTGATGGGCCGTAACCACAGAGACGGGCGTCCAATCAGGGCACGGCTTTTAGTGAAGCAGAACGGGGTGGGGGACACTGCCGCATCACGAGAGCACAGCACTGTTACCTTTGAAGATGGGACATATGTGCTTCCATATGGAGATGGCCCCCGTCCTGTGGAACTGCCCCAGTGCCAACTCCATGTAGAAGAGTGGCACCCCCCCAAAGACAGCCATCAGGATGTAGGGGATGAGGAACGCCCCTGTGCGCACAAAGCAGAACAGGGAAAAACAGCAGAGGGGGTCTAACATCCAGACCTTGTAACATTCATGGTGACCTTCGCGTGGAACAGAAGAGCTACGGCTGCGGATGTGAGCCACATGCAATCTCACACTGAACGACTTAACTTTGAAAGAAAAAGTTATAAGCTAATTTCAATATCTTCAATGATTTTCAAATATTTACTGAATTTGTAATCAGATATGGAACCAGTTTGGTTACACATCCAGGCCACATCACTACTTCGTTTTTCTCGGGAATGACAAAGCTGTTGGTGTGTGGCTCATTTTCAGATAGTTGAAAGGTGCTGTGAATGTTCCTCAAAAGGTACTTTTTGCTTGATGTTAGACACAGAAAAATGACGTGCGGTACACAGAACGTTTATGTGGACCAGTGGCTGTATATTAATGAAAAGCCTTTTTGGCTCCAGTTAAGAAAAAGCAAACAAACAAGGAAACATATAGACAAATAAATGCAATGAGAATAATTGACAGTTACAAGAACATAGACATCCTGCAGATATTTACTTTCATATTTTTACGAATTTTCATCTAAATATTCTTTCAAATTTTTTATTTCATATAGAACTTTTTACAGTCATTCCCTGCATATAAATGGTATAAAACACCATATGAAATGCCAGAAATGAATCAATTAGCTCTACTAATAAATATACCTTAGACATCTATACTTTTATATACTGTCGTAATCACTGTATTATAGTTTTACTTATCTGTAGTTGATTGTTTGTAATTGAACTGAAAATCTGTTTCTTCCCTTGAAGCCGTGTGCTAACCAGACCACAGCTGACAAGCTTAGACTGCGATTCCAGCACATCAGGACGCAGCACAGCTGTAAAACTGTTCTTTTAGGTTAGATGCTGGCCAATGTTTAAAAATTATGCTGAAGAGGCGAGAAATACTACAGTTCATGCGCAATTTTCACGTTTTGCTTATGTCCTTTTAGATGTCTTGAAGGGCTGTTTCCATTTCATTTAGACTGTCTTCCATCATTTTGAATATCATAAACAGTTCTAATATTTGACCTAAATTTTATTCAAAGTAATCCAATAAACTCAATATGAATTCAAAGTAATTCAAAGTAAAAAAAAATGTGTTTGATTTATAACCTACCGTTTCCTTTTTCTAGATTTTGTCCTAATTATTGTCTTTATTTCTGATAGGGATATATTACGTTTAAGTCTAATTTATATATTATATACACTGATAGACATATACTTATATAGGGCTAGGGAAATTGTGCATGTATTTAAACACGGTATTTGTCAATATGACCATATAACATTGTATTTCGTTACTTTTTAAATACCTTTAATGAAAATAACAACAGACTAAAATTATATGCCTGTTACCATGCGTGCCACTGATCACATTGAGCTGATCACAGCAGGTTATTGACTAACCCGACTGAAGTTATTCAAGTTAAAATTGGCAGGTTAATTACATACATGCAAAGCTAATACGCACTGCATTTACACTGCACTACAGTACAGTATTTGCACACTGTTACAAACACATTATTTTATAAATGCCACATATTTCAAGATTTATATCTCTTAATGGTGAACAGGTTTAAAGTTTTAATATAGTTCTTACCGCCTCCGTTCTGATAGCATACGTATGGAAATCTCCAGACATTCCCCAGATCCACAGCGAAGCCAATGACAGACAAAAGAAAATCCATCTTTTTGCTCCATTTATCCCGGGAGTCCGTCTGGGTTTGCACAGGTACGGAGTTTGCGGGGTAAGCCGGGTTCGGCGGGCCCTGGGCTGGCAGGCTTCTCGGGGCACTCGATGAGTCGTGCGGTGACATCCTTGCTGGAGTTAGAAAGTCGATTTGAAGAAACCGACTGGAGCAATGATTTGGAGGATGGGAAGGCTTTTCTTATTAGGGGCACTGACAGCAGCAGGAGGAGGGACAGCGCTGGCTGCTCCTTATCGGCCTTTTCAGAGGGTCTCTCACTCACACCGAGCGCAGCGACATCAGTGGTCTGCCAACGGAGAAAGGGGCGAGCAGGAGACCAGGGACGAACTAATTAGACTTTTAACCCCATTCCACAGAAAGTTTCGAGTTTATAAAACATAATGTTACTACAGGTTTGTGCTTCAATTTACAATATTCATTGTGGAACTGTTAATAAAGGATACAAGACATAAAACATTCCTATATTCTATATGTTTTTTACTTGAAAAAAATCTGAAAAAATACTTATATTCCTCGTGTAAGAATAACGTCACGAAACAATAACAAACCTATACTATAATTAAAGAAATGTTAAAACTGGGGAGTACTGCTACAAAATTCGCAGAAATAATTTTCTGGATGAAATTACCGTAAATTGGTAATCATTGTCATTCCATATTGGAACAGTACCATTCTTTCGGGTAAAATTTATTATTTAAATTTATTTGTTTGTTATTGATGAGTTAAAAAAGCAGGCTCCATTATGTAATGTGTTTTCATGGGCATCAAGAAAAGGGAAGGGGTTTATGATGCGGGGAGTGATTTACCTTTATCATCCGGGGGGGCTCCCCATTGTCTCCATGATGCACTTTGGGTATTTTGAAAAGGCACAATATAAATACAACATTCATTCATTCATTCATTCATTCATTCACCTTGTTAACTATTAGCAGTGTAACACATTCTATTGTTGCTCTAAATTATCCATAATGACCTTTCATTAGTTATGTCTGTATATAACTAGAACTTGGTTTGTAAACTGGGTGTAAGTAAAGGAAGAACACTCAGCTAACATGCGTGCCATGAAGACACATTTCACATCATAATAGACTTCAATCACTGAAAGCACCTTTTGTGCGTGTATTGTGCTGTGTGAATTTTGCTACATGCGGTCCAGACATAGGCCCATTGTAGCTGCAAGATGAAAATCTGGTCTTTCATAGTTCCAAAAGTTCAAGCTGGCAGAAGATGGGCTTCGAGATCATTCAGTTTCCTGAACCCAGCTTAATGCGATTTGAGAGCTGTGAGCAGACGATAGCACTGCTGAGGTCTAATTGTGCTCATTAGGAAATGTAATAAAATGAGCTGTAATCAAATCCGCCCTTTTAGCACAGACTGACTGAAGGAGCCTAACTGAATATAGCAACAGTAGTAGTAATCTAGTCGGTCAATGGGTAGATGTGCAAGAAACAAGGTTAGGTGCGAAAGAAGATATGACAACAGAGAGGATGAAGCCATCAGGCTGAAATGTGAAAATGTCACTTAAATGTCCACCTACTGTCTGTAGTATCTGGTCCTCCTGAACTGCATGAAGTAATGGCACGTCTCTGTTTTTTATTTCACCATGATATAACTCCAGTTTTTTTTGAGCCAGCTGGTAAGAAGGGTCGTATCGAAGGTCTTGGCTTGTTCTGCAGGTGGTTTCAGCTAATGGCACCAAAGTGGTTCCTGGATTCCAAACGAACCCCTTGCCTTAATGAGGAGTAGCTAATCGGGGGTGATTGCCAGGGGCAAGTCAGGTCTGGCCGCTCTGACCTGAGGAAAATGACAGACCCGTCGAGCTAGAGAAAGAGCGACGGGGCAGCAGAGCGTTACACTGCTGCTCTGCTACAGCAAAGTTCACGGTACAGTTCCTGCCGCAGCTTGAGGAGCCGGGGGTAGAAGCACATTGTACTGACAGGTGTCCATCATGCTCCCATGACGCCATGCGAGCCTGTCTGCTCCGATCACACACCGAAGTGAGCGCTTGTGCGGGTGTCATGCCACTGTAATGAATGCTTGTGCCATATCAATATTCCGTGTTAAGTTTATTCTTAGTTTTTATCAGATTTCAGGTTTTTTCCAGTTTTGTTGGTTAAAAACAACAACTGCACAGTGTGTGTGTGTTGGGGGGGGGGGGGCACAAAGTTATGTCCACTTGTCTACTTTAGAAAAGCTTAAATATAACCTCCCATCCTTTGTTTTTTAAATATAACCTTCTACCTCTTTGTTTGAAATCATAAGAGTTCAAATCATACATAAGAGTATTGTTTGCCTCGCCCGAAAACCACATTTTTGTGTTGTAAAAAAAACAGGGATATAATTCAGGCTTTAATTATAAAAGATTTATTCGTTTGCATTGAATAAACCCTGGATCTGCAGTAATTGACAGAGGATTATCAAATGCACAAAATGTTGCCAACAAATAGGGTGTAGTGCTAGGTAAACCCGAAGGTGACGCCAGACCATCCCTGGGGAGTCACACCCCCAAAGGACAAAGTAAGTCTGCACTTCACCCCAACTGCATTTTTTGGGGGTTTAAACACCAGTGCACTGTATTCCTTCATGTCCCTGCATGGCATAAGGAGCACGAGATGTCACAAGATGTGCCAGTGATTTCTGGGATGAGTGGAAGGAGAGTTCATTTTCAAGAAAAAAATTCTTGTTGAAAGCCTAACGTGCAACTAATAGCCGTATCGCATAACTTAATCTGTCCTTTTCTTCTCTTATATCCAAATATGCGATATTGAAGGGGACGGTCTGCAGTGCAGTGGGTTTGGGACTTGTGCCCATGTCCAGAACATCATGGGTTTGAACACTGAAGCTGGCAGATTAATCACGTCACTGTTGTGCCCTTAATTCCAGCTGGTACAGGAGATCTGAGCCCGGACTGTCCTCACTTGTATGTCATTTTGGACACTGAAAAAGTTAAAGTATAGTTTACGCTCCTCAGAATGACTGTAGAGCAGTCTAACAGAATATCAACGACATAAACAATTAGCTTGACCAAAAACTACATGTTCATTCCATTAGGTAGTAATCTAATAGGTTTTAAAGCAAAGTAGGGCCAACAGCAGGGAAGGTTTTAGCTATTTAAAATTTGAGAGACTAAGCCAAGTTTACCTGGGGCTTGACCTTTTTTTCTTTTTTGAAGGAAGATTGGCACCGAGGTTAAAATACTCGAGGCTACAGCCCGACCGATCTGACCTAATGATGCCCATGGCCTACATCCGACATTCACAAGTCTTGATTTACTGCAGGCAGATACTATTGACTTGCCTTATTTGAGGGAGATGAGTCTTTTGCCAAAACTGCATGTTAGATTTTGGAGACTGATAAATGCTTTCCCTCAACCTAGACTGTTAAAATGCAGCAAAATGTTCAGTGATTCAATGCAGCAAAACTCATTAATGCTCACAAGTCCAGTGGGATTCATATGCACACTGTGACTGTTAAACTAGCACCTCCACTGTGCTGTGAAGGTATGACTTTTCTATTTTAGGGAAATTTAATCAACAGACAACAGTGTACCTTTCCGACTCAACAGTCGAGAAACCGTTTTCCTTGAATCATTGATAATGTCATTCTTTTTAGCACTGAACCCAAGTAAACCATATTGCAGTCATCTGTAAAAGACAGAGATATACAGGTAACTGCCCACATAAAGGTATCAAATGAAAGAAAATGAGAGATAATAAAGAATACTGCAGGGAGAGGTATGGAAAGTGCTTCAGGCGAGAGGAGGAAAGGAACGATGTCGTCGTGGAATGAAAACAAAAGACAGTCATTTCGAAATGAGCACCGGGAAAACAGACACACGAGAAGGACATTATGTTTTGAAAATGCTGCGTCTGAGTCTGGTTTACTGGGTGCGAGAGATGGCAACACGTACTGTAGCATGATGGTAAATAAGGAAGACGTGAACAGTAGCTGGGCATTCTTTTAGCGACTAGCGGAAGAGGTTTGCGATCTGTTTCATCAATGGAACCGATAGTTGTTCTAGTGTCACAGCTGTTCTAGTGTCACAGCTGTTCTAGTGTCACAGCTGTATCTTAGTGGCCCCGCAACTTTAATGTTGTGCCCTTTACTAGTTCCTAGTGCATAATTCTCTGTGGAAGAAATCAGATGAGTGATTCTTCACGTGGCCTTGAAAATGGAATGGTACCTAGATGTTCTGGCCTTAAGGCTCTCAGAGATTTATGGGAGTGGGTGGTTTGGGTGGTGCTTTGAAGTGGAAGAGATGGTCTGAGAAGGACGATCCACCACATTAGCCTCACGCGACCTGATCCCCTCATTGCAGGTGTCCTGGCCCGCACATTGCTGTCAGGCCATATTACCGGCTCCCCCCCCCCCCCCCCACAGCCATCTCATCCTCCTGACAGGTTTCAGCTTCCGGCAAAGGCCTCAGTCCCATCCTGGCCTGTGAGAAACTTTCAGTCCATTTATTGGCAGGAACAAAGGCCCCAAATTTCAGAACTCTTCTGCATGCTGCCATTGCAACTGACAACCATGTTGCACACAAAATTCTCTTTATTTATAATCCCAGGATTCTGCCTACAGTATTGTCAGTAGAGGTATGTGAACGGGCAAATGTCAAACTCACTGTGTGTAGCAAGGTGGCACAGTGGGCTGCACTGTGTTCTCACACTTCAGGTGATATGGATTCAATTCTCACGCCCAGCTCTGCCTGTGGGGATTTTTCATATTCTTCCTGTATTTGTTCATCAACCAGTTCAAAAGCACACAGGTTGACGAATTGCTGTCTGTAAATTGTCCTGAGTGTGTATGAGAATTGCCCTGTGATGAGCTGGCATCCCATCCAACGTGTTCCCCTGCGTTGTGCCCTAAGCTTGATAACATCACTGCAGCCTTAAGTGGGTTAAGCAGCTATGAAAGATGGAAGGATAGATAATGGTAGGTGTTTGTGTAGGCCATTTAAATATATGTTTAGTGAGCAAACTATAACAGTTGTACCACATCAGTTCTGGACAAGATCTGGGATTGTGAGCAAGTCAGTAACAGAAGGAACCATACAATTATATCCATGTATGTAGTTATTAATCTACATCACGTCAGAGAATCAAATCCAGCTGCATTAAATAGGTGAAGTGTTAAACTGTAAATTGTGCGAGTCACTTTGCTTACAGAGAACTTAGAGTGATGACTGAAGATTCCCCATTGTGTCCAGCAGGAAGCAGAATTCTATGCGGCAATATCACCATCTGCTGTTCAAACATATCTTTGCAAGGTCGCTATTTAACACGGATTCAAGGTCGGTAATGAATGAATAAAATAACGAAGGTAAAATGCAACGATAAATGGGAAATTATGTATTTCTATAAAGGATTGTTTTTTCCCTTTGTAAGTACACGCGATTGCTTAAAACAGAACATTTAAGTTTAAACTTTAAATTGATTAAGGCGACTAGAGAAAAGGCCGAGTCAAACAACGTAAATAAGGGTGTGCAATTTGGTGATAAACGCGCGCGTGTTTGTTCTTATATCTTTGTGGGGATCATCCATTCATTTCTATGGGCAAATTTTCTAATCCCAATTATGATGGTCTTAACCCCCACCCAGTCCTAACCTTACCCATAAGCAACGAAACAAAACACAAGACTTCTGCAGATACACGAAAGAAGACATTTTCAGTTTTTTGATAACACCGTCACATATTTTTTTTTTTATAAAAGTTTTCCTTGTTGGACCTGGAAAAGTTCTCTCCAAAATGTGAAAATAACACCTTTTTTATCTCTCTCTCTCACACACACACACACACACTAATAATAACACTAATCCCAACTCTGACAACCCGAAGCCCTACGCAGCTCCAACCATGAAAAACAAAATACAAGACTTTTGGCTATTTTAGTTTTTTTAACTGTGTACACAAACTAAAAAAATAACATTTAGTCTCCACGATAAGGTGAATACACGCCCCCAAACACACACAAAATAATTTGCTGTATTTTATATTTTGACCGGAAGATGGCAGACTGTAACTTATTAGTCGAACGTGATCGCTTTCAATGATACCCATTTCGACATGATCAATGACTAATCCTCCATTTCATCGCTAGAGACTATCAGAGAGTGGCCGTTGTATTTTGTATAAGATCTTGGTTTAGTTATTTGATTGGTTTCCAAAGACACTTTAAGAAAGAAATTCACTCAAACTGATACAAAACGTTTCAAAGCATTAAACAGCATAAAATCAAATATGTTTGGATTTAAACCCATTTACTTATACATTTTCACTTTCGGAGGACATCGTCATAGTTGACCACATTATCATACTGCTACAGTCCAAAAGTAACATTAAACCAGTTTCAGTATTATGTATTACTATATACTCAAAGTGTAGAACTGGGACTATGTCTATGTGCATCTAGCATTACAGTATAACAATAACTTATATATTGGTTAAAAAGAAAGTTCAGCTGGAAAAGCTGTAATTCCATGGTTAATTGTATATTTTTTAGAGTGGCTTTTTAAAGTATTTAGTTCTTTTAAATGCCTTGTACATTTAATAATTAATGTACACAAAAAGAAATGCATGCTGTTCACGACAAGCTAAAGATTAAGTGGCTTTAAATATATCATGCACTGTGTAGGCCTATTAAAATCAGTAAATAAACAAATAGCAGTACTTTACATATAACATTTTGCATGACTTTTCCACCATTGTTGTTCAAACAAAAGTATGATTTTAAACGATATTAAAAACCATGCCTTCAAGTGCATGTCTAATTCCTTTGTGTTCTGGCTGTATTACCCACCAAGAAAAGTGGAAAGAGGAAGGGAGAATTTATGTCCGATTTGTCGATGTCACTGAATAGGCTTTGGGACGTTGCCTAGCAACACATCTGCTTGCAGAGGATATGTTTGCTTGTATTCTCGACCGAATTTTCATTTAGGCCGAACTCAGTACCCATGTGTAACACACATAGTTATGCCATAACTGAACACTCATATGCAATAAAGATCCTTAAAAAATCCCCAGTGCCAGCAACTTGTGGGTCTATGTATTCGGATTGAATACATAAAGCGAAAGATAACGCATGTAGGCCATGTAAGTATTTACTCTTATAGTCTCTTATAACCATAATGATCAAGCTATGACAAGTACAGCGACAACGACGACTACTGCTATTACTACAACAACTACTACTAATAATAACACCAATAATAATAATAATAATAATATAATAACAATAATAATAATCAGAGGAAGAAGAGGAGGAGGAGGAAGACATTATCATTTTTAATGCCTAAAATAGCAAATCTTACAACTGATTAATAACATGTCTTATTACAGGAAAAAAATATGACAGGAAGTATAGCATACTGACATTGCAGTCCTTATCCGTTTGTTTAAAGGGTGTGTGTGCGTGTGTGTGTGTGTGTGCCCGCGAGCGTGTGTGTCTGCGCGCGCGCACTAGCACATGCATGGCACGGCAACGAAATCATATTTTCAATTTTCCTACAAGGCCTTTTTCCATCGAGCCGGCGTGCAGCACATCGCAAAATAAAGCGCGGTCACCGCGCAAACGCCCTTCTGCGTCTCCCAGCCCGATGCGTGCGAAGCGCTCGCGAAGGTCAGCATCCGTCTCCAAGCCAGTTAGAACGTAGCGTCGCGGATTAGCACATCCAGTACCCGTCCCGGTTTCTCTGGGACTCTTCACTCACATCTCCGAGTCCCTTTAAAGGTCGCGTTGACGCGGGTCCGAGCGCCGACCTCCGTGAAAACAGCGGCGCGCGAGCGGCTATCGCTGGAAGCTGCGAGGAACCGACCCCGACCCACCGACCGAATCCATGGCAACAGCAATGGCAGGTGAGGAGATCATTTACACTTTTACGGATTATGTTTTAACAAAACCGACAAATCCCAACCGATTATATTTATGCAATTACATTTTTATTTTATGTTGTTAGAAGCGGAGACCCGACAGAAACTGCTGCGCACCGTGAAGAAGGAGGTTGGTGCCTTTCCGCCTGAACAGTAACGTCGTAGCTGAAAAGTAAACATGCGGAAAACGTGTATATGTAAATATATATACGCATACAAATAACATTTAATACATTTTTGTACCTGCTAAATTTTAGATGGTACCGGGGACGTCGGAGTGTTTGCGTGTCACTGTGCGTTTCAACGCTAGAATAAGGAAGGAAAACTCTACATTTGTGTTGGATAAATGAACCCTTTTTATTTTAATCGATTTTAAAGCGATTGCCGTTCAAGTCGAGCACATGATGTCCATATAAGCTACCGTTTTGATAGGTTCCCGAGTATTAACACAGGAATGACTCACTCAGTCCAAATTAATACTAAGACAGATCCCCAACAATGGAATTAATAAAACGACTGATGTTGCTTATCAAGCCATAATATGTGTGTTTTAACTGTATAAGGAGATGAATACAAAATATTGGATACCGTAAGGTTTGCGTTTTAAAATACGTAAAACGCCTCTCAGGTGATTAGGATGAGCATGCTGAACATCGGCGAATATCGATATACCGTCATTCCCACATATCATATATAGATGTTTTTATTTTTATTGTATGTTGTTTTATTTTCAGCAACTGTTTTATGTGAACATAGAGTAGGCTATGTTATAAGCTCATGCTATAAAATAATACTTAATGGATTTGCTTGTTACGAATGCAATCTAAAGCATTTTGGCTACACAAAACAGAATATTTTAAAGAGTTCCCTCACCAGGTATTATAGTTAGGCTAAATCTGATTAATCACTATCTTGCATGGTTCGTGCCGATCAATGACAGGATATACATTTGCCGCCGACCCTTCAAAGTCAATACACATCCTCCGGGGCGTCCTGCGTAACGCTGTGGGATTTTATTTGTCGTGTATTTTTGTTGGTCTGATGGGGAGTTTGCTATTACTGGGTTCCAGTGAGTGTTTTTGAAAGGCAGCATCTTGTTGTGGCTGGGTGGGGTGGGAATGATACGAGCTCGGTAGCAACTGTTGGCGGCGGCCGATCACAGCGTAGCTTTTCGGCTTCTGGCTGGTTCAACCCGGTTGTTCATCTTGTACTTGATGTTGTTCAGGGGTCTGTGCACTAGCTGTGCAAGAGGCCTAGCTGTGCAGAAAAAGAAACGCTTAATTACCACTGGCATGTTACTCAAGTAAAGGTAAAAGTCGTCCAGTAAAATACTACTCCAGTAAAAGTATGTAATACCCGGTTGTAGAACTGCTTAAGTAAAAATTAGACCTAATTTATTAAGTAAAACATTAAAACCTATTGATCTGACAAAAAGCAGCCTCTCTTTTTAAATCCACTCAAGACAGATTTGAATAGTATATAGCATCATCAGTTACAGTGCAGCACAATAAGGTAAACTAAGTCACATATTTTATTTTTATTCAGAAAAGCAGAGAAACTAAACGAATCTGATGGATTAGCGGAATGACTTATGTTGTGGAAAACGAAAGCTCTATAAACGGGCAAGATTTAATAATGTATTATGAACATTACAATATAAATATGGTAAATTATAAACGGTACTTTCAGACCTCTTATAAGTGCTGAAAAAAACCCTCATCCTCCACTACGGAAACGGCCGGTTGCCCAATGCAATCATCACAATTATTTCAGTAGTAGCTGTAGTGCTCCTCACTAAGAATATTAATGACGTTTAAATATCGGTCTGCGATTTCGGTATATTAACCGATACATTGTGCATCTCTACATAGGCCTATTGTTTGTTCCATCTTAATAAAAACGAAATCTAATTCTTAATAATAATAACAATAATAATAATAAAGAAAAATATTGCTGAAGAATAGTGAATAAGAAAAAATTAACAGGCCTTCTTGTGATTCATATCTTACCCAGAATCGTGCAGTCCTGCGTTAGGAGCGCTGCCTGCAGCAATAGGCAATTTTTTTCTTAAATTAATAGGGTAACGATGGTCCTGCATAATGTATCTGAGGAATAAATTATTTGGCTGAGAATTGTAGTGAAGTGGATTCGAAGTACAGTAAAATACTTAAGTAAAGTACAAATACGGAGAAACCTATTTAAATACAGGAAAATTAAGCATTTGTATTAAGTTACTTTACACATCTAAGTTTTACAACTTACCGTATTGCAGTCTGTCTGGCCATAGCACACGTGGATTGGAACCAGTCTGTTGAAGGCCTGTCCAGTTGAGGGGAACCTTTTAGCTGTCTACCTCAAGTAAACATAGACATATCCCTACTGTTCTCTCTACTAGAAAAACACCGCAAAGGTCCCCGGAATGGTCCTAATTCACATTCAAGACAATTCAGTTTTATTGGTTAAATTTACAGAAGCGTACTGTGAGTTCATTCTTTGTTGCAGAATTTCCTAAAATGAATCCTAAATCTTTATTATTAGCAGGCGCCAATAACAGATTAGGTTTCCTAGCAGTGCTGACATGGGAGTGTATCACATCCTCTTGTGGATGGTGGCTGACATGCAGCCCATTAAAATATGGCCTTCGATACTGTAGTTAGTAATCATTCGATACTGTAGTTAGTAATCATTCGATACTGTAGTTAGTAATCATTGTGCTCCAGATGCATATTAGCTGATGACCCAACCATGATGACTGAGCCCTATTTTCTGTCGCTCATTAAAAAGAGACCTAGGTAGACTTAATGGCCTGTAAATTAATTATTATTAATCTGATATATTCAGATATTATATGTGGGCAAGTTATTCTGCATGGCAGAGTCTACTTAGACTTGCACTTTCTGTTTTATGCACAAGGAAGTGTGCATTTTTAGAAGCACTGTTCAAATAATGAAGTATCTTATGTCATACAACCATTCAAAAATCAGTATGTGATTTCACAGTCATATACATACTGTATATATGTATCCCAGGAGCAGGGACATTAAAAAGTGTAACCCTTCTGGCTACTGTGAGTTGCTTTGTATAAAACCAACAGATAAATGTAATTTAAAATATATTCTTTGCTTTTTTATCATCTGTCAGGCTGTAAACCACTCACAGTATTTCTCATTCTGACTGAAGATATCATAATAAATTTGCTGGAAATTCAATTATTTGTACATATTTTGTTTCCAACCCCTCCACCCATATTGTCTGTCGTGATTTTATTATATCATAAGGAAGACTTTAAACACTTAATATACTTTTTCTTATTAGGCTACGGAAATTTTCTTTCTGTGAATAGCATCGCAATAAATAATCTACCGATGGTAAATATAGCCTTAAAAATGAAGTGTGAGCTGAGTGCGGTGTTCATATCCATCAATGCGCCATTAAAAATGCCATTATATGGGTGCAATGACATGCATTTCCCATTTCTAGTTTTGTTCATGTTTACTCAAAGTGAGGATTTACATGTCTTGTCTCTGAATTAGCTGGCAGCAGTTGAAACCAGTTAACTAAGTAACAGCTTGACCACTGGATGAACCGCGAGATTTCTGTTTCTAACGTGCTGCTGCGGGGTGTTTTGCAGGATTTGAACCAGTCGCTCTCTGGG
The DNA here is from genome assembly GCA_015163995.2 of Mormyrus lacerda. Lineage (NCBI taxonomy): Eukaryota > Metazoa > Chordata > Actinopteri > Osteoglossiformes > Mormyridae > Mormyrus > Mormyrus lacerda. The sequence continues at coordinate 31,464,344 of JAABNX020000046.1, read as the reverse complement.
TATGAGACTATTGCTGAGTTCCATTTGCCACGCAGGTCGGAACTGGGAATGACGTCACACAGGAGTTAACAGTGTTCCAGTACAGAGTCGGAAAGCCATTTAGAAATACCAGGGACACATTTCAAAAAGCAAGATTTCTTGCTTACCTGGATAACTTGTCAGATTTAATTTACCCCAGTTTAAATGGCCTAATCTTCATTCACTTACATTTAGCCCAGACTGCTTTAAATCCGACAAGATGTCTGCTTAAGCAAAATATCCTGCTCAATGAAACAGGCCCCAGTTCTGGCCTGGTTAATTGTTAGCTATTGTTAGCAACATCAGCGAATAGCAACACATTGCGCAGTATTTTGCGTAGCAACATGTCCACAGACAGTGGTTGGCCAGTACCATGTGCACGACCGATTTAATGAGCCACAAATAAGACATAAATGCTAATAAATGGTATAAAACTACCACTTTAACTTCTCTTGATAAAGGGCGGAGCCATCTTGAATTCTGAGCTCGGGGTTGTACGGAATTCCGATTTGGAATTCCGACAAGAGGGGGGTGTTCCTGTTGAAATTATATAAACGGTACTTTCAGACCATTTAATATAAAACCTACAAATACATATATAATGTCACAAATACTGTTAGTTTATTAGACTTGGTAATCAGAAAATGTCAGTCATTTGTGCTAGTTATATGGGTTAGGCTTAGTTAAAAATTTCACTGGTCAATATTCTGGAGAATGCAAGTCCTCACAGAAACACAAATTGTTTATTGTCCAAAGTATTGGTGAATCTGTGCCATTTCCATACATGCCAGCCCCACGTTATCTCTCCTGTGCCCCCCACCCCCCGCAAATGGGCTGCTCTCACACCTGTATTTACACAAGGAGCAGGAATGCAGGCAGCATTTAGGGCTGTGGCTGCACTTTCATTTACTTTTTGTTATTAATCACTGAATTTTTTTGGACAGCGTGTGCACTCAGGATAAAGTTTCATGGACTAAGAAATGTACATAGAATCAAGACCTTTAACTGTCACCAGCCTTAAAGAACAGCACATAATCACTGTCGACTTGTCGACGGTGAACGGGATTACAGTTGTGGAAATGAGCCGTGAACTGTAACTGTAAACAGAAGTAAACCTGAATTTCTGGAGGAAGGGATCCCTCTGCGTTTGCATCGTGTATTTTAATTCCATCCCCCTCCGTTGCCCTGGCCCACCCAGGAAATGCAAGCTAAAAAAAACCCTTCCACGATACATAGAAGCACTCGTGTTTAACTAAAGACCAGATTTTAAAGGCTGCAAACTGTTGTTTTCACTTTTGTTTAGCATATGCTTTTATCGTGGAAGCTAATAGCCCTACTGCTTTCACTTCAGGCATCTATGTAGCCATTCACACTGCTGTACTCCTGGGACACTGGCAACACTGTCCAACACTGGCACTGCTGTTTACAACTAAACTAGCAGCCAGTGAGCATGTACTTTGGTCATTTTATGAGATATAAGGAAAGAAACCATCAGGGACGTTACTACTGTGTAGCACCACCTATTGCGTATTATTTTTGGTATGTGAATATAAGGCCACTAATTATAATTATTTTAGCGCGATGTTTATAAAATGCATGGGTATTTTCACTGGAAAGTTCAATTTAATCCAATTCAATTTTATTTATATAGCGCTTTTAACAACAGTCATTGTCATTACGTTAACATTAACCTGGCCAGAACCCCACCAAGCAAACCTGTGGCGACTGTGGCAAGGAAAGACTCCCTCTGGCAGGAAAAAACCCCGAGAGGAACCTAGACTCGGAAGGGGATCCCATCCTTCTCTGGGTGACCGGGGAGCATGAAGCTGGGGAGAATGTGTATAAAATTGAAAACAAAGTTATAATATACCATCCATATATATGTATATATAAGCAGAGGGGCCATTAGAGATTTTGGGCCTCTTGAAATGATATCATACTGGGCCCGACCCCAAACCAACGGTCCCTATCACTCAGGGGTACTTGGAATAATCCTTAATCCCTCCCCCTCCACTGCACAAGGAACATGCTTGTGGAACTTCAGAGAAAAGGATTGTGATGCTCTCCTCCTGTGAGTTTCTCACCACGTTCCTGAAACCATAACGTACACATTAGATCTCGGAAAACTGAGTTGCAGGTACTTGCTTTTGTATGGTCTTTGAAATTAGCTGATGTGTACAGTGTCATACATGGTACAGTGGTCATTTTTAGAGAGCTTCAGTAATATTTTCAGCAGTTGTCTTCCAGAGTTTTAGTCATTACAAATCACAACACTGAACTGATCAGATCCCACTAAGAAGCCAGTTTGATAAAAGTAATCGTAGCAAACTCCTGGCACAGAAATAAAAGTGTTTCTGTGTAAACTTCCGCTTCACACTCACAGGTGGTGTCACACTCACAGGTGGTGTCACAGTCACAGGTGGTGTCACACTCACAGGTGGTGTCACAGTTCACAGGTGGTGTCACAGTCACAGGTGGTGTCACACTCACAGGTGGTGTCACAGTTCACAGGTGGTGTCACACTCACAGGTGGTGTCACACTCACAGGTGGTGTCACAGTTCACAGGTGGTGTCACACTCACAGGTGGTGTCACAGTTCACAGGTGGTGTCACACTCACAGGTGGTGTCACAGTCACAGGTGGTGTCACAGTTCACAGGTGGTGTCACAGTCACAGGTGGTGTCACAGTCACAGGTGATTTTGCAGTGATGCAGTGCCTTCTCAGATTTTACCCTTTAGCTTGCGTAGCATCGGTCGATGAGGACTCAGCGTGGGAGTACGGATCTGGCCCTCTTAGATGTCTACTATGTGCCACACGATGTGAGGTGGCGAGCAGTAGGCTTGTGTCATCCTTGGGTTGATGTGGTAGCGGTATGGGGCCTGCACTCCCTGCCCTCTGAGCAGGAGCTCTGTCGCTTCTCACTGACATCTGCCACCTTTCCACTATTCTTGGTGTGTTTGTGGTTACTTCTCTTCTTTTGTGTGCACAAGCAATGCACAGGCAACTCAACAAGTTTTAACTACTGGTAATTCTTTGACTTTTTGCACCTGTGTGATGACAGTTTGGGCAGCCGTTGGATCTTCAAGCTTAACTGGGTCCTCAGTGTTCTCATGAATGATGTATGAACTGATAGCTCTTATACATTAAAACCTAGAATCCAGTTCATCAGGAACCAATGAGAGTCAGCTCAAAAAGCTGAAGAATAAAATCAGTGACTGTGATCTTGTTAGAGATCTATGGTGAGGCGTTAATTGTTCCGATGTCACCTTGGTCCCACAGTGCAACTATGACAATGACCCATAGAGACTTTGGAATCTGATGGACTCCTAACACCCAGTGAAACCACAATCTGCTCTAATGGCCGGATATATAATATTGGGTACAGCCAATAAGCAGGGGATGACAACCATAACAAGACAGGCTGATGAATCTAAGTCACATGATCACACTGTAACTGTATCGTTTGTTAATTACACTCATTAAGAAGAAAACCTCTAACCCTAATCCATGATTAAACGAGGAGAGCTGTGGGATAGTAGTGACTGAGTTACACGTGTGCTGGGATGACAGGCAAGAGGGGACAAAGTAAAATCATTTTCAGAGTTTGGGAAATAAACTCAGTAGCTTAAACATGCAGGTCTTAGGGGGCCTATAAGGAATTCGGCCCATGAAAAAAAGTTTGAGCAATTGGAAAACGGATTATAAAATTCAGAAGACATCCGAGTAATTTGGAATCTCTGTCCACTGTTATTAAGGCACTTTAGTAACTGATAACTTATGCAACACATAAACTCTAATGCAGTGGAATGGTCTGTCAAGTGAGGAGGCATGAAAAATTAGCATTTTAGGTGGCTTTGTATAACACCTTTGTCAGTCAAATTGGAAAGATCAAGTTCACATTCTGCAACAGCTGGAGGTGGAATAACCATGTGATTTATGACAGATAAGTTCCCATTGGTGGATGGGCAAAATGGGGCGGAGCAACACCAATGTGGCAAAATCCATTCCACACCTGCAGCTATGTATATGTGTTTGCTTGTGTTACTTTATAGCAATTCCTGTTATCTAGGTGACGCTTGAATGTATAAAAATGGAATAAGGCTTCCAATATTTTGGAGAGTGACTGTAGACTAGACCACATCTCCAGAAGTTTGTGAGAAATCTGACATCTAAAACCAGTCTGGGTACCAAAACCCACAGGGCTCTGTCCTTCTCAGCTCACGTTGACACTTGTGCTCTTGTGACGAGGTTTAATATATTACTAGTGTCAAGGGAATCTCACGGTGATGAGTGTCATCGCCATAGAAACCTCCTCCAGTGTGAGAGGTCTCAAGCCAGAGGAATTGTGGCTCATATGTTCCCTGCTGTGCAGCTGAAGGAGCTCTAATCTTAACACGCCGTGTCCGTCAGCCTGGTCTATAACTTCAGCTGATCCCCTTAAACAGCCCATTTATACCAGACAGAGCCTCTTTTCTGCATATTACTCTTCGGTTGTGATTTATCCCAGGCTGTTCCAGAAGGTATCCCCTGCAAATGGGAATGGCCACGGGGAATGCGTCTAGTGTCTGAAATACACAACTGAAACACATTATTAGTGAGTAATGAGAGTACATTGCCCCTAAGTACATCTTAATGGCAGTCATTTCAGCGATCTGGCTATTGCTCTTTTTTATTTGCTTTGTGTGTTAACTAATCCATATTAGACTATCTGTTTTTTTTGCATCTTACAAGGACCAACATACAGTAGGACACAAGGAGAAATGAATATGAAATGTCCCCTATACAGCCATCTCTGCTAAGTGTCTAGACGTCTGGTTGACTGACAGTGCAGTACATGAGTCACAGCAATGTGTCATGTCCAGCTGCCTTTGTGCTGAACATCCCAGGGTCATTACTGATCTTTGTGCAGATCACCCTCCTAACTTATGGCTAGAGCAAACCAAATAGCTTGTTGAGACCTGGATTTACAGCATACGCATGTATGAGATCAGTGCTTTGAGTCATACGTCCAGTGCATTCAAAACCTAAACTATGTAGCCCTGGAGCTCCATGCCAGAAACCTGACTTATGCAGCCTGTTTCTTTAGCCGTTTTTTTTGCATAACGGTCTCCAAAATAAGGGCTACTTTTCATAATTTAACGTTGGGACTTGCGTAGTTATTTGTAGTGATGGGTCAGCATTGTCAAATACTGAAATATTTGAGAATGTGTATAAAAAAAACAAAGGGTGTGTGCGAAATTGCTTAATTACACAGCAGGTAATGAATTTCTTCAGAAGCCTATAACTCGACCTTTAATGCAGTATGTACTTTATGTATGCATGAGAAAAGTACGTACATATGCATTTAGGCACACTGTGGTTCGCATCTTGCATATTACCTGACCTGGATGTACAGCTTGTACAACTGGGTATTATTTTCTACTTAAATTTGTACAGACAGCACTTCCTCCATCATCTTGTCAAAAATAATTCAGAGTAAGTGACATTCCTCATCTCTGGTTGCCGCTCTAATGGCCTTGTGGGACAGCATAGTGTCCATTGGGTGCACACTTAGGAATTTCACAGAATGTGCTTTGTCATCCGTGTACCGTTTGCCTGCTCTTCTCATCCATACTGCTTTGGACATACTGCTCACTCATACTATATTTCGCCAGCTACATAGCAAACAAATATGCAATTTCAGACGTACCCAGAACTTTACCAACGAATAATAAATAAGCTGTTTTAAATATTATTTATCAGCATTGTAGTTAGTTGTCATTTATCCACTAATAAGTTTGCAGTTTATTTGTTTTGCAGTTTACCTCTGCTGTTTTCGTGTGAGCTCTTTGGGCACTTGCCTAGCCAATCATAATAATTTCTGTCTTTACTATTAGACTCAACTCATAGTGTGGCATTTGTGAGAAATTTTAACAAAAGTTAGTGAGGCGGGCAAGTGAACAGGAACTGATCACCAGGAGACATTTGTCTTTTGTTGTATGGAAAAATTGTGGATTATATAATGACAATGTTAAGCAAAAGCAAATGATTTGTCTGCAATGCTTTGTGTCTGTTGGCACAACTGACCACAACAAGTATAAGATAATCTGTTTATACTGCTGCTGTTAATTTTATATATACATTTAGATTGTCATGGTTGTCATAAAAAATATTTGTGCAATTCATGCTCTGTGAATTCATTCTTAATATAATTTAAATGAGACAGTTACCAGTACAGGTTTTTTGGTTAGTTAACCAGAATGTGAACCATTGACTTTTACCCCAGTAAAGAGACTCTGTTAGTAGATAATAACACGTTCTATTTGACAATAGCTTATTTAGGTAAGTTTCAACTTTTATTTTGTTTAAAAAATATAGTAATATGTATCTCAAAGAATTCATATATTGCACCAGTCTTGGTTTGAAGGCTCAATTAATGTTGCAAGTTATCCTTTTGCAACAACAACTGATGTCTGATCTTCTATGGAAATAAATGAATGTAGGAGCCTGTAAGACAGAGATATATTGATAGGATTGTGTTTTTTAAAATAAAGAAATTGTAATTTGCCGTCTTGCCACACCCGGCTGGTCCAATCCTCGGAACGCCCTTCGCTGTGCCACGGCTCGTTTCACCTGCTTCACAGCCCCGACGTAACAATACCTGCCTAAGTAACAGACTATTAAACATTATTGTATGCTACTGTACTTCAACTATGTCTTCAATTTTTTCAGTAATCTAATTCATTCAAGTTACTTTTAATGTTTTACATTGTCCTTTTGCAGTGAGGGTAATTTTGTATGGAAAAAAAGAAATATTTTGCTACGCGCTTCTCGGAGTGTGTGTGGTGCGGTAGGGGAGTGGTTATTCGAATATTATTGTAATAGTGACTGGCAAAATTCAATTAGTAATTCTGCTTGAAATTCCGTTTCCTAGTTGAAAGCAAGTAGTATAAATAGGAGAAATTAAGCTTTGAAACACACAGTGGTCGGGATTATTTTGCAGTTTCAGTAATGGACTGGTTTAATTCTCATTGGATACTTTATTCATTTTAAACTCCATCATAATAAACTCCACCATGATCCTATCTATTAAATTTTGAAGCGTATTTCTCCTGGCTAAAGGTGAAATGGTTTAGGAATTTACAGTCATTGTCTTAAGAGTGTGGCCTTTAAACATTGGTAGAATATTCAGTTGGATGGAAAGGTGATGAATGAATAATTTATGCTCATTTTCATAATTCATTAACTTCAGGGTATTATCTCACTGTGCCCTGGGCATGGGAAAGATATGTGGTCTACCTTTAATACTACCTTTAATAATGAAGCTGTAATGAAACAATATGTAAAGTGACAGTCAGTTTTTGGGGAGGCTCCACTTGGTGACCCCCAATCAGCCCCCCTTCAATCTCCAGAAGAACACACTCTCTTCAGTGGGAGCAAGGACTCCAGTCTTATATTTATAACCCATCTGAGATATCTGAGATGGCATTTCATTGGACCTTTCTACCGGCCATGCACATTTCAGCTTTGCAGTAATAAAGGGTAGTTTCACAGTGTTGGAAAAAGCCCGGCCTGCATTTGAGAAAGGTCATCACATCTGCTAAGAGGAACTGGGCAGCTTTAGGTAGCCCTTCAGCTAGCTCTCCTCATGGGCTATAAATAACAGGAACATTCAGAGGTGGCGCATATATTATTTGAGCCAACAAAGGTCGTATTCTAAGATATATATCCATATTTTGGTGACCATGGAGACTATACCCAGAAAAATAGGGGACACCCTAGACAGGATACCAGTCCATCACATTGTAGACACAAAATTCACTAAATCTAAATGTTTTTGATTACGGGAGGGAATAACATAAACTCTACATATACACAGGGACTAATATAGGATTCAAATCTACAACTCTAGGTGAGTGAGGGTATGATGTTATCCACTGAGCTGCTTGGTCCCATATGTAATCATATAACTGTAAACCTTTTACCTAATGAAGCAGTGAAAGAATCAAGGAAATTTTAAAAGAACACCCCGGTTTCTGAGGAATAGAGGATTAGAGCCATTTTAGTCAAACACTCTGGGCCTCTTGGGAAGCAGATATATACCCGACAGTGAGTCAGAGAAGTGACGAAAACTCAGCCTTAACGCAACGTTGCCATGTGGGAGTGAATGAGGTGTTTAATTTAGTACAGTGGGGGCTCACTGTACCTCACAATACCATAGATTAGTGAGCTAGTGAGTCACAAACAAACATAAATTCCATCAGCTGCAGTATGAGCCTCGAAATGGATCTGTTTATTTGTATTACGTGTTACTGCATTGGGAAGAATGACTCGTAACGTGGGCGGGATGAGAGACGCCAGATATGCAAATCATTGGTCAAGCTAAGTGTCATTGTGAAAGTACAGGCTTACAGGCCAATAAAACTTTGTGACACGATGTGGGGATCCTTTTAGGTCGAGGTGAATTTCATGTCTACCTGGTGAAGGACTGGCATCCTACCCGCGTCGCCCCCCTGCTCATTCCCTATGTGTTTTGGAATAGGCTCCAGGGTCACTGGAACAAGGATCGGATACATTTACCATAATATGACCTGTTTTGATTCAGATATGACGGATGAATGAATGGATATTGAAAGCACCAAATATCACACCTGTCTCTGGAGCTACAGTAGGCATTAAGCAGTGAATGACCATCGAAGCCAGTAAGCTCCTTTGCTCTGGGTGCCAGTTGTAACCATAGCTATCCTTACTGTTGGCGTGAGCTGAAGTATAGAGGGCGTCATTGGGCTGATGTAGGTAGTAGTGTTATCACTCCCTACAGTAACATCACTGATGAGGCAAGAGGTTAATTGGAATCCTGGGCTACTTTAAATTATTATCAACAATAACAGCACTAATAATAATGCTCTTATTACTATTTGTTTTGTTACTTTTCAATGTGGCTATAAGGAATATGAAAATGAGGAACATCTCACATTTTAGATTAGCAACATTTTATGATGATGGGTCCTTGTTGGGTTAATTTTCATATTAGCCCAGCTGCAGAATTTTGACCCTGTAACCCTGAACAAGATTAGTGGATGAAAGATGAATGGATATCAGGTGTTTTGAATTCATGAGCTACTTGATGTTGTGGGTATAAAAATATAATCCGTTTGATAAATGATAAGTCCGTGGCTCTGATACTTTAGCGGCTACATTCATGCTAATGTGCTGTTTTCATGCCGACTCATTTTTGGGTGAGCGACTGCTTAAACTGCCATTATTACTCAAAGATGGCAACAGCGATATCAGTGGTTGAGTCTGGGTTATGGCTCTTTAACAGCTGGTCTAACACAAACCAGATTACTAAATAGCAGAAATCACAACTTTTGCTGGTTGTTCTGTTATGGGTCTCTTTGTGGAATGCCTTTATGTCTTATGCCTTTATGTCTTCGGGGGCAGCATGTAGCTCAGTGGGCTAAGGTAAGGTTCAAACCCAGCCTCAGCATGTCTGCGGGTCCTTGAGCAAGACCCTTGACCCCCAGCTCCCTGGGCGCCTCTACAGGTGGCTGCCCTTCGCGGACAACTTACTCTACAAAAAAAAGAGCAAGTTGAGGGAGGCGTAAAAATAATTTCCCCACGGGGATCAATAAAGTTCCATTATTATTATTATAATTATTATTATTATATACTTGTACTCATTGTTTGCACATTGTGAGGGCCAGGCAAAAGCACTAGACAACGGAGTTTACCCCAGATTAAAAGGTATTCATTAACATATTGATAATGCCATTAAGCTGGGTATAAACTAGGTTGAACAATACAAAGAAATTTAGCAAAGCCTACAGTCTGATCTCCTAACCCTCTCCCATGCGGCTGCACTGGAAAGTTGCTTAAGTTGGCCCTAGATCCACCTGTTAAACTCCAAAGAGGTGCTGAGTTGCTGATCAACATTTGTCAGTATGATACTGTACAACTCATCAGTTTAACCCTGCACTCACCATTGTGCATGATTTATATGATTATCATCCATCCATCCCTGCATCCATCCATCCATCCATCCGTCTTCCAACCACCTGTCCTAGTCAGGCTCTTGGGGCTGTTCTGCATCTCTTGCATCACACAATTATTACTTATCTGGACTTACATCATCATATGTTTCTGTAATATACCTTTGAACGATATACTCGTATATATCCTGAGATGCATTCAGTCTGTGTTTCTCAACCCAAACATCTGGGACCCTCAGACAGCCCGCATTTTTGCTTTCTCCCTGCTCCTATCCAATGAAAAACGCAGACACCTCATACGAAGAGCAAAAATATGCACTGGGAGCTAGGGGGGTGCAAAAATATGGTCTGTCTGGGGGTCCTCGAGGATGGGTATGAAGAAACATTGCATTAAATGATAACTATCAGTAAAGCTTCCCACTAGAAAATGAAAATGTGATTCTCATTATGGATCAGACAAAGATCCACATTCATAACAAAAAACAGTAGATAAGTGATGGAAGCAAAATTGCGAATGAGAATTAATCAGGCTTTTTTTGGTGAAAAATGTGCTGCATCTGAGTCCTTGACGTCTTACATTCCATCTGCCATTTCCGAGTCCTTTGGAGTCTCCATATATCAGGCTGACTTCTCTGCCTGTCGCTGGCACTAATCTCTTCACTGAGGAAAGGCAGACAACAACAGGAAATTACTGATTGACCGCCTGCCTATTCTGAGTCTTAATTGTTCCAGATGCTGGTGACCAGCTGAATTACAGAGACCTTGCTTACTGGGGCTGGTTAATCATGATATTTAGGGATAAACAGACATTTCACATGGGCTGACATCTTCCGCCTCCCTGCCACATTTCTGGTAATTGTGTCACTGTTTTTGTGGACACTCCTCTTATGCTGGCTTGACAGGACACTGGGCTGATTTTCCACACTTATTTCCTGACAAAAAAAGATGATTTTTAGACTCTTGTCAGTTTTCTGGGGGGGGGGGGGGGGGGCC
>JAABNX020000046.1:31421389-31439124 GCA_015163995.2 Mormyrus lacerda | reverse complement strand
CTGTCTGACAGTGTCTGATGGTCAGGTGGGACCTTCGCGGGTGTGGGTACCTGTCTGACAGTGTCTGATGGTGTGATAAACAGAGGAAGTGGACTTTATAGCAGTGCAGTGCGATCTGTGAATTAACCAAGGATAACACTAGGAGCTCTCAGGCTCAGTGGTAACATGTGTGACCACTGGAGATGAAGCAGTATGAAATTTTTATATCACGATTATAATGTCCAAAATTAGCAGTATTGTTAAAATGTGCTGAAAATGACATGAAATGATTTCAAGTATGGTACATACAGAAATACTTGCACGATGCAAAATGTGTGTGCATAAACATAAAAATAATTACGTAGCCGATACCTTATATAAATATATGAAAACCATATTGAACGTGCATTACCAGTAAAGATCTCCAGAGTGCTGTGACTGCCTTTCACCCTGTTGTCACTGACACGAAACAAACCCATGCTGCACGCTGTACCTGTGCACAGTGTCTGGGAGACTGTTGCTAACTTTGGTTGATGCTGGACGATATTTAATGTGAATTTAATATGAAGTGGGGTAATCAACCACAATTTTAATGATAAAATTTGAAAGAGCAATACTAGCCATTGGGAATGTTATTATGGTTTACTGTGAAACCGTTTCATCCTTAGTTAGCACACCCCTCTTGAAAAACTAACATTATTACCAACAAAAAAGCCTGTCAGAGCTTATAGCTGGGCCCTACTCTGGGCCTGGGGCAGTACACAGCCTGATGGTAGGTGTCTCTGTGTGAAGGCCAAGTAATATTTAGATCCTCCCTCAACCTCCTAGAGAGCTACAATTATCCCTATCCCACACATTTCCGAGCCTCTGGGACGACTGTCTTTTCCCATCACCACTGTCCAATCCACAGGATATTAATTACTTTATACATTTATTATACACCAGATACACTATATTCCCTGTGGGTATTTCTCATTCAGTGGGCTGCACTGCATTTTTAATTAGTTGTTAATTTTAACTGATTCTATAAAGCCCCTCTTTCTGATGAATCAAAACAGCTGGCAGCTGACTGAGTCAGCTTCTCTGTATGTGGGAATAATTCTGATGCTAATGTGATTGCTTGCAGTGTGTACTGGGATTATGCCATGACCATTCGCCTGGAAGAGATCGTCTACTTGCACTGTCACCAGCAGGGTAAGCTGCCTGGCCCCGTGCTCTCTTACACCCCCATCAATCCATGCCCCCCCCCCTCCACACTATAAATTGATTCTCTGCTGGTTAACATGTCTAAATATACCAGAAATCACTCTGTTGGTATTTTCCTGTTATGAGTAAGGACCTTGTCAAGAATTTTATGTTGGGATTAATATGAAGAAACTCAAGCAGCCTGTAGTGTAATTTGTTTCAGTATAGTAGTAGACACAAAGACCATTGCTGTGTAAAACAGATATTCGTTTTAGCAAGTAAAAATGGAAATTCAGTCCATTTTTAATCATTTTCAGTTTTTCTGTCTTTGAGAAGTCATGTTTAAAGAATCTAGGCATTCTGTGGTGATTAAAGAGCCATAAAAATAGATTTGAAAAATTCAACAGGAATGTATCTTACCGGAAATCATGACCTGATTATTGTCGATTATCTACAGACTTTGTAGTGGGCAGTTTAATGTAGGAACTATTTTCTATTGCCAAACTCCACACACCAGTCATATCACTGCGTAGAAGGTATTGCTGGGGCACTCGGGCTCCAGTGCAGTGATACGATTTGTGCGTGGAGTTCGGAAGAAAGAAATAGTTCCTACATTTAAACGTATCTTTAATATCCCGCTCATGATTTCTGGTTGGAGACACTGCTGTTGAATTTTTTGAAACGTACTTGTTTGCCACTTTAACAAATGACATTCACTCACATTATATTTGAGGGAGCCTCGACATTTCTATGGCCGATAGCTGTAAAACTAGGCGTCTCCCAGCAGAATATGCTAGATGGGTAGATAAGCACTAAAGCCACCCCAATACAATGGGGTGAACTGCCCATTGATGGGCTCTGAGTGTTGAGGATGAGACTTTAAGGGTGGTCAACTAAGGCATTCATATTAAACTGCAAGTCAATGTGACCTGTGCTAATGTATATGTGGTGTAAGGTCATGTGTGTGCTCTCAACACTCTTTCTTACATTTGCCATCCCCCCCTCCAGTGGACAGCGGGGGCACGGTGGTGCTTGTGAGCCAGGATGGCATCCAGCGGCCCCCTCTGCGCTTCCCCAAAGGGGGGCACCTCCTACAGTTCCTGTCCTGCCTGGAGAATGGCCTCCTGCCCCATGGACAGCTAGACCCCCCCCTGTGGTCACAGAGAGGAAAGGTGCGTACAGTATGTGGGGGCATTTCCACTGAACCACGTGTCAAAGTTTTAGTGATAAAAAATGGGTACTTCCCATTTTACATTGATTTCCTGCCTGGTACCAGTTCCTGTACCCGTACCGAAGTACCAAACCAGCTGGGGTACGCCCTTGGTACTTTGGGATGGGACTTGCAAACGTGTTCATTGTTGATTGACTATGCAAATAACCTGCCTCTGAAGCACAAAATACTGGCATCTTAGAAAAGCGCTGTTAAGAACTCAACAATGATAACCACAGTAAAATGACTAATAAACAATGGATACACAGACAAATGAAGAGAGACAAGTTTTAATTGCAGTCTGGTCAGAAGAACAGATTCAATGAGATATGGATTGCTTGATGGTTTCTTGCAATAAATATTGGGATATTTATAATGCAAAAAACAAGTTAAAAATAAATCCATTTTTCACAAACCTGTTCAGGAGCAATTTAAACAGCAAGAACAAAAATGATTGTTTATGATAGCAAACAACAGTAAACTTTAAACTGATTTTTTAACCTGAATAACCATTAAAATTGCAATGCTTGTTAAGTTTTGTTATCTGTAACAGTTTAAAAATGATTTAGTGAAACTTAACCCCCCACGCTATAATCTCCATATAGTATGATGGTTTGAAAAACCTGATCTCAAACCCAGCTGACCATTGCAGTCCTTGAATTGCAAGTGCTTAACATCCCATGTTGATATTAATATTGCACATCGTAATAAGTATATTATAGCCATTTTTGAATTCAGTAGTAAACACCCCTTCTCAGTAGTAAACACCCCTTCTCAAGTTGCGAACATATTACAGAGATATTAGAGATTCAACACCGGTGCCAGTTTTTCATGCCAGTGGAAAACGAACACAAGAATTACCATTGACTTTCTAACTGTTCTGAAGCACCAAATACACTGTAGCTGGTGCAGTGGAAAAGCACCCTGTGGGAAGACACTCTGAGACCCTGCTTGTCACCCTCAAGCACACAGAGAGCAGGAGGCACCTTAAACCTGTACAGGTGGAGCCATCTAGGGTAATCAATGAAAGGCTTCAGAAAGAATGATCACCCTTATAGGATCAGATATTCTGTGTTCTGTGTGTAGAATTTCTGTGTTTCACTCTAACTCTTCCATTACGTCTCTGATTCGGTTTGTATAATGTGCACATAAATTTAGCCAGTGTTATCATTGTGTGCTTATTTATTTGATGGAGTGCTTTTATTTCAATAGTTCCTGCAACCCCAAACATCCATTAACCAGACACACATCTATTATGTATATTTGCTTCTCACAGTCGTGCTTTTCTCCTGGTCGTTTTATTAAAGCAATTCAACTTTTTCCTATTTCAACAAAGTCTTTAATGTTTAGTTGTACGACACGCCTGCCCATTTTGAGTGAAGGATGTAAGAGCAGAGCAGGCAATACAGCAGGAACGGAGACCTTATTACAGTCTATTTACGTGCGGTTACCCTCACCCCTGATAAAGATGTAATACTGTAGCTCTTGGTATCACTTTTGAAAGAATAGGAGCAGACTTCCTCGTCTCTGCCGGAACATGTGGACGCCTCATGGAGCCAACGTCAGCAAAGGCTCCTGGTCACTCCTCTCACCCCTTTCCTGCCAGGAGAGAATAAAAATAATAAAAAAAGAATCAAAATGAGCCACAGGGATCTTCTGGAGTGGGGGGCAGTGAACCACCTACTGAGGGTGTAATAGTTTATGTCGAGAAGTAGGGGGCAGAAACAAGCTTCAGATTTAATAACAGGTCACTTTACAATTTGCATCCCTAGAGAGGATTGCTGTTATACCCAAGAACAGAGTCGCTGCTTTAGGAAATATAAATACAGTCGTACCTCGGCTCACAAAATTAATTTGTTCAAGGACTCAGTTTGCGACTCGAATCTATTTTTCCCATTTAAAATAATGTAAAAACGAATAATGCATTCAAATCTCAGGAACACAGAATTTTTTCAAGTTTTTATGTTTTTCTGTGACCAAGAATATAGACTTAAATTAAAATAACCTTAAAGAGCAAAAAAGGGAAAGAGAGACCATCCGTTTACGGAAGGCGGACCAAAACACAACTGAGTGTGCGCTTGATGGCAGGCTGGTCGCTTGAAAGACGCCAAGACATGGAAAAGAACCACAAAACACCCCCCAAAAAACTAAACAATTACCATTAAAAGACTGAGTAACAGTCAAAAACAATACAGTCATTTCAAAAACGTGATTTTTTTTTTCTATTATACTGTACATTATTTTTATATGCCTGTACATTTCCTGATGCCACACATTGTATGGAGATTGAACTTCTTAGTGCCTATTGTTTGTTTACAGTACAATGTGTGAATGGAGAATACAACACTTAAATTGGAGTTACTTAATTTTTGTTATTAATGAAGTACTGTAATTTTATGTAGATATATGACTGTTAAAAACCATTTATCAATCACTGAAAGGTACCACTATAACAGAACATTCTCTCTCTTATTATTTTTATCTTTTTTCAGATATTTGACCTCTGAAGAGATATAATAAATACATACATCTACAAGAAGTTTCTTATGCTTTCCACAACCGTTCTTGGGCACAATGCAACTTCTTCGTGTTCCGGGTGGTTCTTTGGGGCGCCATCACTGGACCCTTTAGGGGGATGTTTCTGTTCGCGGCCTGAAACACGGTTGGCGAACCAGTACAAAAATTTTTCGAACATCTGGTTCGTAACCCGACTCGTTTGTGAACAGGAATGTTCGTGGGTCGAGGTACCACTGCAAAATAAAAATGCAGGAGCCATTGGAACTACTGAAGCACTAGTGTGGGTCATACTTTATGCTTTTGGTTATTTAGTTACACTTTGTGACAAAAACTAAGGGGTGTTATGCATGACACACCAAAAGGCAATCCAGTCTAGACACAGTGAAGAAAATGCACAATTTATACTGACCATCTATCCATCCATTAATCCATCCATCTTCTAACCTCTTATCTGTGCAGGGGCACAAGGGGGGCTGGAGTCTGGAGGCAGCATAGGGCATAAAGCAGGGGCTTAGCCTGCATAGGATAAAATAAACATTTGAAATAATCATATCAAAACAGTTACTTAAGAACTAGAATATGTAGACCAGGGGTCACCAACATGGTGCATAGGGGCACCAGGACGCCCCCAAGGACCACATGAGTCGCCCGCGGACCTGTTCTAAAAATAGCACAACTCACCAGTGAGCAGAGTCTAACATTTAATTTTATCCTGTTTCTGTTCTTCTTTAATCATATTTACATTTATATAGATTTGAAAATGACAATATCTAAAAAACAGAACATTTAAACATAAACATAAACAGAACATTTATTATACATAAAGTATAAAGGAGGGCATTTCAAACTCTTCGTATGGTCTCAGTTTCAAAAAGGTTGGTGACCCCTAATGTAGACTTAATCTTAATCTCCAGTTTACAGTTTAACCAAAGGAGGCGCAAACATAAATGAATAGATATGCTGCTTTGAAAGCAGTTCTCTGCTTATTGTGGCTCTGCAGTACCTCTCAAGTTAAACCCCACAGCAGAAGCAATAGAAGGCAGACCGGCCGTTCTTTGTTCTGCATGGCCTGTGTCTCCACACCGAGCCCTGCACTCCTGACCAGCGCCGGAACGAGCTGCGTTGCGAATCTGTGTCCCCTGGCGACAGTATGAATGGTCGTGATTGGCTGCGAGTGAAGGTGTAAATGCTGCTTGATCCCGCCTGGTATGTGTGCTTAGAGTGTTCTGCATGCGGGCTGATGGAAGGACTGTGCCGTTCATCGCGGAGGAAGCAGCAGGTGCATAATTTGATACTGAAGGCAGAGAAATATGGCCGCTTCTTAATTCAGTCTCCAAGGCATTAAACCTGCAGGTTTGCCACCTGGGTGGGATAAAGTCTGTTTTCGTGGTTAAAGCCCACAGCCCACATGGAGCTCATGTTAATATGCGTGTGATGAACTGTGACTCTGATCATTAGCATTACATAGCAAATAGCATGTAATAAATTCCACTGTTGCTGAAAACATCGCCCTGATTGCTCTATTTGAATGGCTTCTCTCACCCTTTGTGCATAAATAAGTGTCTCCAATTTGCTCCATTTTTATGACAGGGAAAGCACAACCGCTGGCTTCTGGAAGCGGAACACTTTACTTTGGATATTTTCTTTGTGTAAATTTGTGTGCTTATTATCTTGTGAGCCATGATTCCCTGGATAAGCTAGAGGAAGGGTGGACTTTCTTCCTGACATTGTAGAAGATGTAGGCCCTCAATGTTGCTGGATAAGCCACTAGCATTTTTTTTCCCAGGGAAAGGTTTTCCCGAAACTGCGTAAGAGATGCCTGCAGAGTTCGTCAGAGTCCACCTCCGACAAAGAGGAGGATGAGGCCACAGACTATGTCTTCCGCATCTTGTTCCCTGGTAGCCAATCAGAGTTCGGTAAGTGACTGCACACTGCCTTCCCTGTTAAGGATGTGACACGTTTGATTTTTGTTTATAGTTTCCCCCCCTTCTGTCTGTCTGCCCGTTGAGTTGTTCACTGATCCGATACATATTTCCATTGATCGTCTTTCGTTTGTAGCATTGTTCTTCTGTTCATCGTGTGTCTTCATTCTTTGTGTTCGTCGTTGTTTGTTCCAGTGACCGTTGCTCCCAGTTGCCCCCTTGCTCTCCCCCTGCCCCGCTCCCTCTCCTTGCACGTGTGGAGAAGCCCCACTCGGAGGTCCAAGACCTTGGTGGTCCCCAAGGACTCCTGCAGCTGCCCTGGACCCCTCCAAGACCCGAATTCACACCACTGTAAAGCTCTGCCCCTCGTGTTTCTCCTGGCCTCAGATGCTCCCCACCCAAAAAGCCCCGCCTTCCCCCTCTTGGGGCGTGTCTTAAGCCAGTGGTGGTGTGGGTAATCGGGATAAGAGGGATACATGGGTGGACAGTTAGCTTGACAGAAAGACATGCTATCATCTGGCTATCGTTTTCTTTTCATTTCTTTCTTCTGTCATTTTTCATTTAATGATTATGTGCCCTAAGCAGCCTTGTTTACTTCTGAAGGATTTACTTCAGCTTTACAGTGTGTGTTTGGGTCTCTGCATGTGGTGCTTCATTTGATCCAAATCTGTGTAATCCAGCCCTGGTTCACAGCTAGTGACTGACCTCAGATTCCACGACGATCACATCTTGCTGGCACGTTGGCGCTTTGTAGTCCCTGCTAGGTGTGGGATGTCGGCTCTCGTGAATAGCAGGATAACGACGGTGTTTTCTGTGCCTCAGTAACCCCAGACCTGATGGACCAGGGGGCAAGTATGTGGCACCCGACCCCCAGGAAGTCCTCCTGCTCCTCCTGCTCCCAGAGTGGCTCGTCGGATGGGGGCCCCCCAAATGGCTGCAACCAGGAAAGGTGAGGAGGCCCCAGGAACCTCCATCTGGTGACACAGGGTCACATTATACAGTTACTGAAGCGCTATGTCACCCGCTGTAATGCAGATGGGATCCGGTCATGTGATTATTATGAGGAGAACTTCAGCCTCACTTGCAAGATTTGCATGATATTCCATGAAGAGCTTAATTGGAATAAACTAAATTCAAAGCATATGAATAACTTAGAGATACTGAGCCATGTATTTTTATTATTGTGACTTACAATGCTGCCTATTGAAATACTGGATAGATTCAAGTGCACTGCTGAAGGGTGCTTCGATTGGGCCCTCCGGGACACCAGATCCTTGGCCGTAACCAATAGGCTACCTGATTGGTCCTCTGATCAGAGCTGTGGTCTGTGGGTTCACCTCCGCAGGGCCCCTCTGAAGCTGCTCTGTGACAACATGAAGTATCAGATCATCTCCCGGGCCTTCTACGGCTGTATGTATCCATCTCTCCACTCAGTTACTCGAACGTCGTCTTAAAGCCCATCGTGATGTCATTTAGTAAATAGTCAACCTAAGGTATATGATTAGCATTTTTTCACTTTGACCCAGTATTAACATTTTGATTCCTTTTTATGACTTAAGAACCCAGCTGGTCATTTTTTTTTTTTTTTTCAATGACCAGCATTTATTCGTACCAAAGTGATGGTGAAGTGACCATTTAAATTTTTAAATCTGAAAACCCTGAAGACGTCAAAATGCACAAGCCGAAGTTAATTCTGCGAGTGAGCAGCTGGCAAGCAAGAGAAGCTGCCTTGGATTCCATTCATATCAGATTTTCTGCAAAGAAACTCTTTCTGAACATATTCCTATTTGCAGCTGTTTACCTACTGCCAGCCTTAACAGTTTATTGAGATTCTCTTGTTTGGCAGTAAATACCTGTATGCATATGCTAATGCTAGAGCTGAAAGGCTGCATTTAATGATGTGTAGCGGAATGTCACTGATGCTAACGATGGCAGCGGTCTAAGTGAAATGCCTTATGCGGGAGCCTCTAATCGCTCTTGATCCCGGCATGCAGGGCTGGCGTACTGCCGCCACCTCTCCACGGTGCGCACCCACCTGTCCGCCCTGGTGAACCACACCATCGTGGATCCCGATGTGCCTTGCGACGCCCGCGGGGGTCTCTCCGTGGGGGTGTGGCACAGCTTCCAGAAAGACTGCACCGTGAGTCCCCCCCCCCCCCCTGCAGGATGCCAGAGCCTCATGCAAGCCGGCGACACTGTTTATCGCACTCGTCTAACTGTGCCCCTCACACTCTCAGTCACGCAGCCATATGCGGCCGTGACTAAGGTGCTTACAGGCTGCCAGTAACAGACACGGTAAATTATCGCGGCTGGTGATGATCTCTCCACTCTGGGTATTTTTGTTTTTGCTGAATTTCGTTCTCTGTTGAGTAGCTGTTCTCATTATAATTTTTCCATTTACAGCCTTAGATGCCCATTTAGTACATTTAGCTTTTTTGGCAGCATTATGTGAATGCAAGAATATTTCATAAGCAATATACTATTATGAAATAATTATGATTAGTTATAGTCCAGATGACACTGCACAATGTAGCTATGGGCTAAGAGTAGATTCTGATTAGGGTGAAGGTTTTCTACAGACAAAACCCTTCACAAACAGGAGAAGTTCATCTAGATCCTGCTGGGCCTTGGACTGGGGCTACATTCTTCACCCCTTCATCACCTTGCACGTCACATGTCGGCTGACGCTGCACGTGTTATAAGGCGTGTTCCTGTCTCACGTCACAAAAGCTCAGTTTCCGGTTGTTTGCCAGGCTTATGAGGAGCAGGAGCTGCTGCGGCTGGTGTACTTCGGGGGGGTCGACCCCTCGCTGCGCAGAGAGGTCTGGCCGTTTCTGCTGGGACACTACCAGTTTGGGATGTCAGAGGCCGAGAGGAAAGAGGTGCGTTTGAGCTGACTGCATTCCGGTGATGTTCTCCGTCGGCCAAATAAGGCGTTCCTGAAATTGACAATGATTAGGGGAAGGTGACAGTTTCCACACGAGCGTGTTTGGCTGCTCTCCGGAGCGCCGTTCTCTCCCCCCGCGTGGCAGGTGGACGACCAGGTGCGGGCCTGTTATGAGCAGACCATGAGCGAGTGGCTGGGCTGTGAGGCCATCGTCCGGCAACGGGAGAAGGAGCAGCACGCAGCCGCCCTGGCCAAGTGCTCGTCTGGGGCCAGCATGGACAGCGGCGTCCAGCGTATGATACACCGTGACTCCACTGTCAGCAACGAGGTAGCATTCTGCCATAGCACCCCCCCCCCACCCCGACGTAACCATAGCTGCCGTTTAACTCAAACTCCTTTCTCTCCCCCGTGACTCTACCCTGGGGTGTGTCCTGTTCCCGGTGACCTCATCCCACCCACACCCTTCCCCGCACCCCTATCTGCACTCCAGTCCACCCAGAGCTGCAGCTCAGGCAGACAGAGCCACGCACGACTGCAGAGTGACTCCAGCAGCAGCACACAGGTACTGCGCACACACGCGCATGCACACGCACACACACTGCAGCGAGCATTCAGCTGTGTCCACACAAAGTGCTGCATACACTGTATATGTTTCCCGCACCTTCGGCCGTCTGCTCAGCCATCAGTCCGCCTGCGCTGTCAGCAGCTTCACCTACCACACGTTTTTTCCTTCCGTGGCAAAAGTCATCACGTGGCACAAGGATGGTTAGGGACTTTATTTGTGGATGGAAGTGAAGATGGGCTTTAACAAAACCAAATGGAAAGGCATCATCAGTTCTGCCTTCGGTATAGGGGAAGCACGTAAGAAGGTAAAACAGGCTTGTGGAAAAGGCTAAAACGGGATACAGGGTTGTGGTATTTTTGGTGTTTTGAGAAGCCTTGAACCCAATCTTAACTGGGTGCTAAAACAGCACAGGTAAAATGAATAAATGGCCTTATCACCTGACTTTGCCTGACCAATGTGGAGTGCCCACCTGTCTTTCACTTGTCTATTCTGGAAACTCCGCGCCCATTAGGCGTACTTAGCCACGTCTGTTTTGCTTTATTTTGGGACCTTAGACCTGCATGTGTTCTCTTTTCCCACGTTTGCATTCTGTTTGTGTGTCATTCTGTGGTGTCATCGCATAATTTGTATCTGTTTTGAACTCAGCATGACTTAATGCAGTGTGCACTCAGACGCGATTAGCCTCCATATTGCCATCTGTTTACATAACCGTTTCAGGTGAAAATAATTGGATTCTTGATCTCAAGCCCAGTTACTCAACCTGCTACTCTATTCATGTAATTATTTTAAAATAATGTTTTAACCTCTACATTTATTAAGCTGTATTTTAGGTAATGGCATGTATAACTATCAAAATTTAAAAACTTTTTCTGTCTGTTATTTCAATCTGTCAGTTCAGTAATGTTTATATTCCTTAATTATAAACTCAATTTGAATTACACTAAAAATGTTTTAAGATTGTACACATAGGAATGGAAACGGTAATTAACAGCCCTGTCATCCAAATAACCTTCAGTTTGCAGTCTATAAGAGTCTCTGTCCTAATTCTCTGTACCACTTGTGTCATGTGAAACCTGATTAAATGTGCCCCTCACCAGTGGCTGCCTTGAGTCTGACTTCTGGCTTATTTTAATGAAATGGATGATTTTGGGGTTACAAGGTGAAACTATAGGTCTGTAGGCCTCACTTCTCTGCCCCTCCCCCATTGTCTCTTCAGTCACGCTGTTTTTCCCTGGTTTGTTACCGCAGGTGTTTGAGTCAGTGGAGGAAGTAGATCAGATAGAGATGGAGCCCAAGGGTGAAGAGACCAAGCAGGTTCCCAAAATCCCCAACGGTGTCCTGCCAAATGGTACTAGCTCCCCCGATTCGGGACACCCCTCCTCCCGCAACTTCTCCATCACTTCTGGCCTCTCAGACCGCTCGCTGAGCACTGAAGACAGCAGCGCGCCCGAGCTGGCAGCTAAAGGCTCCTCTCTCCAGCCACAACCTCCTCAGCCAAGCCCAGTCAAGACAGAGCAGCAAGCTGAGCCCATTCCCGCTGCCAGTGTAGACACCAAACTTCAGGTCCTTCCAGAAAAGGGATCAGCTGCCAAGGAAGGAGCCAAAGGCATTGAAAGACAGGAAGCCATGGCTGTAGATAAAGAGGTCATCGACGTTGCGGAGATGAAGGAGTGCAAGACTCAACAGACAGGGAGAGATCTAGAGACCAAGGAAGCAGGGATTCCAGCAACACAAGCCACCAATGCTCCAGAAAGTGTAAAGGCAGAAACTCCTGAAACAAAGCGGGTGTCCAAGTGTCCTGAAGCATGGGGGGCTGTGGGTCGAGATCAGAAGGAGCCTGACGGGCGAGTAGCAGGAGCCCAAGGTTCAGAAGCAACTGACGGCCACCATAATGCTAAAGAAGAAGCCAAAGGTGAAGAAATGAGAAAGGGAAAACCCACAGAATCTGAAGAAATCAAGGTTCAGGAGAAGAAGGAAAATGGAATGAAGCTCACGGATATTAACATACCTAAGGTGTTTGAAACTGGGTCCAAATTGCTGACAGCTACTGAAATTCCAAGTTCTGTAAGGACTGAGGAGGTCCTGCTCACTACAGACTCTGATGAGTCTCCTTCTGCGATTGAAATGGAGGAGATACCTCTGGTTGCCAAAGTGTCTATGAGCCCGTGGGACAGGAAGGCCCCCTCCGAGAGCACGGGAGACTCGCTGTCAGCCCTAGCAGACAGCGTGGGGGCGAGCCCAGAATTGGAGGATGCGGAATTGGGTCCAGCAGGGTTGCCGGTACTGGAACTGCGGCTGGAAGATGATGTGGGGAAGGCCAGCCCAGAGGGGAGTGGGTCGGCCTTGTCTGAGCCCGAGATGGAAAGCCTCTTCCCTCAGTTTGATTCCCTGGCCGTCGGTGGGGAAGTGAAAAATGAAGCTGCATCACCCGTCTCCTCCATCGGAACCACCTACTCCGTAAGACCCTGCTGCCATCTGGAACATGTGAGATTAGCACATGGGGCGCTGAGCATCAGCTAAAGGGATGATAAGAGAGTGGCTTCAATCACTCACAACTAACATGGTATCTAATTCCCGTGTATTATTATTGTTGATTATTATAGCAAGAGCTGCTAGACATGTACACCATCAACCTTCACCGAATTGAGAAGGACGTCCAGCGTTGCGACAGGAACTTCTGGTACTTCACTCCTGCCAACCTGGAGAAGCTCCGTAACATCATGTGCAGGTGCCCGTCAGAGTTGTGAATTCGCATCCCCATGCAGAGGAAGCTCTTATTAATACCTTCTCAGGAGTTTTTTTGTAACTTCAGCATGTCCTTATCTTCATAGCTACGTTTGGCAGCACCTGGAGATCGGTTATGTTCAGGGTATGTGTGACTTGCTGGCACCTCTCCTCGTCATTCTGGATGACGGTGAGTCTGTGTTTTTCCAGGAGTTGAAAGAACTATCCCTGTAAGCAAGAAGGCTGACTGACTCGCCCTCTCTGTCTCTCCCTGACTTGACACAGAGGCTATGGCTTTCAGCTGCTTCACAGAGCTCATGAAGAGGATGAACCAGAACTTCCCTCATGGGGGTGCCATGGACACCCACTTTGCTAACATGCGGTCTCTCATCCAGGTAAAACGACCCTAATCTGGAAACAGTGACTTCTCAAAGGATCAACTGAGAGCTTAACCACCCCTTGCATATTTCTGAGGATGAAACTTCTGGGTATTTTGAACTTGGGGGAAACGATACATTGTGTAAACTCACTTGTTATTGCGTTTATGCTGATTTATACCTCTTCTGTTATTGAATTAGAATGCAACTAGAACACACTAAGACTGCAGCAACTCATGAGTGATGGTTTTAACCATATTGCCATGAAACATAAAAATGTTTAATTCAGGTAGTGTGCTATTTTTCCTCAGAAGCTGTAGAGCAGATGGTGAAGAAAAGTACCGGACAAAAGTAACATTTGGTGTGTGTGTGTGTGTGTGTGTGTGTGTTTCATTTTGGATAGAAGCTTCTTCATTACCTGCTCTTTCTCCCTCCCCTAGATCCTGGATTCCGAGTTGTTTGAGCTGATGCACCAAAATGGAGACTACACCCACTTTTACTTCTGCTACCGATGGTTTCTGTTGGACTTTAAACGAGGTAATAACCTTCTGCAAGGATCCACTGAGAGCAGTGCTCGAATGCAAGTGTCCGTTCTTTGAAGGTAGTCTTTTAATTTAATACATCAAACAGCTACAAAAATCAATATAAAAAAATTGTGCTCCATGAAAGCGTGATTTTGTCTGGCCGTCAGAGAGGTTGCTGCTACTTACTCCGGTCCTCCGTCTTTGCATGATTTTCTGTTCTTTGACCATTTGCATTTCTCCCTGTGATGTGAAGTGAAGCTGAGTGTGGGGCTCGCCAGCTCTCACCGCTGACCTCCATTCCCTTTGCTCTCCACGCCGCTCCAGAGCTAGTGTACGACGACGTTTTCGCCGTGTGGGAGACCATCTGGGCCGCTAAGTACACCTCCTCCAGTCACTTTGTCTTGTTCATTGCCCTCGCTCTGGTGGAGCTCTACAGGGACATCATACTGGAGAACAACATGGACTTCACAGACATCATTAAGTTCTTCAACGGTGAGCAACTTCTGTGGTTTCGCCTCAGCGCCGCAGTCAGGCAGCCGCTGAAAACGATATGGCTCAAAGAGACCCAGGACACTGATGTTCCCTTATTTCAGTGGCACAAAATGGCTGCCATATCGCCCCCTGATGCTGCAATGGAAGGTCTATTGTTGCTCAGAAATGATACAATGTAGCACTCTGAGTGCGAGAACAGTCTGAGAAGATTACACTGTTGTTATTGTTAGAATGAAGCAATGAATGAATGTGTTACTACTGGTCATATGGCTTCTTCTTACAGAAATGGCGGAGCACCACAACATCCAGCAGATACTGACTCTGGCCCGCGACCTGGTGTGCAAGGTGCAGACGCTCATCGAGAACAAGTGACCCCGCATGGCCCCACTCTCTGCCAGTTCCCGTGAACAGGCTTCCCAGTTTGCTGCTTGTCTCAGCCGCGTCTGACCTGGAGTCCCGTATGTCATCTGTCACCGTGCAAAACTGTGTATCATTGCCTTTTGCCACTCAGCATTCTCCCGCATCCGCCAGTATGTGTGTAATATAGCGTACTGTAACAGGTAACAGTTCAGGTATGAGAACTCAATGTGTATTCTGTCCTAAAATACATGGCCCAGGAGGATAGTCTGATGTCACCTCTGTAGAACCTTAGTAAGTAAAAGCAATTTGACTGATGGTGTCTTCATAAGAAAGATCCGGTTTTCAGGTCAAAAGTCACTATAGAACTGATATCAACATGGCGTATTCGGTTCTGATCATCAAAGACTACTTCAGTGTTATGGTCGGGGTGAGCCATCTCCTCCTGGAACTTGCTTGGCTTCCAGACTGTTCTCTTAGAGAGCAGTTGGAGAGAGTCTTTCTGGCTGAGTTTGCAAATTAAGCGAAGATCTCAGCCACAATATTTCTGGAGCATTTCTGTATTCGGTTGTCGAGGTCCCTTATATGGGTGCAACTGTAACGGCTCAGTTTGTTAATCAGCTGGAGTGCGACATAGAAGTCAAGTCAGTTGGGGTAAGAACATGTTGTGAGTCATTAGTTCAAAAGGAGAAAAGGCCATTTAGACAACACTCAAAGTGCGTTTTTACACAGTTCTCTATCCGGCATGTTTTACAACAGAAATTAATAGTTTTTCAGTGTCGTCAAACTTTCCGAAAGTCATGCCCATTACATAAACACACGATATCACATATCTATTACCTTTGTGAAGAGATATAATCTGTACTGTCCTGACGATCGATGTTCTCCCATTTTAACATGGTTCAGATCCTGCTTGCTTGGCCTTCAATGGTCTTCAGGACTGACTTTTGGCCTCATGACTAACAGACACACAAATATCTTTAATCATTAAAATGTCAGAATGCCTTCAGTATGTCAGATTTTAAAAAGAGACAAATTGCAAAATCCACTTTAAGCATACAGTGCTTCTGACTGAAAAATGGCATAAAACTTTTTGTCACGGAAGTATGTCTGAATAAGGAATTTTGAATTGATCCAGTAGCAATTTCAAGTGACGGTACAAAGGTTTTCCTAAAATCATGCAAAAATGTAAATGAGCTGATTTTAGTAAAGTCAGTTTTATTTGAATAATTGTATAATTATACAATGCATTCTGTTATTGTTCACACACCATTGAGGCTTCTGTTATAAGGTATAATTGCCTAGCATTGGTGTATCGTCTTTGTGTGATAGTTTTATTTCGGCGAGCCTGCTGCATATCTGCGAACCTGTGTGACCGGAAGCAAGACGCTCCATTGCATTCTGGGAAGAAACATGAACGCTGTCGAAAGGCTGTCAGCAATGTGTTAATGCCAATGTATTATATTACATTTTTATCTTCCCCTCCTATGGCATTGGTGTCTGTTCCAAGATAAATCTATATATTGCTGTCTGTGTATTGTACTGTAACAAGGGGAAATTAACAAATGTAATTAAAAGGTGTCTGTGTATTAAGAAAAAAATTATATTATGATATATGTAATATATATAGAGAGAGAAACGTATATGATGTATATGTGAATTATGGTTTTCTGGACAAAAATGAATACAAAATACAAAGATATAATACAGTGCTCTTATTTATTTTTTCATTATTCTTCAGTGAATCACTGTATATTATGTAAATCTTGTGATGCTTATTCGACGTTTTCTATTGTCAGTCAATATTTAAAGTACCCCCATGCCTTGTAAAATGTATTTTATTTTCATGAATCTCCCTCAGTACCATTCCTGTGTTTCAGGACTTAGGTTGATCGATAGGGATGGAGTCCATTTTAACATAAATAACAACAAGTGTTTGACATTATCAAAGTAAGAATGAAAAACCAGGAATACCAACACAAGTAAACTGTCTACTTTTAAGTAAGACAGATATAAGGCATTTGCAGGTAGTTTTTATACATTTAGTTCCTCAGGTGACGCATTTTTTAATTCAAAGCAACTTCATACATCTACATGTGTTACTGTAGAAATTTATGTGTGGTTCCTGCATTAAGGTAATAGATTTACATCTTTAACCAATATGGCACCTGCAGCCCTTTTGTAGAAAAGAACTTTCTTCAGCACTGTGTTTTACAGACAAGCTCTAACTTAACTTGAACATGTCACACAAAGGTCTCTTTCACCCTGTTCTGAAAGTGACCTTTTTTAAAGTCTTACAATTGTTTTACATTAATTATGCCACCTAGTGACTTAATGTACAATCACTTGTGCTATAAGAATGTATGCTAGAATATGCCTGTGCACTGTTTACAAAGATGTATTTGCCAGAGTTGAATGCAGACTGCTATTGCTGCCTATAGTGTCATTCGTATTCATAAAGCAAACTGTAGACCACCTGCCCCCTTTACCACACAATGATTATGCTGCAAAACTGACTCTTAACTAATGGTACAGGGGACAACTTGCATTTCCCTACATTTCTCACATCACAGAACTGGACTTCCATTCCTATTCTTCAACGTCCTGAATTCATCTGTGTTTTTATGTTGCAGATGTTTCTTGTAATGCATTTAATGGTAACTCTTTGTGACTGCAAATTACTGTATGTGTGACAAGAAAAATTTATATATTTTATTGATTTATTTACTTGAATTTGCTTTTTTTCTAAGCTAATATATTTGTTATTTTGTGGTTGGTCATAAACAGTATAATGCAAACAAATTCTAAATATTAGATGGTCTATGTATTTATAAAAAACCCAATAAAATGGAATTCTTCTTATTTTTCCAATTACTGCTTCAGTAGACTGAAATACTTATCTTTCCAAATAGCTTTAAAAACTGTCATGATCCGCTCCGTCCGATCCTCCCGTGTGCCACGCCCACCTCATTACCTTGTGTTCCTGCCCGATTGTT
>JAABNX020000046.1:31403752-31421289 GCA_015163995.2 Mormyrus lacerda | reverse complement strand
CTCATTACCTTGTGTTCCTGCCCGATTGTTTTCACCTGTGTCCTGTTAATCCCCGGTTAGCTGTGTATATGAGTCCAATAATTATTATTATTATTCAGATGAGTACAAATGAGTAACAGTGAGTAACAATGGGGTGGAAGTATACTTATCCTTGGAGGTTTGTCTTTGGATATGGAGGGACCACAATGTCCTGCTGAGGCATCTGACTGAACATCAGAAACAAGAAATTACGTGGTATGAGTGGTTTGGGAATTTTTGTGGGATCCTTGGAGAAGCCTGACAGTGCATCTTTAAAAAGCAGTTTAACAAGCTCTGAATTTCCACACATAAAAACTTCTCTATTGGTAAATTCAATACTAATATAAAATGTAAAATTATACCAGTTATCACTGCATTTACTCTAGACACAGACAGCACACCGATCCACAGATAAAATGCATAAAACTCCCTGTACCCATGATTGTGAAAAGCTGTACTAAAATCACCAATATAAAACATTTATATAGCTAGGGGTGTATCAGGTGTATTATGTGTCCCTCCCTCTGCATCATGGGAGACACGCTTTGAACACCATATGCATGGCAAACTCTCATAATTATAAAAGTAAATGCCTCCATCATTTCAATATATTTCGCTGCTTATGACATATTTGTTACATTTCTATTCAGATAGGCCATTATTTTGCCCCCCAGTTTTATTTGTGAATTTCCTGTTTTCATAAAATTACTCCCTAATGAAAGAGTAGCATTCAAAAAAAGGAGAAGTTTCTCTGTGTTTGCAGGAAGCTCCTTTCAGGCGAAGGGATGTACTGGTATTAATGGAACAGCATTAATGGTATAGCTTATTAGCCACTAATTGGATCAGGGCGCATACTGCAACGAAAACCAGCAGATTCAGGACATGCTATGAATTAATGACAGCATATGAATTTAGCCGTATACTCTGGAGGATATGCCCAAAGATACAGACGGCATCAGTATCTCTCCTCATTACCTCATGTAATCATCATTTGTATTTATCTAGTTTAACACACCCACACCATAAGATTATCTTCAAGCCATCTTAAGAGTTAAGTTGTCCACATTGGTTTTATTGGACTGTTTGGTTTTTGCTGCCCCTTCAGCAAAAGCCTGTTTACAGCAAAAATAACTGCAGTCATCCTCCTAACAATGTGTGGGGAAGCTCAGAGGAACAGGAGCAAGGAAATAGGCTTTTCCTGACTCCTCCCAGCACTGCTCAGGACAGCACTGCCCCCTGTTGTCACAAAGGAGATAATAGGTAACCAAAACATTCATACTAGAAAATTATTATGGCTCGTGAGAAAAATAACATTTTATTACTGTTGCAAATGAAAATGTAATTAGATTTTTAATGAGTAAATGCTTACTAGTCATATTTATACAGTTAAGCTAGGCATTTATTTTAAAAACAAAAATAAGAAATTGTACGGATGCATGAATACTACTAGTTTTGATTCCTGTCTGCTGCATAATTTTCCACTTTTTGTTTTTACATATATACTTTTCTGATACTGGTTGTTAAGGAGCATCCCTTTCGTTTATGTACTTAAGCCATAAAGTGTCACAAATAAAGCGAAGAGATCGCTTCCTAGCTATTCTGACTTTATTCCATGATTAGTAAGATAATAGTGAAATCTAGAGCAATGAGGTTACTCATTGTCTTGTACTGCATTGGTTACGGGCAGACTCTAACTTAAGATTATTCAGACAATCGACCTCATGTTAAATTTGTACGATATTTATAAATTCGTGATTGTTTTTTTCATGCGAAAGTTTTGCCGCATTATAGCAAATGTAACGTTTACCAGTTAACAGTTTGCATCAATAAATCTGTTATGGCAAAAATTGCACTATAACAACAAAACAATGATAATAAATTAATATTGCTATTATTAATAATAATAAATCTGCGGCATGTATTACGAAGCGGGTTACTGGCTTATTGGGGTGACTTAAGGTAGTCTGTGCAAAATGTAAGTAAACTAATATGAAGTCTATTTAAACTGTGATACCTTAAATCCGACAAGTTAGCCAGATAAGCCAGTAACCCCGCTTCGTACCACAGGTCACGGGCACAGGTCTCCCAGTTCAAACGACCGGAAATCACACACCTTCCGGTGCAGCTCCAGCCCCTCAACCACGTGTTTCATGAAAAACTGTCCCCCTGTAAACAACGCTCAGTGCGAATTTAACTTCCCGTTCACTTGCAGTTTGATTTTTGGCTTTTTAAGGTCACCACTGTATGGAGAAAAATTATCTGTCATTACTTCCGTCTACCTACTTGTGCTACATCGAGAGATTTTACAAAGTGACAGTTTATGTTAGCTGTACTTGGCTAGCGACTTCTTGGAAGGATGAACAGCGTAGGGGAAGGCTGCACGGAGCTCAAGCGTGAGTACGACCAGTGCTTCAACCGCTGGTTCGCAGAGAAGTTTCTGAAAGGAGAGCGGGACGGCGACCCTTGTACGGAAATGTTTAAGAAATACCAGCTTTGTGTCCATGTAAGTAAATTACATCGATTGGAAATGACCAGAAATGACAGCAGACATCCCACCTCTCTCAGAAGCTCAGGGAGTCTGGCGGATCCCTGACACTCGCAAATAAAGCGCAATGGCCCGGAAAGCTGTCCTTCCGCACCGCGGTAGTATAATTGGCCAGCAGGAAGTTTTTCTGCCGTAAACCCGCCCCAGCAGGTCGCCAAATTTTGCTTCCAGCACCCCCTTCCCGCTTTCACAGCCAGCTAGGCTTGGGTATTATCGCAATTTTAGTACCGTTATACTATCCAGACATGTAACGCGCTATACGTTATTTTAAAACAAATCCGGTATTTCCACGGCGGGGGACGACCGGAAGCCCACACCCCTCCCCGGTTGTCCCTCGTCTTCCTCCCTAAAATCAATGTGCCTAAGATGGGATGTCTGCAACAGTGACATTCATAGATAATGATGATGATGATGATGATTATCATCATCATCATCATCTAAATGGTTCCTAAAACTGTTTCTCATTGATCTCTACTTTTGGACTGTTGCGATATCAGGGGCCTGTACTACGAAGCGGGGTTGCTGACTTCCCGGGGTAACTGGTCGGATTTAAGGTAGTCTGGGCAAAATGAAAGTGAACGAATATATGAAGTCTATTTAAACTGTGGTACCATAAATCCGACAAGTTACCCCGATAAGCCAGTAAACCCGCTTCGTAGTACAGGCCACAGGAATGCGTTCATATATGGCTAGTCCAATAGTTATTAAATTAACAGTTAATTTTAATATTCGTGTACTGGTGCTTTTAACATTTTCCGGCCTTATTTTAGGGATACTGTTCTATATAATCATAGTATTTTCATGTGTCTTTTCATGTGTGGTAAATAAATGTAAGCAATGTATCGTTTTTGTCTACAGAACAATAATCAAAATCCTTCGTGTTAATATATTCGCAGAAGGCTATCAAGGATAAAGATATTCCAATTGATGTGGAATTCATGGGACCGAACAAGGAGAAACCGGAGTGCTGATGTGGATAATGGACGTTAAACGTTAATGTTACCCCTCAATCTCATCTTCATATACATAGAATGAGAATTAACATGACCTGACTGATGTGCTGTAATCACTCTTCACGGGGCAAGAGAAAGTCTGATACAAGATTTACAAGTTAAGATGAAAAACATGGGCTATGGATTTATTTAATTATATAGAAGAATTTCATGTATTGTTTCATTTTTTATTGATTATGGTACTTGCTTCAACCAAGTTGTTTTTATTTGTCTTGTTTTGTTTGTTAAACTGTTTTGATTGCTCTTTGTATTGCATAAATTGTCATACAAGAAACAGGTGGAAAGGCATCTTAAAGTATACGTTACCTTAATACACAGGTGTACAGTGTATGATTGTGTATATGACAAATTAAACTTAAAACTTGAGTAAGCTGTACGTTTTTTTTTTTTTTTTACAAAGATGGGATTTTTTACATCAAAATATGATTGTAAAAAACATTTTATGATCTTTCAACAAATTCAAAGAAAGATTAAGTTGAATAATACTGAATGAAACCCACTGGTGGGGATGGGTGAGTGCATTTAAATTTCGTACTTAATACATTATGATACTCTGATAAATTACATGAATAGAAAATGGGTGCAACGTTATGCTCTATTCAAATCTAGACTGTTTTACTAACAACAGCAAAGAAATACAGAGACCTTAACCTTGTCTATTAAGAACTTTGCATGAAAATAAATTCATGAAAATACTGAAGTGTTACTGAGGCTCATCACATAACATTTTGCTTTTAGGCTATATTATAGGCTATAATAGAAATCTGTCTCCACAACGTAATGATTAATTATTACAATTAATGCAAATAGCATTAATGAGTTTAAACACGAGTTCAGAAGAGCAAAAATGACAAATTTTTCACAGAAAAACTATTTGGTCCAAAATTGTAAGATTTTTCACACCTTTAATGCAATTTTTTTTAATGTTATAGGTTTTTTTTTGACGTGGAATGACCTTTTCGCGAATGTCATAGTCATAATTTAACCAAAGTTAAATACAGTTTAAGTTAAATACAACCACAACAAAGTAAATAACATTAACTTACCCCAATGGCTGCTTACGGAAAGGATTTAACCTTCATCTAATAACGCTCTTATCTTTACAAGACGAAAGGATCGATCTGTCACCAATCCAATTTAAACAATGGGGGGAAATGCGCTTCTTTCAGGAGTACCTCAATAATACGGAATATTGGAACAAGTTCGACGATACAGCTTGGTTCTGTTAACCCTACAATAAACACGTAAAATTAGAACAAAAAGATTGACTGACAATTACATGTACGTCAAGTTACACAGAGTAATAAAGTATAAAGATTATTATTTCTGAGTAGCATAAAGAAAAAAATTCACCGCCCGAACAGGGACTTGAACCCTGGACCCTCAGATTAAAAGTCTGATGCTCTACCGACTGAGCTATCCGGGCTCTTACAAAAACAGTACACTCCATGTTTTTGGTAGATTACTAAATATATATATATTGAAATTATAAATATTAGATAGTTGTTTTATTTTTATTTTCGTGAAATACAATCGTATCGGTGATCATTCGACAGAAAAAGTATATATTTTTATTTCCAGTTTCTTTATAGGATAACTAATAATGAAAACGCCCGCTATTTTTTTTGCGGCATTATCACGCCAGGCATCCATATTTTGCGGCTTTTGGTGCAAAGCGGATTACGGCAGTACGGATCACTGGGCTGATTGTTGGACACTATTTAGAATAATTTATTTAATTCGTTACATGGGGTTCTGAAATATATTCTGCGGAGACAATTATACTTTTAAATAAGAAAAAT
This sequence comes from Mormyrus lacerda, assembly GCA_015163995.2. Classification (NCBI taxonomy): domain Eukaryota; kingdom Metazoa; phylum Chordata; class Actinopteri; order Osteoglossiformes; family Mormyridae; genus Mormyrus; species Mormyrus lacerda. The sequence continues at coordinate 31,415,911 of JAABNX020000046.1, read as the reverse complement.
AATGTACTGTACATTAGGCAGGATTACTTGGAGTTTACAGAATGTTACTTTATACCTAAGGCCTGTACGGCATCGCTGTGGTTTTTATGTTGAACCTCACGTAGTTGAAAATAGAGGCGGACAAAACATTACCCGCCACCGCAGGAAATATACAACATCATTATCTCAAAGTCTGACCCTACATCATCACAATCCAAAGGTATGTAAAAAGTCGATGGACTGGGAAACCTTTCATGTCCGCTTACTTCTCAAATCGATCACACGCGGCTCACGCCCTGCAGCCTTTGGTGTTTACATTACATCCAACGGTGTTCTTACAAGACATTTAACTAGCCAAGTTGCCTTCGTGATCATTTTTAACTAGCTGGCCCTGCTTATTCTTCCCACCGCACATGTGGAACAAAAGCGAACAATTATGATGTTTAAAAACATTAAATTGTGATATAAATACATATATTAGACTGCAATTTTATTTTGCTTTTGTGAGTAATTATGTAGCTTATGCACCTTTTGGTTCCTCAGGTACCACAGACACCAACTTGGGAATGTGTAAGGGAGGATCAGCTTCCCCCGGTATGAACTTTAAAGTTTTACTATCAGTGTTCTTTAGTTTGGGTTGAGAGAACGTGGTTGACGTCGTCTAGGCAGCTTAGTCCGTTAACTCTTTTGTTTCACATTCTTAAAAATACATATGTCAGACTGGTGAGTGTGTATGTCAATTGAAACACTGTACCACAGAAGAGTATGATTCCTTTCTCTCCTTGTTCTCATTTTTAGCCTACCAAGGTCCCTCCGGACTTGGTCGACAAGCTAGAGAGACTGGCATTACTGGACTTCCGTAACCAGGATGGCGTGGATTGCTTAGAAAAAGCCATTCGCTTTGCTGACCAGCTTCACATCGTGAACACGGATGGGGTCGAGCCGATGGACTCGGTCCTTGAGGACCGGTAAGGGTACAGCGTCAAATCGTGGATAAGGCCACAATGTCATTTAATATCTTTTATTTCTTGATGCAAACTGCACTGTTTCAGCTTCATCCATTCATCTTTCATTCAAATCACTTCTCCTGGTCAGGGTGACAGTGTGTTTCAGCTGAATGTTTAAGTTTGGAAAAAAAAATTTTGCTGAATTTTTTTGTGTTCTGGGTATGAAGTTAAACAGCATCTGGCCCTGCAAGTGGTCCTACAACTTGCAGGGAAAATATTGGGGATAGGCACTCCAGCCACCGTGAGAACTTCACACAGCCCCAAGACAGCGAACAGGATCCTTTTCTGCTGTCCAGGAGGGCTGCACACATGAAGAAGGGGATGGGGGGCGCCTCATCCCAGGAGGAGTTGAAACCACCAGAGAGCCTGTGGGGTCAGGACTATTGGGGATTAGAACTGGCATGGTGCTGAAGTGTCCCCCAATGCATTTAGGTCCTAATCTGAGATGGCTCAACTGGGCAGGCGACCGTAATGTCTTGTCTCTGTGGCATGATGACCATCTTCCTCTGCTGTCGGAGGAGTTTTGTAAGCTCCGCATTTCAGTGGCAGCACTATCTGAGGTACGCAGACCAGAGAGTGGCCAGGTCTTTGTAGATGGGTACATCTATTATTGGTCTGGTTACTATACTCGGGTAGTAGCTGTTGCTGTGGCAGATTGGCTCCTCCCGATGATGTTTGATGTCACTCCTTCCAACGAGCGTATTATGAGGCTCAGGCAAAGGTACTCTCTGGGTGTCTTGTCTATTGGCTCAGTGTGAGAGAGACATTCAGAGCTTTGTTTGGTGGTTGATGGGTGCCCATGAGGTGACACTTCTCTGGTCATGGGTGACTTGAGTGCAACCGTTGTCGTTTTTTTTTTTTTTTGCTTTCATAAAACATTTGACTAAGTTGATCAAGCTGCCCTGTGGGACATTGTGAGACTTTGTAAGATCACCCCAAAGTTGCTGGACATCATGGCCGGTCTGTATGCTGGTACTGTGAGTGCTGTGCAGAGTGAAGGCAGAACCTCTGCATTCTTCCCAGTTGGTTCTGGGGTTCATCAGGGATGTGTTGCATGTGTTGGGCAGGGTTGTGGGATCCAGCAGCTGTGTGTCATCTATTAGTGAGGAAAGATTTACTGATTTTGACTTTGCTGACAATGCTGAGATCTTCATGGAGTTAATGGAGACTCTGATCAGGGCTCTCGAGAGACTGAGCAAGTAGATAGTGTCCTGGGTCAAAACCAAAATCCTTTGTTGACTTCTTTGGGCAGACAAGTCAACAGTGTGTCTGTCTGCAGAGAGGATGTCAACCTCATTGAGAGGTCTACTTACTTTGGCAGTGACATTCATGTCTCTGTTGACTGTTCCTGTGAAGTCAGCAGATGGATTGGGAGAGCATGGGGGGGGAGGTTGCTGGAATGGGGTATGTGGTGTTCCCAGTAGCTTTGTAACAGGATGAAGGTCCAAGTCTTGCCAATACAGGTAAAGTCCCGTAGTGGCTTGGACCAACTAAGCGGAAGTTTGATCCGAGCCTGCAGTGGATGTAAACTGCCAAGTTTTTGTTAATGTGTACGGACTTTAAAAAAAAAAAAAAAAACTAAAAAAAAATGGCTACACCACGAAAATAGTTTCAGCATAAAACTAAATTATAATGTACATTTTCTACTTGTATCATTAGGTGTAAGGTTTATGGTAAAAAAAAAAAAAAGTTTTAAAGTGGTTAAAATGGCACAGATGTAAACAACCCAAAGAACCTTCTTTGTTTTTAACATGCAATAATATAACATCAGATGATATTCTTACGACTCGTTACTCTTCTGCTGATTCATGATAAAACCTGGTCGCTGACTTTCAGGGCTCTTTTGCCCTGTATGAGGTACCGTACCTTTGCTACTTCGAGGTTTAATTATAACTTTTGTTTTGGGAAACCAACTTGAAGATGATGCAAAACAGGTACACAAGAAAACAGGCACGGTCAAGTGCACATACTGAGAAAAACCCACTATCTACAATGTAGCTTAAGTACCAGATTTCTTTGAATTGTCTAATTAATCGGTAGACTACTCGATTAGTGATAGTGACAGCCATAATATAAATGGTAATATAATAAAACTGATGAACTGAACCATGGCAAGATCAACAGTTTTGACAATGAAGTATAATTTAAGTTGGTCTTCAAGCTAATTTAGAAAGATCGATGACAGTAATGTGTACTTGAGATTTAGCCAACTGGAAAATGTCAGCACTGACCTCCCATTGAATGACCAAGACTGATGCGTGCTTACAAGAAACAACACAACGTTGTAATGAATTTCGGACGAATGGTGTGGGTCATAGAAATCAAAACACAAATTATTTGAGAGGTGTATTTATATATCGCTAGAACTAAAGAAACCGGAGAGACTGTGAAGTGGAACATTTATATTATTGCTTTTTTAATTTGCCTTATATTATCCGTTTTTCTTGACTTAAGCACAGAGTGGGTGGCAAAGCAGCAACATGTACCATTTGGTCAGGTCTTAACCCTTCATTTTTGGACGTTGTCCCTTTTTTTTGTATGTTACTGTGCAAATGCGTTTTGTCTTACGCGGTTTATGACCAACACATCAAATGGAATACATTCTAACGTCCATAGTCCTTAAGCGTCAATGATAATCCATCTCCGTTCTTTCAGCGCACTGTACCTGAGAGATGACCGCATTGAGGAAGGTGACTGTGCAGAGCAGTTGCTTGGACTTGCCAGAAACACCCTGGAGGGCTACTACGTGGCACCCCCAGGTGAGGGGTGCGCTTTGGTTAGGGGTCTGTGCTGAAGGGCGACAGCTCTTCACCTGGGGCTACCAGGAATGATTGTAAGCTGGTGGCCTCTACCTTGTACCTCATCAGTCCGTTTTCTCCCTGACAGGAAACATCCCTCTCCCAGAGCGCGAGGACCGTGAAGTCCTGCTGAAATACTCAGAGATGTGACTGTGGAAACCAGCCAACCAAGCGACTGAGCAGTCAGATTTAATTGTACGAAAGTCATCGTACTTTTAGATGTTCTCAGGACCGATAGCCTTGACTGCAGAATTCACTGCTGTTGTATACTTACCAAAGGTGCGTGAGTGCAAACAGGCACCTGTGGTAGGAATTCTTTTGAATAGGTTTATTTGCAGATGTAAGTCCCCAAAATGGAATCTTTAAAATGCTTCCCCCCCCCCCCCAATTACCTGTTCTCAAATATGCAAAGAATACTAATGTTTCATCCCATTTGACAATTTTAAGAAGCACAAGTCTGACTATTTTTATGTTGCTGAAGATGATGTATGTTTTGTTTGTATTTCCAGCATTTCTAAACATTAAAATTGAAAAACTTTGATTCTGTCTTTTAATTGAAAAAACAAAAACTTTATAAACAGCTATAACCAGATACAAAGGATACTGGCAGATGGGAAAATGACAACTAATTGAAATGTTTCATGTTGATTAAAAAAAAATGGGAGAATTCAATACATAATCAATTCTGAGCTGTGGTCACCCAGAAGACAGGGCAGTCGTCAGTGGGTTATTAAAAAACATTTACGATGTGGCACATGCTACAGGATGGCCTGGATTTAAGGTGACAAAAATGAGCAGTCAGCATTAATACGTGGTTGATCTTCAGAGAGAATTCTTGCTTTGACTCATGTCCTGGGACCATACAACTGTCCAAATGAATCCAGCAAGTTCACAGACTTCTGCAAAGGCTTACAACGTGGCTCTTAAAGAGACATACAGAAACCCCCTGCATCACAGAGACATCAGCATCCCCTACGCCGGTGGAAGCCTCAGAAAGGAGTCCAGATAATGGAATGTTACAAACCGAATGGGTATTAAAATGAAAGGGGGACACCAGCACACTCGTACACATACGCACACGGGGGAGGGGCGGTGGAGAAAATCATCACAAAAGCCGCTAGTCGTCGTCCTTTGGCAGGTTTACCGATAATGGCGGGGAGGCGGGCTGTGGGGCAGCGGCGGGAGCCGGCGGGGCGGAGGACTGTGGTGTGACACTGCGTGTCGGTGAGGAGGTGGAGACTGGTAGCGGGGGGGCGGTGAGCCCCGGCCGTGGTAAGGTGGAGAGTACCGCCCCCGTGACCTGGACCGGGACCTTGAACGGCCCCAGCTGGACCCCCTCTCCTCGTGGACTCGGATAAAGGCCGTCTCTCCCTGCAATCCAGCAAAATATCCTCAAACATTCACCTCTACCAGCTGAGAGACCAGGCAGTTCCGCTCCATGCCCTCCAGACTAGACATTCACAACGGGGTCAATCTGTAACATCCTGCCTCGTTTGTGCCATTCACACACCATACATCTGTGATCAAGGTTTTCCTACATTAATCCTATTTCACATTAGATTGTGTTTAAGAGATGCATTTATAAACAGGAGATGACAATCAGGAAGGGGGGGGGGGGGGCGACATGGTGGTGCAGTGGTTAGCACTGTTACCTCACACCTAACGGACCCGCGTTCTAGTCTCTGCCTGGGTAACGTGTGTGTGTGGAGTTTGCATGTTCTCCCTGTGTCGTCGTGGGGTTTCCTCCAGTATCCCCCCACATGCTGAGGCTAATTGGAGTTAATAAATTGCCCGTAGGTGTGCATGTGTGAGTGAATGGTTACAGTGTGTGAGTGTGCCCTGCGATGGGCTGGCCCCCTGTCCAGGGTTGTTCCCTGCCTCGTGCCCATTGCTTCCGGGATAGGCTCCGGACCCCCCACGACCCAATAGGATAAAGCGGGTTGGAAAATGAATGAATGAATGACCCTTTGGTGTCATTATGGTGCCAAATGCAGATGGTACACAATTTGCCTACAGAATAAATGCACAAATCCCCCTGCAATATTTTCCACCTTCAATGTGTTTAATTTTGTGGCCAAGTTTAAAAACAACTCTGCTAGTAGTGAAAGTTACCTGGTGTGAACGGAATTCCGTACGGTCGAGGCGCCGCAGAGCGTACTCCATGTCCTCCCTTCGCAGGAACTCCACTACTCCTTCTCCATCCCGCTGCACGTCAGCGAAACACACATCTCCAGCTTCCCTCATGTGATCCTTTAAGTCCTGCCAGCTTCCGGTCGGGGGCAGGCCTGGTGAGCAGCAAGGTCTCTCAGCACTGTACCTCGTCTTAATGGGAATCATGCCATTTATTTATCCAGGATAACTTAAAAGTGTGAGCTCAAGAAATAAGGGTTGAAGAAAAAATGAAAATGATCCACATATTTGCCAGAAAATGATCCACATATTTGCACCACATGCAATGCATTATATAGGTTCATGCTAATTACCTTCTTTATGGTATGCTGGACAACAAAAAATTGATAACTCCTCTTCTGTCTAGAGCCTGTTTTGTACCACATAACTTCTCCCTTTCTTGCTCTAATTACAAGCCATCAAGCAAAAAATTCAGTCGTTAGATCCAAAAACTTCTACCTCAAAATGTTTCATATCCATTTCATTGGATAAAATGTCTTTGAGATGCAACAGACCTAGGTTTTCACATGTCTTCACAATAAGAATGTTTGTTTCCTCAAGTCAATCATACTGCTCTTTCCAATTCACTTCAAGTAAGTTCACAGCAAGTAACTGCGAACAACATTCTACCTACTCAACAGCATCATAAATCTGAAGATGTGAAATGTCTAAAGGCACCTTACTCCCAATTTAATTAGGCAAAATAAATCCTATCCATGAAAATTGAGAGTGAAAAGCAAACCTCAAAAACCTACACATTTTAGATCAAAAACTAACCTGCTTCTCATCAGGAGGTTTTCCGGTTGCCCTAGTTAATGACTGCTTGTGACCTGCAGGTATCTTATGAATTACCATGAAACTTTGTGAGAGACTCCATGTCCATCTGAACGGAAATGTGTGTCCTCTTTTGTCTGATGGATCACAGAACACTGGGCCGGCCTTTCAGTTATCTAACTATATCTAATACTCACTGACAACTTCTACTGTCATGAACCCCCCATCCTGTTGACATTGTCAGCTTGGTTTCATTTACCTTTCTGAGAATAAAACCCTATCGGATGAATCTGTGTCCCTATAGCCCAGGTCAGCCCAGCAACAGTAACCTCCTCCAGGGTTCTACGTAGCTCTGGCCTTTTTCTAATTTAAATTCCTTTCTGAATTTCCCTAATTTTATGAGTCCTGCAGCATATAAGTGTAGGTTATGGATAAAGGGCTGCCTCCCACGTATTTTAATGACAAATATGTAGAAAGGACGACCATGAGGCTTGGGGCAGAAGAGGAGAAATGCAGAAATCACACATATAATGAACGGTCACGCAGTAGTTCCCTTTTAACTATTAAACAACAAATGAAAGATCAAGCATCCACCTACCAGTCACTATTACTCTAAACTCAGATCTTCGCGTTGGGGGCCCAAACCTGCCTCGGGGACCCATTCCCATGGGACCACTAAATTTGGAGCCGGAGGAGCGGGGGTACTCAACACGTAGTTTGCAGTCTCCAAACCCATATCCATTCCTGCCATATACAGCATCTTCTGCATCCCTGGATTAAGCGATTTAAAATACAACATTATTTGTACTTTGTTGCATTACAAAAGGCTCAATAAAAACAAAAAGATATACCAGCACTGAGAGAAATAACTGAGAACTAACCGTGGATCCTCAAAGCGGACAAAGGCAAACGGGATTGTACCCCTGTTGTTTTTCAGCTCTATATCTCGAATTTTGCCATATTTGAAGAAAAGGTCCTCAATGTCCCTCTCCTGCACATCAGTAGGAAGGTTCCCCACATAGATCCTTCCATCTGCCATGACTTTGCTGGGACTGGCCCTAAGAGGACAAACCAGAAACAAATTATTTTAAAAAATTTAATCCTCGACACAATATGCTGACAAAGCTACACTCTGCTTATATGGAAGCTTAGTACAGATTGCCAACAAGTTAAAATTATTACTTAATAAAGATAAATAAAAAACAATACTTTAACAAAAAACACATTTTCTGCCAAAACACAAGAACGTTATAACGACCGATTCGTTAAAAACACAAAGCGATTACCAAATACAAGGACGGATTTGCCTACAACCCTATTCCACAGAAAATGGTTTAAAAATAAAGGAATGGTTGTGAACGTAGTACTAACACAAAAAGTTAATAAAACCAGTTGTTTATGTAGAAAAGCATCTAAACAGTAACAATAGGAAGCATACAATTTAAAGCAAACCGAATGGCTACATTGACAGGTCTATTTATACAGTATTGTAACTATTTATGCAGATAACGGCAAGGGCTGTGCCGCGAAATCAAACTATTATTCAGCGATAAATATAGTGTGACAGAACTGTGAACGTGGGCTTCCTGTACTCAGAGTGGATTTGCGCACACTAAAGCTTGCTATATTACTTTTAAAAGTACATGGACATTAATAATATGCAGAAGCCAACCTCAAATTTAATCACTGATATTAAAAGAGGTAAAACATGCTCAGCTAACTGTTTCGTGCCGGGGCTAACTATGTAGTTTGCTAAATGAGTACAACATAATTATATTTGTATAATGCGCATATATTAAATAAATATATATATTTAAAAAAAACTTCAGTTGCCGCGAGTGCCGTGAAGCAGTACGGCCCTTCAGTCCCAGCAAAGGCATCGCCTTGCATGCAGCAGCTCCGATCTACCCGGAACTTGACACCCATGGGACACAGACTCGGCCAAGAAGCGGCAACTGCATGCAGGAAGCCCGTTAAAGCGGGCACAGCGGTGCCAAGTCCCGAAAGCCTTAATGCTACGTGGTTCCCGCCATGTTTCGGTCCGGAAAAGGTTAGCTAACACCATCGCTGACCGCTAGCTAGTGGCTCCTTTTGTTAAGATTCTCGTCTTCCGGTTCTCTATCCCAGCGCCGCGCACCGATAAGTCAGCCACAGTTTTTCTAGTTATTTCTACAAAAAATATGGCTGGAATTAATCATATTACACGTACCTGTGTCCGTGTTGTGTAGCTCTAGCTGCTACGTGTGCGTATATAAATGAATTTATTATATTATTATTAACAGTAATACTATTTTATTTTGATAACCCGTCCGAAGGATGGCCTCCCCCGGCGCAGGAAGTAGATTTCTAACCGTCTTCTACGGTTATTTTAGCCACGCCCCCATCGAGGTCAAAGGGAAACCGCTGGCCACTAATGATGCGAGAAACTCATTGTGGGTGGGGCTATCCTATGCATCCAATCACGACCAGGTCCAACTTTTATCTATGCGATAAATTAGCCAATTGGAAGAAGGCCGGTACTGACCGGTATTGACCGAAACTGTAGTCCAGTAGGTCGCGGTAATGTACCTTTAAGTATGTTTGAAAGTCGGGTCTTCGATTAAGGGTTCTTTGCAATGTTGGTTTTAGTTTTACTTGTTTTATCTTGTCTTCGAAGTATGAAATTTTCAAATAATCGTAAGAAATTGTCTTTAGTTTCAAAAGTAGCACAGCTTAATATTGTTGTTTAAGGCAGACGAAGCGAAAAATTGCAACGCGGATGTCGATTGCAGACACGTATTATAAACTTCATAAATTCTTGTGCATACAGCAGAGAGCATGTAGTGCACAGACAAACATACATTTAGATTCCCTCATTATGTTCTTTTATTCCAGGATAATTCTACCCCCACAAACCCATTTAAATGGTTTTATGAACATAAAGATGAATTAAGGCAAATGTGTTACAAGTGAACACTGCAATATAATGAGCTAATCACAGGCTGGTACGTTGTATGAATAATTTAGCATTTTAAAACTTATGAAACATATCTTTGAGTTTCACATTCTATTCCAGTCCCTTCACCTGCTTATGCTACATCATGTATGGCAACACCCAGAGCTTTATCTTTCATATTGTTCATGAGTCACAACCGAGAAACTGAAAACAAACAAACAAAAAAATGAGCTGAGGAAAACAAAACTTAAAGGCATTTTTTTGAGTGTCAGGGGGATTCGGAGTCCATCAGAACTCAGAAATGAAAATTGTACTTTGTTGTTCCACTTTACCAATATAATGCAGATAGATGGAGAGAAATGTCTAGACATGGGAAGAAGGGAATTGGGTCTGGGTGAATGGACTGCATGTGGGTGATGGGATTATTGGGATGCTGGATAAGTTTATTAAGCAGCTAGATGGCTACGGGAACCAAACTGGTGATGGCATGCGGTGAGGTCGTAATGGACTTGTACTTCCTCCATGATTGCAGTTAGGTGTAGAGGTGACTGTCTCATCAAGCAATCGACTACCTCATTACAGGTGAGCTGAGTTTATCTGACAAGGAGTTTGTATCAATTTACTGTATATTTGAGTTAACTTAAGCGTGTCTGTATTTGATTTTGAATTATCTACCAAGGTTTTCTTGATCTGTTGAAATTAACATCAGGAGATTGGTATTTATAATGTAAATCTTTTGTAAAAGTTTTGTAATCATTTTTTATTTTTGACTTTACAGGTTTCTGATGCCTCTCGCTATGGATTTAATATTCCTGACTGGGCGAATGTTTTTTGGACATGAATTAATAATGTAGTCATCCCACTTAAACCGAGGCCAAGTCAGGACCAAGACCAGAGTGTCACACTATGATTGGTATCACATTGGTATTACATTGGTAAAATCAGACACATATACAAACTTTTGTGAAGTAATGTTGCTAAAATATCGGTTATTGTCTTAAAGCAATTTGATGACTGCTTTAAGTAAATTGTTACCAATACTTTTTCCCAGTAGGGTACTGCGTGTATCATTGTGGATATGTGCTAATGTGAATAATACCAATGTTTTATGGATTATTAGGGGTGCTTTTTGGTAGAAAATATTTAAAATATATACCATATTGCGCACAGGATTACTCTGAAATATTTTAGCGCCCAACATTGCACCGTGGACAACTGGATTGAGTAAATTCTCTCAATTGCAAAGATTTGCAATCCAGGCCTGTGTGTTATACCAATCCAAAGTTACGAACCTGAGACCTATGGTTGCAAAAATCAATGCATTTTGCATTTGTTGGGTTCTCAGGGTTAACAAACATATGAATATTAAGCCGTTGTGGTAAATATTGAGGCGTTTTGATGAGTGGTCATGACTGGTCTTGAAATTAAACCTGGAGTATCCTATGTCAGAGATCAAGACAAGACTGAGTCGAAACCAAGACTGCAAAAAAGTCTCGAGTACTAAACTAAAACAAGAATACAAGTGTCAGTTGAAGATAATGATCCAACAGAAAAGCAGTAAAGTTAGAGGATGACTAACATGTTTGTAATTCATAAAGTCACTGCTTATCCGAATTTGAAGTTATTTTCACATGAATGAAAGATATATATTTTAATCATATTTCATCAGTGAAAATTATGATACATCACAAAGTAAAAGGTTTAAACAAGAAATTCAAAGAGCAACACACTGTGATCAAAATTAGGGAACTATTACAATTTTATTGCCGAAGAAGCCTACAGATGAGTTTTGTCGACTTTCAGAAATTCCTGTGCCATGAATGTATATATCAAAATGCGAGAGAAGTTGACAAATGTCTTTGTTTATAAAACATAAACGCCACATGGCTATGCTATGTCACGCTACGTCATGTTTAGCAGTAACACCCAGGAAATTAATTGCTTTACATTTGATGTTGGCTTGTTTTCTTTCTTTTACTTCCTTTTCACTGATACTTAAAACAAGGGGCTGACCTTATTTACCCTAGTGATAATCATGGAAGTTGCCAACTGTCTGCAGAATCGATAGCTACAGACCTCCAGATTTCATGTGGCCTTCGGATTAGCTCAGGTACAGTGCATAAAGAATGTCATGGCCAAGCAGCTGCATCCTCATGGCTTCATAAGGCTTATATCACCAAGAGCAATGCAAAGTGTCGGATGCAGTGGTGTAAAGCACACAGCCACTGGACTCTAGAGCAGTGGAGACGTGTTCTCTGGAGTGACGAATCATGCTCCTCTGTCTGGCAATCCGATGGACAAGTGTCAGTTTGCTGGTTGCTAGGAGAATGGTACTTGCCTGACTGCATTGTGCCAAGTGTAAAGTTTGGAAGAGGAGGGATTATGGTGTGGGGTTTTTCAGGGGTTGGGCTTGGCCCCTTAGTTCCAGTGAAAGGAACTCTTAATGCTGCAGCATTGATAGCTATTTTGGACAATTTCATGCTCCCAACTTTGTGGG
>JAABNX020000046.1:31384376-31394644 GCA_015163995.2 Mormyrus lacerda | reverse complement strand
GGAGGATGGGTAAGATGGTTTGTTAGTTATTGTCAGGTTGCGGAAATTGATCGTGGAGTTCGAAAATACAGGACACAGCATTTTATTTTATGTTACAGGATGATCCTATACAATACAAATTTCTGCAGTAGAGAAAATCCTGGGGACACAAGTAAAAGTATTTGTTAATGCATTACATGTAATTGAAATACAGTAATTTCATCTGCTCCGTTTTTGTTTCGCTGCTTCTGTCATTTTCCCTGCATTTCTGAGTAACTTCCATTTTGGAGTCTGTGCTTTGCAGTCAACCAGTCAGCAAGTTTATCGCTGTAAACCCATTGAAAGGTACCTAGTTTGGAATAAGGACTAAAAAAACGATTCTGGAACTACCTCAGAGAAACTACAGTCAGGCTGAGTTCCTGTCATAGAAACACAACAGAAGTTCCTGGTTTCTGGGGGGGTAAAAAAAGTTCCTGTAGTGGGATAGGGCTTAATGTTGCTTTGTATAAAAGTGATTTCTAAATAAATAAAATGTATGTGTGTGTACATCAGTTTAGCAAGACCTGAGGTAAGCTGAGGTTGCCAGATTCCTCTGCAGTCAACACTAGAATAAACAGAGCAATCTGAAAGTCTATGCTTATTTGAATCCCTGATTTCTACGCTGTGTGATGGTGCGGTGTATTGCGCTGCAGGGTCATATATTTGTAATTTGATTTTTGCCTCCAGGTTTATGTGTGTGACATTTGCATGTTCTCTCCATCTTTGTTTGGGCCTTCATCAGGGTAGTGTAACTTCCTTAAGCATTCCAAATACAGGTGAGTTGTTTGTAAGCTGTCTGTAGTGTGAAATTTTGTGCCTCAGCCCTGCTATGGACTGGCATCCTATTCCCCAGGCTTGTTCACTCTGCTTCCTGGGATAGAGACTTTGCTCAGTAATCCCCTACTGAGAAAGTGATTCGGGGCACTCCTGATTGCATGGTGCTGTCTCCTGTAGCGTCCTGGGCGGTGGAAGTACGGCGGTCGTAGATGAGGACGGCACATCCAAGAAATTTGCTGACCAGATGGACAATATTGTGGACTTGAGGGAGTATGATGTCCCATATCACGTCCGTCTGTCCATCGACCTCAAGATTCACGTGGTAAGGCCTTTGCCATACGATAATCGGAGCAGGAAGGGCACCAGCTCCTGTCAAACCACTTCATCCTTTTCCACAGGCTCACTGGTACAATGTACGATACAGGGGAAGTTTGTACCCCCCTGAAATTGTGAGGAGGGATGACCTTGTGGAGAGGCCGGTAAGTGGATTTTGTGTAAATCACATTTTTCTTCTGAAAGCCAATTGGGTAAATGGATGGTTTCATAGTAATTTCACTTTCTCTGTGTTTTTTTTTTTTATATATAAAAAAAATAGGATCCAGTGGTTCTTGCCTTTGACATAGAGACAACCAAGTTGCCTTTGAAGTTTCCTGACGCAGAGACCGACCAAATCATGATGATCTCGTACATGATCGATGGACAGGTGTGTGGCAGTTCAGGGACGCTGTTCTTTGGTGGAAATTGCCTGAGCGTTCCTGCTGATCGATGGGAGATGCGTGGACGTTTCGTTTGTGTTTTAGGGCTACCTGATCACTAACAGGGAGATCGTCTCTGAAGATATCGAGGATTTTGAGTTCACCCCCAAGCCGGACTATGAGGGGCCCTTCACTTTGTTCAACGAGCCAGATGAGGTGAGGGGGTGGGATCTGCTGCCACATCTGCTGCTCATTGGTCAGTTAACCCAGCATTAGTACTGTTGGTTGATACCATGCTTGATCTCCTTGGGTTTTAGGCCGCTCTCATTCAGAGGTGGTTTGAGCATATCCACGAGACCAAGCCCAATGTCTTCGTCACGTATAATGGGGACTTCTTTGACTGGTGAGTTGGAGTCCCGAGGACATTCTTGGTGGCCTGACGTTGCCGTGGTGACACATCCGATCATGGGGCCTGCCTCCCTCCTTCAGGCCCTTTGTGGAGGCGAGAGCCGCTCAGCACGGGCTGAACATGCACCAGGAAATTGGCTTCCAGAAGGACAGCCAGGGCGAGTACAAAGCGAGCCAGGCCATTCACATGGACTGCCTAAGGTAGGCCCCTGTGGGGTGATTCCCACATTGAAATGCAGACCTAACTCCTCTTCAAAAATGATAGTCACTTTCCTGGTGAAAATGTCAGTTGTTTCTTTTTTTTGTCTTTCTGTGATTTTAATGTAGGATGAAATATGTACAGTCTTGCATCGAGTTAGGCCTGATTCAGTCACTTCTGGTTACATTAGTATCTAATAGTATGCATACAGTAATGGATGTGTGATAGACGACTACAGTATTGAGATTCGCCCAAATTGACTTGTGTTCAGAGGTCCTGGTTCCAAAAGCGAATGCAAATTGACGCAAGGCTTTGTGTGTGTCATTATACATTTATATATAAACTGTCCTCCCTTTATGGTGCCAGTACCACACATGTCCAGCTTTTCCGGCTCAGACCTTGTCGGTGCTTCTCGTAGGTGGGTGAAGCGAGACAGCTACCTGCCCGTGGGGAGCCACAACCTGAAGGCGGCGGCAAAAGCTAAACTCGGCTACGACCCGGTGGAGCTGGACCCCGAGGAGATGTGCCGCATGGCCACTGAGGAGCCACAGGTGCGTAATGGGGGAGCTCCAGGGTCCCTCCACCATTTCTGATGAATCATCCTCACTTAGAATACTGACCGATTGAGTGTGTGAGCAGTATGGGCCCTCCTGGTGCTGTTGGAAGTCGGATCTGACGTTTCTATCTAACCCCCCAGACGTTAGCCACGTACTCTGTGTCAGACGCAGTGGCCACCTACTACCTGTACATGAAGTATGTGCACCCCTTCATCTTCGCCCTCTGCACCATCATTCCCATGGAGCCGGATGAGGTTGGTCCCCTGCCTTTGCGTTTATTTTTTTTTTCTCTGTGAATTTGTTTTTTTGGTCCATTTTATAATGGCTACAATTTGTGAGTGCATGTCTCCCTCCCCCTCTCTCCACTTCCAGGTGCTGCGAAAGGGGTCTGGCACCCTGTGTGAGGCTCTCCTCATGGTGCAGGCCTTCCATGCTAACATCATCTTCCCCAACAAGCAAGAGCAGGTCTTCAACAAACTGACTGACGACGGGCATGTGCTGGATTCAGAGACCTACGTGGGGGGCCACGTGGAGGCATTGGAGTCCGGGGTCTTCCGCAGTGACATCCCCTGCCGCTTCAAAATGGTACAGTCCAGAAAAACGGCAACATGTTTGTGTCTGTTGTAGATATTATGGGTGTAATGGCACCCAAAATTCAGTGTTTAGTACAATCCTCAGTTTTGGTATCATGGTTCTGTGCAATTTTGATATAGTATGGAAAATGGAATTTGTTTTGAAATCATTATTAAAACCGCAGTTGTAATTAGGAACAGTTGTTAACCAAAGTTAAGGTAATATGTCTGTCAAGGTGCCTAAATAACAAAACCTAAGAGTGGATCGCAGTGGTACTAAGCGTTTCCATACTGAGCCCAAGCACATCTGACCCGCAAAGGCCAGTTCATTTCACTAGTGTGATCACTTCGTTCCATGGTCATGCCCGGGCACGGTTTCCACCTGCTTGAAGAGGTGGGTCTGGGCATATTTCAGTTAACTTGGGCACAGTATGCATCTAGTGTGATAGCTGACTGTCCCTGTGCACAGGTCACAGACATGGCAATGTTGAGGTCTGCACACGTGTGCACTCTTCATGAACTGGACCTAGACGGTACAGGTCGAGTTGGCTGTACAGGTCGAGTAGTGACAAATATATAAACATTGTGGCAAAGGAATCACTGGTTTATGCAAGAGGTGCAGTGTTTGCTGGAATTTTGGGCTGGCGAGTCTATCCAAGAACAGTTGGATGCAACGCAAAAAATCTGAAATCTTATACAGCTGAGGAAAAAACTGAAACCACAGCACAATTTTTTGTTTCACTCATTTCTCAAATTATGGGTGTGAACAATATATATTTTTCTGCAAACTGCAGTTTGGTTCTTCCCTGTTTCTCTTTAATAAAGGGCTTTTTCCCTGCTTTATGGGACCTCAGTCCTGCTTCTAGGAGTCTGATACACACTAACCTAGCAGTGCACCTGACACCTGCACTTAATGTTTCCCGTTCATCTGGAAGATCACTTGATGTCATCTTTCGACTCATGAGAAACTCGTTAACGGTCCTCTCTGGTATTAGAATGTCACTTCCTCCTTTTACCTGGCTGGTTTCTGGTCATTCCCAGTGTCTCCTGCTTCACCTTATTTTTCTGTACTGCAGTCTGAGAAATTTTGAACATGAAAGCATCCTGCTGCTCAGCGTAGCTTCTGCCAGAAGGACCAGGATTAAACCAGGATTTAACAATGCAGAATTCTTTAAAAATATAGAGTGGTCTCTTCATTTTTTCCACGGCTCTATGTGCAACACGATTAAATGACTATTGCTGCATTGCATAATTGATAAATCTATGGGGCTGTGTGCCCAAAGTAAGCCATTAATAATCATGAGCTCATTGCACGTGTCAAGAAATGTGATCAGTGTTAACACACCACAGCACACAGTGTGCAACAACGAAATGTGTCCTCTGCATTTAACCCATATGTGACTTTCGTTCAGCGCCCGGGGAGCAGCGCTTGGGGACGGTACCTTGCTCAGGGTACCTCAGTGGTGACTGGCTGGTGGGGGATTCAAACCTGCAATCTTTCGATTACAAGTGCGCTTCCCTAACCATCAAGCCACCACTGCCCACAATGTATACATTCATTTTATTGTGTGCTCTGAAAATGACGTGACCGGATAGCACAGCGGACACTAGTACCATTACAGTGATAGTTAATATAGCTCATTAGCTGACCTTAGCCATCTGGTCATTTTTGGCAGAATCCAGCTGCATTCGACTACCTGCTGCAGAGGGTAGAGCGAACTCTTCGTCATGCCGTTGAAGAGGAAGAGAAGATTCCCCTTAACCAGGTCCTCAACTTTAATGAGGTGAGTCTAATCAGAGGTAACCTTGCATAGGCATGTTAAGTCAAGAGATGAGACGACAGTGCTGAGTCAGTTTGGGCCTAAACTCATTTTTAAACAACCTTTCTGCTATCTTCTGTGTGTTAAGTTTTTATGCATTTATGTTCAGTTTTTAATCATTCTTTATGGGTTGCCAAGCTGTCATAGATCCAGCATTGGTGTTTGCTGCTAACCGAAGGTGGAACTACATTTTGGAAAGGATCCGATTTGTGTGTTTCCTGGATGTAAGCTGGTGCTGAAGAGAACTTCCCTGTTGCTTGTTGGTTTGTAAACAAATCAGTATCTTTTTCTACTGCTTGTAGGTCTGTGAGGAAATAAAGAAGAAGCTGACCTCTCTGAAAGAAGTACCAAACCGGATAGAGTGTCCGCTCATCTACCATCTGGATGTCGGGGCCATGTACCCTAACATCATCCTCACTAACCGCCTACAGGTAGACAGCACTGAAATAACAGATGGTAGTGGTGGACATGCATTGAAAGCCACTACTGGAGAGGTTTCTGTGAGCTGATTACCAATTGGTCTAACCTAGTGGGATGCAGACACTAGAAATAGGATATACTTCACAGGATTGGCAGCATGCATTAATCCCACCAAGGCTGAAGGCCATTGTGATCCTGTCAGTGCCTCCAAACATTGTGGCGGTTTTGTTTGTCACACCCAGCCCTCTGCCATGGTGGATGAGGCCACGTGTGCAGCCTGTGACTTCAACAAACCAGGAGCGAACTGCCAGAGGCGGATGACATGGCAGTGGAGAGGCGAAATAAGTAACTACTTCACCAGTTTGGTTGTAAAGCCAGTTAACTGATCACCTAGATTTAGTCAGTTACCACTACTAATACTTTTTCAGCCATAGTTCCTTGAGGGGAAACGTTAAAAGTGGATTTTGTGAGTAATGTTTTGTTGGGCATCAGCTCAGTTGACTTATTTTGATTGACTGACATTGTCTTCGAACTCCTCCCTCTCTGCAGTGCCGGCTAGCCGCAGCGAGTTCCACCGCATCCAGCAGCAACTGGAGTCAGAGAAGTTCTCCCCACTGTTCCCCAATGGCCAGCCACGGGCCTTCCATGAACTAAACCGTGAGGAACAGGCGAAGCATGAGAAGAAGAGACTGGCCGGTAAGTGGGGAAGCATGGTAGCCTCCCCTCAACTTGGGGTTCGTGCTCTTGGGGGGAAAACTCATAACTTCTGTGTTGACCCTCCAGATTATTGTAGGAAGGCCTACAAGAAGGTCCACCTGACTAGGTTGGAAGAACGTGTGACGACCATCTGCCAGAGGGAGAACTCCTTTTACGTGGACACTGTGCGTGCCTTCCGAGACCGCCGCTACGAGTTCAAGGGGCTGCACAAGGTCTGAGCGTCTTTGAATGCCTGTTTCCCCTACTGCTGTCCCTCGACGCCCCTGCTGATGAGGATCTGTCCTTTCTCAGAGGGCCGGAAACCCCAACCTTACTCCCTCATCCCTTTTATTTGCAGGTGTGGAAGAAGAAGCTTGCTTCGGCGCAAGACAGCGGCGATGCCGCGGAGGTTAAGCGCTGCAAGAACATGGAGATTCTCTATGATTCGCTGCAGCTGGCCCATAAGTGCATCCTCAACTCCTTCTATGGTTATGTCATGCGCAAGGGGTACGTCAGACTCCAAATCGCATTAATTATCTAGCTGATGTCAAAGGACCACGCAGGCCTGTCTATCTGTCCTCAGTAGCAGTCTGTGTATTAGCTATGTACATAAGTTGAACATTGTTTTTGTATCTGTTTGTGTAAAGCTATTCGTGTGATATGTGCTACTACTGCCTGGGTTCATATAAAAGTGAATTCCTGTGGTGGCCTGCTAATCTCAGGCTTCACCAAACCTACTTCTACCCCAGGCCTCTCTTTTGTAGTATCTGGGCACAGCTACAGCTTTCTGTTTTTCTGACTCTTCCCCTCCAACCAGGGCTCGTTGGTATTCCATGGAAATGGCTGGGATAGTCTGCTACACTGGTGCCAACATCATCACGCAGGCCAGGGAGCTCATTGAGCAGATCGGGTGAGGGGCCCTCTGGTCGGTTGAGGCAGGGGCTTTTCTCTTATTAGGAATTAGCTGTTACCTTAGTAGAATAAGTCCTCGTTTATTCAGCCTTTCTTTAACTCAAGTAAGAGGGATTAAAGTTATGAAGGTTTTTGATGTGAACTGGAGTTATGATCCTGGAAATATTTTTGACTGATTTGGCATTGGCTGAATTCAGTTTTCAGAAATGAACATTATGCCTCTTTAATCACACTGTACTTATAGTTGATCATTTTCACAGGAGGCCCTTAGAGCTGGATACCGATGGGATTTGGTGTGTCCTTCCCAACACTTTTCCCGAGAACTTTGTCATTAAGACCAGTAATGAGAAGAAACCTAAGGTGACCATTTCGTACCCAGGAGCCATGCTGAACATCATGGTGAAGGTATGGAGAGTTGAGGCACCAGCCGTGCAGCTGAGATGTTTGGCTTTTGGAGAATTGGTTTATCATGGTGATTTATGTCTATTCTACGCTTCTTGTCATTTTCAGGATGGCTTTACCAACCACCAGTACCAGGAACTGGTGGACCCGGCTTCTCTGACCTATGAGACACGTGCTGAGAACAGCATCTTCTTCGAGGTGGACGGCCCCTATCTGGCCATGATCTTGCCAGCTTCCAAAGAGGAGGGCAAAAAGCTGAAGAAGAGGTGAGATCTGGAGGTGGTCGTCATGCTTGTGTAGGCAGGGTTGTTATTGACTGTTGAGGTTTGAATGGTTATTTTGTCAGCGTCTAGGGTTCTGTGTTGTGTAATTGGCCAGTGTTAAGTAGCCCTTCATGGACAGGTATGCCGTGTTCAACGAGGACGGCTCGCTGGCTGAGCTAAAGGGCTTCGAAGTGAAGCGCCGTGGGGAGCTGCAGCTCATCAAGATCTTCCAGTCGTCTGTGTTTGAGGCCTTCCTCAAGGGCACCACGCTAGAGGAGGTGTACGCTTCAGTGGCCAAAGTGGCGGATTACTGGCTGGACGTGCTGTACAGCAAGGTGGGCTTCACCCGTCTTCCAGCGTCTTTGAGCCACATAAACTGAATGAAGTTGTCACACCGGTAAAAGCCAGCAAGCTGTGGGCAGCAGGTCCTGGGCATGTTTGACCTGGGTGGTGTTGCCCAGCCCTGGACCTTTTGGCCCAAACTGGCTTTTAGGCAAGCTGATTTCTTTATTGGGCTTAACTGGTTAATGCTAGTCCTTAAAGTAAAGTTGGTGTAGTTTTTTTTTTCCCCTTCTCCCCTGACGTTTTTGCTATCATTGGCTCTATGAACAGAGTTATTAACATTCTCTACTAAAGATGTTGCTAGAAAAAGCCTGCAGTGAAAATAATGAAACCTGAAAATTGTAATTGATGTAATTTTCGGGTTCCTCGCAAATAATTCGGATAAGTATCTCTGCATCCTGGCTCTTAAGTCCCTTCTCTTTTGTGTGTCAGTAGAAACCACACGCAATGCTTAATCTTCCACCCCCCCAGGCGGCCAACATGCCAGACGCCGAGCTGTTCGAGTTGATCTCGGAGAACCGCTCCATGTCCCGCAAACTGGAGGACTATGGTGCACAGAAGTCCACGTCCATCAGCACCGCCAAGCGGTTAGCCGAGTTCCTGGGGGACCAGATGGTGAAGGACGCCGGGCTGAGCTGCCGATACGTCATCTCCCGCAAGCCGGAGGGCTCGCCTGTGACGGAGAGGTCAGCTGGGGTTGCTGCATCGAGCAGCTGATACTGATTTATAATCTTATTAGGAACAGTCCTGGTGAGCTACAGTCATAGAGTTTGCAGATTTCTTTGCTCACACACATCTTAGTCAGCTAATTTCCAGGTTTAGTAGGTGTGTCTGAGCAAGAAATTCCAAACTGCCCCCCCAGGACCAGAATTGGGTAACCCTGCTAATCAGGGTAACTGGGAGCCTGGAGCCTGTCCCAGGAGCAGAGGGCACAAGGCCTGTTTATTGCCGTTCCGAACATTCGGGGTGTCCCCTGTCCTGTGCCATATGCCTCTTTGGATGGGCTCTGGGCTCACTGTGCCCCAGTGATGGATGGATGGATGGATGGATAGATAGTCAGTACCGGGCAGCAGGTAGCATACCTGTCAGCTATCAGACACCTCGCCTGATTGGCTGAATTGCTGTAAGCTGCTTTGAAACAAAAGGTGTTCACTGGGTCATTAAATACTAATAATGATGCTCTAATCATAACCATCAGTTTCCTGTAGCGACACAGAACCCCCATTTCTGACCTCATGGCTTCGGTACATCGTTGGCTGAAGATGCCCATTGTCGTTGGAGCAGAATGCCTTAACTCAGGACTCTTAGCGTGGGGTTAGGGTTAAGGTTAGGGACAGAGGCAGTTGTTTGTTGTTTCTCATTGTCCTGAGTAAATGTGAGGTTCCCTCTGACCCGGGAAGCCGCATGGCCCTCAGCTGTCTCGGTCCCCCGACAGGGCTATTCCCCTGGCCATCTTCCAGGCCGAGCCCAGCGTCAAGAAGCACTTCCTGCGCAAATGGCTGAAGATGCCCAGTCTTCACGACCTGGATATCCGCTCGGTGAGTCCACAGACTCCCTAGGGCAGGCTGTGAACATCATCACACTACAAGACTGCTGGGACCAGTAGTACAGCCCCACAAAGGCAAAAGACGTCGCTACCTAATAGAGCCAAAGTGGGCCTGCTAGGCTATTTTTAGTTCAAGCTTGGGTTTGAAGTGTGAAAATTGCTACAAAATCCGCACTAAAACCAAGGCAAAGCTCCCCTTTTCCCGGTTTCAGTGATAGCATCATTACAGAATAGTTTAAGCCATTATAAAATCTTGCAGTACTTTTCATATTTCCACCTGAATTTGAACGTATGCTCTTTTAAGGCTGATCTGCGTGTGGATTTTATTGGCTGAATGTGGTTAGTCACTGTGCTAAAGCAGCCTGGAGTGTGAATTATCTTTTCATGACCAGCCCTCATTTTGTTGGGGTGAACAAACCGCCAGCATCCCATAAAGGCCAATGCACCCTTTATCTTCTCTGCTCTGAAGTCACTTCCTTAACTTGCATACTGTCTCCTTGTGGCTTTGCGTTCATCTCCAGATCCTCGACTGGAATTATTACATTGAGAGGCTTGGCAGTGCAATTCAGAAGATCATCACTATCCCAGCTGCCCTCCAGCAGGTACTGACCCCCCCCCCCAGTAGAAATGTTTCTCACCTT
>JAABNX020000046.1:31366903-31377298 GCA_015163995.2 Mormyrus lacerda | reverse complement strand
AGATAGTCCGCGCTTCCTAGATAGTGCGCCCCTGGCGACCGTTAGCAGTAAAAAAGATAGATAAGCCGCACCGTTGTGAAAGCCGCAGGGTCCAAAGCAAGTGAAAATAGTAGCGGCTTATAGTCCGGAAATTACGGTATATACAGGTAAAATTGATACTTAAAAAAGATTTATTTTGGGACTTGTTCAAACTTTTATCTCACGTTGCATCAACCAACAAATACCAATGGTTACCACCCATTACCATTCCATGGAAACTCTGGACAGTTTTTTAATCCACAGTGTAAGTTATTGTTACAAGTTACCTCGTGATGAAATAATTCACTACTGTAGTCTGTGTGTATGAGAATGTGTGTCTGTCTTAGTGTGTGTCATGTGACACATTATAAAATTGTATTAATGTTTATGGCTGTTGTCAAGTGTCATTTGTTTTAAGAAGTGTCAAGTTGACTTTATTAGGTGGGATTAAGGGTTATGGTTAGGATAACATAAGGGCTAAAGTGAAGGAAAGGTCAAACGAAACTCAACTTGACACTACAAAAAATAAATACTATTTAATGACAATACAAAACAGTTAAACATTCATTTACCTAATATTTATGATGGGTATGAAGATTTACACCCCCCCAAAAAAAAAGGCCGCTGCCCGATTGTGGGTAGTAAAACAGGTAGTAAATTCAACTCTAGGATTCCTGCACAAACCCTGTATTAGGTGGACTTTGATCCACATCCAGACCAGAATTTTCTCTGCTCCCTAATGAGGACCATTTATACCGGGAATCCCCAGCAGTCAGCCTGCAAGGGTAAAACACTAGGATGTTGATGATGGAATTTAGCCTCACCAGCACATGGGGTGCATGACCCCTCCATTAATGTTGTCTTCTCCCCCATCAGGTTAGTGGCTGAGTTTAAGCGCCTTGGCTCGTCTGTTGTCTACGGCAACTTCAACAGGATAATCCTGTGCACCAAGAAGCGTCGGATCAGCGACGCCGTCGCCTACGTGGAGTACATCACCAACAGGTCGGCTGACAGCCGGGCTGCCGTGACACGTGACCTATAGTTGTAGAGGAAATGACACATGAGAGCCCTCAGTCAACAGGACTCTGTTCTCCATCGGACGGTCTATCTGATTTCCTGCCGGTTTGGTCACTGACATCAAGTCACTGATGAAGTTGCATTTCTCCTGTCTAATTTTTAGTTCTTCCACTAGTTTTTCCATCTTTATTTTTAGTTAATTTCCTCTCCCTGCATTAAGGAACTCTGACTAACTTAGACTACTTGAAACTAACTTTTCTGGAAACGGCTTTTCTGGAAATAGAAATGGTTAAACGTGAAACGGCTCAGTTGACTTGTCCTCTTCCTCTCTCCTAGCATCCACTCTCGTGAGATTTTCCACTCTCTCTCAATCTCCTTCTCCCGCTGCTGGGAGTTCCTGTTGTGGATGGACCTGGCCAACAATGGAGGAGTGAAGGGGAAGCTCCCATCCAGCATCCTGTATGACGAGGTAAGTCTGGCCGAACTCTGTCACCTGTGTGTGTGGTGGGGTGGGGGGGGCGGCATGACGTATACGTGGAAGGGAAAGCGAAAAGCCGTCTCTTGCTTTTGACTCAGGCTGGAAAAGCACAGAAGAAGCAGGGAAATGAAGCTGGCAGTGATGATGATGAAGAGGAGGAGGAGGAGGAAGCTGCACCAGAAGATGAGGGCGATGGAGAGACTGAGGTGGAGGACCTGATTGAGAGCAACTGGAACATCATGCAGTACCTTCCCCAGACAGCCTCTTGTCAAAAATACTTTTTAATGATCATCTCAGGTACTGTCTTTCTTAAACGTCCATGAAAGCGGCCGTCTGTCTCTGCTGCCTGACAGCGACGCGCTGACAGTTCCGTTTTTCTGCAATTTGATCCCCAGCTTACATCGCGGCCGTCTATCACAGCATGAAGGAGGAGCTTAGACGTAATGCTCCTGGAGCCACACCTATTAAAAGGCGGGGTGGAAGCCAGATTACCCAGCAGGCTGTGGGAGACTCCAGTGCGTTGCCTGGTAAGCTCTCCTGTGAAAGGCGGCTGTATAATTTGGAAGAGTTTGAACTAGTTAAATTTGTGTGTTTTATGTTACATTTCTTGCCCATTTTTAAAGTCTGCTCTGCTTTACAGCCTATGTGCACAATAAATACTTACAATAATTGCATTGCTATTGAAAGCTTTATTACTTCCATCTTGGGGGATGTTCAGCAGTTTGTGTGTTTCAACCTCCCAGGCATGATCACCTTCTCCCAGGAGTATGTGTCAAGCGAGCTGACCCAAAACTTCTTCACGATCACCCAGAAGATCCAGAAGAAGGTGACTGGCAGCAGGAGCGGGGCCATGCCCTCTGAGATGTTCCCCGTCCTGCCGGGCTCACACCTGGCCCTCAGCAACCCTGCACTGGAGTTCGTCAAATATGTCTGCCAGGTGCCTGTCCAGTGTGGCTAGCGGAGGGGCCGCCAGCTCAGAGCCCCGTTGACCGTGCATTCACCGTCCGGCTGTCCCTTGACTCGGCCGTCCATTGCAGGTGCTCTCCCTGGACGCAAACATCACCAACCAGGTTAACAAGTTGAAGAGGGACCTCCTCAGGCTGCTGGACGTGGGTGAGTTCTCTGAGGAGGCCCAGTTCCGTGACCCCTGCAGCTCCTACATCCTGCCGGAGGTCATCTGCCGCCACTGCAATTTCTGCCGGGACCTGGACCTCTGCAAGGACCCATCTGTGGCTATGGTCAGTGCTGGTGGTCAGGAGACTGGGAATGCCATTTTAAACCCAAAAGCTTTGGCATTACACCTCACATGAATTAAATGTTTTTCCCAAACAAGATCGGAGTTATTGAGTTTGTAAGACAAGACCCCACTGTATAATGTGTGTTGAGATCATTGTAGTGCTTGAAATGCTGTGAATAATCTGTCACATTTATTGTCTGACTTGGCCTTTTTAACACTGAGTAACATCAGGGGCTTCATGGGTTTTGTGAGGTTTTAGGTAGTGATCCTCACCCCTCTGCCTTTCTGTCCCCATACCATTCCCCAGGACAGTTCCACGATGCCACAGTGGTTTTGCTCCAACTGCCAGGCCCAGTATGAAACGGAAGCTATTGAGATGAGCCTGGTTGAGGCTTTTCAGAAGAAGCTGATGACATACACGTTGCAGGACCTGGTGGGTGACCCCCAATTTTCTCCTTTACTGAAAAGAGTCCGTATAAATTTAGCGAACGTCTTGGATTCAAGATGTTTTTCTTGGGTGTACACTAGACATGCCTAGTGATGTCACTAGTGATGTTTTGAGAGATTTTCAGCAGCATGTGGAGCAGCTCATATTAAGTATGTCAGCCACCTAAGCAGCCTCTGGAACTGGGCTGTATTCTGCTTCAGGTGTGTGCAAAGTGCAAAGGTGTGAAGGAAGCCAACATGCCACTGTACTGTAACTGCGCTGGAGACTTCAGCCTCACCTACTCCTTGAAGGTGAGCGGGACAGTCCGTCATCGCCTGAAATCCAAAGAACACGCCTTCAGAGCTCACTCCACCCCAAGGTCGGCCGACGGGGTCCTTGCCACCTTTCTCCCTCCATCCTGTTCTTTGTTGGCACTGCAGAAGCCTTGAATGCTTTTTGGGGCGTGAGCAAGCCAATTTCCCTTTGTCTCAGGTGGTGCACGCCACATGCAAGTGAAATCGCCTGCCTAATTCAGCGCATGTCAAAATCTGCCACCCTAGGCGGCCACCTGTGTTGCCTTATGGGTTGCATGGCCCTGAACACCGTTAAAGATATAGATTTTTTTTTTTTTTATTTACTCATGCACTGATGCGGGTCAGTCTAAACTTCCTGACCTGAAGCTGGGTATAAACGTCAAGCAGTCAGGCAGCACAGTTACATGTATTTATTTAACAGACTCATTTATACAAAGTGCCACACAAGTCAGAGAACAGGGTCAGCCAGTCTCTGGGTTTAAGGTTCTTGTTCAAGGGCACAGAATCACAGGCTTTGAACCAGAAACCTTCCGATCACGAGCAGAGCCGCACGCCACCCCTGCTTACTTTGCTGCAAATATCGGTCTGACGTTTCTGTTGAGTTAAGGGCAGACATCCAACATGTAACGTCTTTGCTGCCGTCCCCTCAGAGCTTCTCGGAGCAAGTCTGGGTTTTCCGGAACATCGCCACTCACTACAGCATGAGCTTTCTTCAGGAGACCATCGACTGGCTGCTGTGTATGAGCCCCCAGCTTGGCCGACCGGTCTAGAACTCACTGACTGGTTCTGCTGGCTGACCCGTTCCTCTTTCTCAAAAGCATTTCAGCAGACCTGTGGGTTCAGGCTGGGTTCATACAGAACCTCCAGGGTCTTAAAAATGTGACTCTTATCTGTATTTGTATTAAAATCATCAATAAATATATTTGTACATCTACCTGGACTGGTGGTGAGTTGAAATCTCTACCGATCTCAACCTAAAAATCTGTCATTTATTATTTTAATTTACTTTCTTGCATAACGTACGTGGTTCTCAGTTCTCAAATGATGTCCTGCTGTTGTGTATTATAATTATGATTTAATACAGTTCAAACCTAAAGTTTATTAGTAATATTTTCAATTTGCTTCTTTACACTTTTTACTTAAAATGTATCCATAGATAGGAAAATTAAGATAAATCCTATTAAAGGTTATAATAAATCATTTGTATCAGATCTTGAAGGTGCTGTCAGGTCTGTTTTTGCAGTTTTTGTTTTTATGGTCACCTCCCCCATTTTAAAGGCAGGCCTGAAGCACAACTTCATTCCGTGAGGATGGATCCATTACAACCACAGCCCGAAAAACAGCCTCCAGATCGATTGTGGCTCATCCCCACTGGCTTAAGAAAACAGTCTGACTCAACCTCCCCACAATCTTGTTAGAGAAACCCATTAAGTGTGAAATGTCCTTTATCAGATTATCTGTCTGAGTGAGGGATTTTTTTTTCCCCCTGTCACTCCTCCTCCTCCTCAGATACCTGCTGGAAAGGCTACTGTAACAAAAATGTAATAACATCAGTATCCAAATTGTCTGGCCTATATTGTTTAAAGAACAGTTCCCTGTTTGTTAAAGTGGACCATTTCTGTCATGCCACAGCGGATAAACTGCCTGGGAAAATGACACTTCACCCCTGATCTAGTTCAGGATGTGTAATATATCACGTTGCAAGTTTTTACCAGAAGTTCATCAGTATTGTGCTTCCCAGACATCATGTGGAGGGACCAACTCCTGTATCAGATTAAAAAGAAAATCTGGTTTTGAGATTAGCTGCATGGTTCATATTACTGAAGAATCAGCCCTTTATCCTTTATTTTCATGCAGAAACCTCTAAGTTAAACTGAGTCAATTTACATAGCAACAAATTATGAGAAATGGCTTAGGCCGTTTTTCATAATTAAGCCTGTAATCTTAGTCGTCTTCTCCAAGTCATAGTTAAAAGAATCAGTAGCCCCTCTTCCTCAATTAATCAATGTTTGTTTAATGGCCAGATCACTTTCCTGTAAGAAACTGCCCCCCAGCTCCTTAGACTGGGACCAGCGTAGACGTAAGCAAACGCCTCACTTCCCATGCTGCTCTCTGTCTGTAGGAGACATTTGTATTAAATCAATGCTGCATGTGGCTTTATTTCCTCCCCACAGCCTTTATGTCCTGCAGATGCCATCCAGCTATCTGATTATTATCCAAAGCCTGAAATTCAACGTTTCAATACAAAACAGAAAGTGCAGATGTATCAGTATAACAAATATAACCAGCTACTGATATTTTGCAGAAAGGTTGCCTTTTATGGGTACTATTTATACAGGCTTTACTGGCCTCCAAACATGTTTTTAAATGGTTCCAATATTAAATTTTATAATATTAATACAGAGCAATTACCACACAGCTGTTTAATTCGGTAATGAATTTATGTAATTGAGGGTGCAGGTTAATTATTGGGTTGTAAGTCATCATCTCCATGAATGAGTATAGATCATGATACTCTGTGACTCGTAACTCCTCACAAATTCTTAATGTGACTTTCTACATGCGGAAATGTAATGTATGTTTATATATAGGCATACGCATATAACAGATATGGTATGTGAAGGACTGGTAAGAATAACTTTCAATTTTATGTACCTATTATTTCACTGAAATTATATGCTCTATATTGGTCTGTATGTCTTTCCCTTTCTGAGTTTATTAGGTCAGCTTCCATACTATAAAGCAAAGTTTTTCAAAAATATTTATGGTAAATTCTAGATGTAAAGAACTCAGATAGAATGTGAATGTTTCACTTCAAATATGTGTTTTTAGGCTTTTTTTTGGTGTTTTTTTAAATTTCCTCAGAGTGAATGAGAATACGTAGCAGAGCTAACTAACATAATGTCATTAATCTTTGTAGCATAAGGAAATGCTTCTCTGAGCTGGGCTTTGCTGGAGTCTAGAATCTTGACTGAAGTGAAAGGTCTCAGCAAGCTCTTTTTGGGTCAGTGAAACGTGCCCTCTAAAATGCTGACGATGATGATGATGTCACAGTGCCACGCCTTCTGATAGGTCAGAATGGGTGGAGCCATAGCTTGTGAGCGTGAACTCGGTCAATGTGGGTGGAGGTGATTCTTCAGAGACCTACAGAGAAATCAGATTGGAATATATTCAAAATCTGTTTATCTGGGATAAAAGCTGCATTGAGTGATTTAAGAATAGCGTTTGCCAGTAATATAGGCATATAACTATATTAAAATTGTATCTTTGGCTGTGTGAATTTGGAACAAATTTTCTGCTTCTGGTAACCAGAAAAATAGTTGAATACAGTATTGTTAATATTGTATTAATTAATTAATATTGCTCCTTTTGGGCAAAAGTTTATACAATTTTTTTACCATCAACATAACAATAATATCTAATTATGGAGAAATGAATTCCTGGCTTCTCAATTAAATGAAACAATAGAATACTTATGTAATATATTATTTAATGATATCTATTATGTAAAAACAATTTTAAAACACCTAACCTCATCAAACTTTCTTTCACTGTAGACCTCATTCTTGTCAATGAACGTGAGCAGAATCCAGTCACAAATGACAGAACACTGGGGGGGTCACAAAGGCGGAGAAAATGCTGAGAGATTGCGCAAAAGTACATTTCTGCCAGCTAATCTGTGTATGGTCAACGCTCCCTGTTTAATAAGCTTGGAAACAAAACTTACGATTCCAACTGATGTCAAAGCGGTGACCATGTTGATAATAGTTGGAATGATGCTAAATTTCCCAGCCTACAAAGAATCACATTTTATTTACACACATGTAAAGTATTAGAGTATTATTTTGGTCTTTAAAGAAGAAAACACTCACATGCCCATGGACAATGACATCCAGGCGAATCCCAAAGGCTTTGATAAGAGTACGGAATTCCTTGCCATTCCTTCTGTAATATTTTGCAAACCTGAAGATCAAGATCACAAATTAATAGCATGTACCTGCCCCATTCTGTCTAGCTACAACTGTGGGCGACTGAGAAATTCTCTGTCATGGATATTCTACTGGCTTAAGATAATTGAAAGAAGGAATCACTCACCTATAGTTGTACCCAGAGCTCGGCAGGTTCTTGCGGAGGTCCAGACGCCGGAAGGCGTAAGTGGGAATGCAGTTGGAGGGGTCTATGTCGAAGTCACACTTCCAGTTAATGAAGACCCCAATCACTCCTCCCTGACAAGACAACATATTCAGGATGACGATGATGATGATGATAGCAGCTTCTTAGTGCATGATAGAAAGTATGATATTTTTATATTAAACGTCTTGTGAACGCTCCTGCGATTGGTCTATATAGTTAACACGGTGCGTATCCAGGCAGTTTACCGTCCTGCAGAGCTCGCTGAACTTCTCCCTGGCCTGCTCTGCGATGTAGCCCAGCCGGAAGATGGGGCAGTAGGGGTCTGTCACCTCATTGTAGGTGCAACGGCTCAGGTACCTTGCTTTGTTCGGTTTTATGTTGCCCCTGAGTCGTTAGATGTGTCGTTTTAAACCCACACGTTTAAAATATAGTAAGCTTAATTGAAGAACTACGGTTGCCGAGAACGACCATGCTTGCAATCACATTTTTAATGCCCTTTTTTTAATGCTGTATCTTTATTGTCATGTCATCTGCACATGCTGGCATAACATAAGACAGCATTTCCCAGGACCACGTTGCAACATACAGGCAGGACATGACAGGCACCCCATGATTGAACACCACACTGGTACAACACTCAGTTTCAGCGTTGAATAGAGGGATGCCTTCATTAAGTAGCATGGATTCAGTACATTTACGAGGGGCCGCCCATGGCACAAAGCCGCAGCCGCGTCACATTTTCTTTATCTTTGTATTATTATCTTGTTTTCTCAAGATAACAGCGTTAAAAAAATATATCGCAAGCACCTCTATTCTCGGCTTCTGTAAAGAACCAAGTGCATGAAGCATGTTAACCCATCAATGTGGTTTTCAGTGTTACCACTGAGAAAATCATTTTTTTTAAAAATCACAGCTCTAGTGCACTTTAACTATTGGTGCAGACCAGTGATTCTCAGCCCGGTCCTCAGGGACCCCCAGACAGACCACATTTCCCCTATTTTGCTGTACAACTGTCTAACAGAGACTTGGGAGGGAGCAAAAACATGGACAGTCTGGGAGACTCTGAGGAATAGTTTGAGAAACACTGGCGTAGGCCATAACATACACTCAATAATTCTTAATGAAAGGACTTTCTTTCCATTAGAGACCCAGCTAATTAGAATTGGAATGAAGCTAGCTACCAATTAAATATAGTCCAGTAATTTTGTTTCATTTATTACCTGAGCACTTTAAATTTGGGGAAGTGAATGGTGTTCTTGATGAAGACTGTGAAGTTAATGGCTTCCACCAGGGCTGGCTCTCTGTAGCACAGAGTAAACAGGTGAATCCATCGGCGCATAACCTAATAGGAGAACTTGCAGAAGGTGCACCTGAATGTTCTGCACAGGTCAGATACTGCAGGCCAGAGGTGACAAAAAGTTAAATACATCAGGAGGAACAAATGTCACCCAAGAAGAACTTTAACACAAACCTAACAGCTGCAAATTCTTCAATGGGACACCAGGACTTGATCTCGCAGGTTTTAAAGGTATGGTTATAATAAGGTATACAGCGCCCTGTTCCTGGTCCTGAAAAAAACCCAATATAGATTACGACAACATGTAACAACATGTTTTTTGGTTTCATTGTACCATTTATGCATAAGCCTTACCGTTGCCATCAAAGTTAACCTCTCTTGCTTTGCAGTCTGAATCTGATGTGCAGTTGGCTTTGGGAACAGAATAATGCTGGATAAAAAAGGTGTCAATTACTGAAGGCATCAAGGAGATACTACAGTGAGGTCAAGTAAATCTATTCCTATGTTCGAATTTTCATATTTTTAATGAAACATTTTGATGTTTGACATTTTTTGGAAAGTCAAGAATTTACGGCATGTATTGGGTGACTGGTTGGAAGATGGATGTACGTAAACTAATATAAGAAAGTAATTCTGGGATTAGATCCGAGGCAGTGGAAGGAGGAGTTTACCCTTTAATGTAAAAATAACGGTGAACTATTTGGAAAAGTACAGGTCACATGATGCACGTGACAGTTTCATCACCACTGATCAGTGAATCATGGTAAATGTATTACCATTTTTATAATTACCATGAATATCGAATGTCCTGAATTTCTCATAGGATTTATCAAACTGAATGGAGTCAGAGGTCACAGTGATGCGTAGCTTGGGGTCCTTCCAGGGCCACTTTAATGCACAGGCTTATAGGGACAGAATCCTAGGTACCTCTGCAAAAACGGGGCCTCAAGTAACCTTGTTTAATAAAATGTCAAACCTTTAAACCTAGAAACCCATGACATGTTGAAAAATATAATACAGTGTCCTGTTCTGAACCAATATGGAGAATGAGTACAGTGTCCTGTTCTGAACAAATATGGAGAACGAGTACAGTGTCCTGTTCTGAACCAATATAGAGAACGAGTACAGTGTCCTGTTCTGAACCAATATGGAGAACGAGTACAGTGTCCTCTTCTGAACCAATATGGAGAACGAGTACAGTGTCCTGTTCTGAACCAATATGGAGAACGAGTACAGTGTCCTCTTCTGAACCAATATGGAGAACGAGTACAGTGTCCTGTTCTGAACCAATATGGAGAACGAGTACAGTGTCCAGTTCTGAACAAATATGGAGAACGAGTACAGTGTCCAGTTCTGAACAAATATGGAGAATGAGTACAATGTCCTGTTCTGAACCAATATGGAGAATGAGTACAATGTCCTGTTCTGAACCAATATGGAGAATGAGTACAATGTCCTGTTCTGAACCAATAT
>JAABNX020000046.1:31351807-31365779 GCA_015163995.2 Mormyrus lacerda | reverse complement strand
TGCTCCTTTCTATGGATCTACACGCCTATATGACAGCACAGGAAAAGCGCTGGCATCTGTACCTGCTCCTTTCTATGGATCTACACGCCTATATGACAGCACAGGAAAAGCGCTGGCATCTGTACCTGCTCCTTTCTATGGATCTACACGCCTATATGACAGCACAGGAAAAGCGCTGGCATCTGTACCTGCTCCTTTCTATGGATCTACACGCCTATATGACAGCACAAAAGAAAACATTACCTCGCATATTTTTTCTTACCTCCGAAGGTTGGACGTACTCCACCATGTCCTGTACCATGTCACCCACCAATGCTGTGCCCTTCATTTTTGTGTAGACGGAGCTCTCTGGGCGTGTTTCACTCTCCTGGTATGCTTTCTGGCTGATGAAGACATACCTGCCAGGGACAATGGACCCAGACAGCTTCTTAGGGCTGGAAGTGTCTGCAAAACTGCATTATAACATTGCAGAGGCAAAAGCCACCGTTGGTGGCGCAGTGCTGGTGGCACCCAAGGAGTCATTAATAATGGATGGATGGATGGATGTATGGGGATTGACAGATAAAAAACTTTCTTGATCCCAGAGACAACTGTAGGCATTCATTAATGAGAAGATAAAAGCTAAAATTTGATCTGAGTGAGAAGCACTAAAACTCAACTTTTCCTTTGCTTTTCCTACAGTGTCTTAACTCAAACCCGTAATTCTAAGGCATATGGAAATTTCATACGGATTAACTACCAGCATGGACACAATCAGAGGATGCAGCAAATAGAAATTTTTACCATTTTTCTGTGGGATTTTCTGAAGGCCAATGAAAGAACGTTTAGGAATTTCAAATGTGACTTATAGCAAGACCATTAGAAAATCAGGAACCTTCTCAAAATGGGCCTACAGGTTTCAGATTTCAAAGTACACGGTAATGGTCTGTAATGGTCAGTGGGCAGAGACTTTAACCATGACTTTAACCAAATTAACTACGTTTCCACAAATGGTTTTTAAACATCATGGGATCTGAAGAATAAAATAAAATTATAAATTTACACATTAATAATTTTGACAGCATTTTGTGGCAACCTGACAAGAGCATCTAACATTTTGCACAGTAAAAATATAACAATTTCTAGAGCTACTTTAAAAGATGCAGTCACAGAGAGCCTTTTATAAAAATAATCATATAACAATGCCCTTCAATCACGTCCAAATGGCTTATAAGCCAATACAATTATGAATATCACAAATGGGAAATATTGCAAATGCTTACCATATGAAATAGGTTGTCACGAGTAAATGAACGCCTCTGTAAATAACCCCGAGAGTTCTGTTTTTTACCACCATAACCTTTGGTGTCTCATATTCAAAGAAGCCAAGAAAAAATGACCTAAGACAGTCTTGAAAGCCCATTTTTCTTTGGTAACCTCCTGTAACGGGGCTCTCCTCCTGCAGATAAAGTATATAATGTGTGGTCCTCACACATGCTACAGATCTCCTCTCTTCAGTGCTCACAGCCTCATCAGGTCAAAATCTTGATCTCCGCCTCCGTCTTTTACTCTGAAGAATCCACACTCCAGTTTGTCCATATTTGCATAGACCTCCTCCTGCTATACTATGACATCACAAGTCCCGCCCAAAAAATGGCATTATAGTTAAGTTCCCCTTGCCCTTGTTGTGTTACATTATCCATCCACCCAGTCCTTCTATAACTGCTTATTTTGTACAAGATAGTAGTGTTGTCATATATTTTCTCATTTTATAAGTTCTACTTATACAGTAGTTAATGACACAAACACCCAAAAGGTCAAAGACTTCCGAAGGCTTTATGCTGTATTATACTGAAATTCCAGAATAATACAGTAAACTCCGTCTGTACAAATTCATAAGACTTTGGACAAAAAATGTCAGCATGTTGATTTCTTTTACAAGATCCAATATTTCAGAAAGTTTTTTGGAATCTTTCCTCCTTAAGACTAGATCAGACTGACCTCTTGCTTTTCACAAAGAGCCTACTTTCATATAACGTGCTGTCAGTCACTGACACAAAACTGAAAATGCTTTTAAAAATATTAGTTTATTAAAAAAAATCTACTGTTTGTAAGTACAATTATATATTTCTTCTGTTGCAAATATTCATTTAATGCAATGTATAATTATAGATTTACACTATCAGTTAAAAGTTTGGACACCTACCTATAGAAAGGTTTATTTATACTGTTCTCTACATTTTAGTAGAAGTATAAAGACTCAAAACTATAAAACAACATGCATGAAATT
The DNA here is from genome assembly GCA_015163995.2 of Mormyrus lacerda. NCBI lineage: Eukaryota > Metazoa > Chordata > Actinopteri > Osteoglossiformes > Mormyridae > Mormyrus > Mormyrus lacerda. The sequence goes on along the minus strand of JAABNX020000046.1, from coordinate 31,363,510 downwards.
TTACATAGAGCAAAAAAAGTATTAAACAAGAACATGTATGGGGGGGGGGGGGGGTCACTAATCACTGGGCCGGCAGAGTGATCCCACCATTTCACTCCTAATCAAGGTCCGTAAGCCCTATTCCTCCAGGGACTGGCTGACTCTACTGTCTCCTCTACGCCAGTTCCATGAGGTGGCCTCCTGGGATGCTTCTTCAGCTGTCCTGAAGGAGGTCCCACATATATACTGAGCACACTGGCCGCTTCACCTTCACTGTCTGATCAGACTCCTACAAAACCATCTCTACTGTGTTTAGGTCAGATGGCCAGGTTATGTAATACAACAAAACCACTGACTAATAATTTATAAATTCAATATTAGTCTAAATTCCAATAAAAAATTTCACCCAAAATGAACAGATCGTTCACACTTATAGTATTAATGATTCAAAAAGTTGCTTTATGCATTTATTTAATTAGATATTGAATTCTTAGGCGTTTACCTGAAACACAATAGGAGATATGCCTGTAGATGAATAGAGTTGTGAATATATTTTAGCTGAGAAGTGCGGTGAAGACGCGTCAAGTGTCAAACGGAACGGCAGTAGAAATTTCATTATTTGTAATCAGGCATATGTATAGGCAGCCTGCAACCTTTGGGTCCTACTGGCACAGCTCACCCAACACGTGTGTAAGCGGAGACCGTGCGCTGGTGGAAGCAGGTTGGGCCGGTGTTGTTTTTGCGATCTTGCTAAGATACTGAAAGAAGAGTATAATGGGTGGCTTACAGAAAAAGAAGGTAATGTAAGCGCCTTAATGTTAAGTTTAGAAACGCTGTGTAGTTCTTTTCATGACTGAGATAGAAAATGTGGAAGAAGATGTCGTGTTTTTGCAACACCGAAGGCCGAAGTAGATTCGCCAGGTCTCGTTGCAAACGTTTTGAAACTTCCATATGACTGCGGTATTGCGATCATTTCGTTCGTGTTTGGATATACGATATCCCTGTGTACATTATCAACATGTCTTTCTAAGTATTGTTTGCTTCTACTTGAGTATAATTCACAATAGCTTTTTAGTTTGCTAGCTACAGCAATATCCCACAGAGCTCTATTTCATTCGACAGAACACCATTACATTACCAGTGTGACAGAACACACTGTTAGTCGGCAGTTCGTGTAAAGGTCTAAAATGTGCGTGTATAAATATCCGTGTATCGGCGTATCCTTTGGGGGCGGTATTTTGCTCATTGGGTTAGGTTTCTGACTGTTCAGAACGTCGTCAATTTAAATCGCGAGTTATGTCACCTTTGGGCCCTTAATTCTAATTATTAATCCTACTCAAATACACGGCACTTTGGATAAAGGCGTCGGCAATATACGCATAAATATTTTTTCCACAGTACGAAAGTGGATCAGCCACTAACTACGTCACCAGGAACAAGGCTCGCAAGAAGCTGCAGCTAAGCTTAGCTGACTTCAGGTAAATACTATCCGTCTGACATCAGTTTGACCTTATACATCTTCTGGCACATGGATGTTTGTATGTTTATGTGACATCGCGTTGAATGAATAGCTTTTTTTAAAGAGGCCTTGACTTGGCCAGGGCTGTGCTATGCTTGCCTGATGATATTTACAAACTGTCTGATAGATAAAGCTAATAAAATGGCGAGGTGATGTATCAGACATTGTTGTTGATGGCTCTTTTCCCAGGCGCCTCTGTATCCTGAAGGGCATCTACCCCCATGAGCCGAAACGCAAGAAGAAAGTCAACAAGGGGTCTACTGCCCCGCGCACCTTTTACTTGGTCAAAGACATCCGTTTCCTATTGCATGAGCCCATTGTGGCAAAGTTTAGGGAGTATAAGGTGCGTTCACTGAATACTCTTTTAGTACCTTAACTGCTCTGAACACATTCATACTAAGCCTTGTGCAGCTTACAGATGCCCAGATGGTATCGCTGTATCATAAACAGCCAGAAAAGACACCTACTATTTTTTATATTATTGCAGTCCTGAATATTGTCAGACCAGCAAAGTGTGATGACGCTGCTTTTTCTTCTGCGTCTCATCAGGTCTTTGTCCGGAAGCTGCGGAAAGCTTATGGGAAATCGGAATGGGGTGGAGTTCAGAGGTTAAGGGAAAACAAACCTGTCTACAAACTTGACCACATTGTGAAGGAAAGGTGAGTCTTGTTGGTTGGTTAAAATTGACCAACAGAGGGCGCCCTCTCACTTTAGTTAGGAAATAGCACTACACAAACTACATGTATGAATCGGTTCTTGTGAAAAATGCAGGCTGGATATGCCCATATTTTTCGATTGCTAATAGGGGGATGTTCTTGGCTTTTTGTGGGCAGCTGTCGATAAGGTTCTGTTGACACGCGTGTATTTGTGTGTCAGGTACCCCACGTTCATTGACGCGCTCCGTGACCTGGATGACGCCCTCTCCATGTGCTTCCTGTTCTCGACCTTCGCCCGCACAGGGAAGTGTCATGTCCAAACCATCCAGCTGTGCCGCCGCCTGTCTGTGGAGTGGATGAACTACATTGTCAAGTCTCGCTCTCTGAGGAAGGTGGGCACCGGCATCAGCAGACACAAAAGAGTTTGATCTCGGGGTGTTCAGATCGATGTAATGCACTAATCCATTCTGTAAATATATCTCTTAATTTGCTTTTGTGAGTTGATCTTTTATCACATCTTGATCTCTCGTCCTTTCTCTTCTGTGGCTTTGTGTATTTTTTAAAAGATACATGCAAAAACATTATATTTCTGAAATAACATACATCTTTGTTGGGTTAGGTGTTCCTCTCCATCAAGGGAATTTACTACCAAGCAGAGGTCCTTGGCCAGACTGTTACCTGGGTGGTTCCCTACCAGTTTGCCCATAATGTGAGTGTGTCGCTGTTGTGTGTCAGCTGTCTGTCCACCCCAGTGTAATTCAGTGTGTGTCGCTGTTGTGTGTCAGCTGTCTGTCCACCCCAGTGTAATTCAGTGTGTGTCGCTGTTGTGTGTCAGCTGTCTGTCCACCCCAGTGTAATTCAGTGTTCTGGCTTCCCCTTCCTGAGCAGCTGCCTTCTACAAGCTCTTGTAAAGCCTTTATTTAGCCAAACATAAAATGTATATTTGCAGGAACTGCCGTGTTTAAACGTCTAAGTCATAGACTGTAATAGATAATGATTAATAAAATAGACTGTTTAGGAAGCTCTGGCATAGGAGTCCCCAGAATCAATGTTAAATTATATCCCATAATCCAGTGATCCTCAGAGTGTGACATGGCCCCCACGGCAAATCCCAGGTTTGAGAGTGTGCAAAAATGTGTATTAGGGCCAGAACGTGTGAGCAGAGCGGAGCGATGAGAATTTCCACAGTACCCCCACCCCCTTCCGCTGCAGACCCCCCCTCCCCTCATTATCACTCCTTGCTCCAGGCATGAGATTTTCAATGTGAGACAGGTCTGCATTCACATTTACAAGTATGTAAGAATTTTATTACTCTCTACATAGACCGTAGGGTTACAAACTATGCAGCACCTTATTATGTTTTTAATGGAATAATGCAGGTTTGCTGTAAGATTTAAGTGTCATGCTGTATACATGAGAGCTGAGAACCCTGCCGAAGTGGAGCGAGAGATAAAGTGATGCTCCAGTTCTCCCCCCCCCCCCCCCCAGTTTTTCTGCTCCACGTTCCCAGTCTGAACAAAATCTTTCTGCTACTGATCCGCTAACGTGCTCTGAGTGGAACCGATTTGGATGTGGGAGCAATAGCAAGCACTGTCTTTGGGGTTTTTTCTTCCAGACAGCAAAAGAAACGATAAATAAAACCAGGGGTGTCAGAAGCGTTTTGAATGTGGGGTGGGGGGGGCGCACTGGCATAAAACTAATATTTTCTGTTAAATTTGGGGGGGGACCAAACGAATAATTATGAAATGTGAGGGCGACGCGTCCCACTCCGATTTAACACCGGTAACGCTGTAAAACGTGGGCATACATGTGTGTGTATATATAGGGCGTATTTTTATAAAAAATATAATAAAATGACGCGTCCAAAAAATTGTATGGATTTGGTGTGTGGAATGAAAGGTCAACCGCTTCCAAAGGGGGGCATGACAGAAAAAGTTTGAGAGCCGCTGCCATAATCCATTGTTTTATCTTTGCATCCCTTTGGCTCTTAGCACCCGACAGATGTGGATTACAGGGTGATGGCCACCTTCACGGAGTTCTACACCACCCTCCTGGGCTTTGTCAATTTCCGCCTTTACCAAACTCTGAACCTGCTCTATCCCCCCAAGGTATGGTATGGCGCTCTCGCGTCCTCAGCCGCGGATGGGGATGTTCTCTCGCGTCCTCAGCCGCGGATGGGGATGTTTACGTCCTGGATGCCTCTTTATGGTTCCTCCCTTCCAGCTGGACAGTAAGGCTGAGGTGGAGCTGAAGGCTGAACATGAGGAGGATTATGCCATGGACTCAGAGAGCTACTTGGAGGTAATGGAGGCATGTCTGCTAATGCTGCAGGAAAAATGCTTAAATGTTTAAAACCCTCGATTAGTCAGGTGGGTTCCTTCATGCCTGCTGACGTTCGATGGCTGTGATGGGCGTGTGTTTGCATTCTGATGCGTGTCTGACTGAGCGTGGGGGAAGCGGCAGGAGCCGAGACTGCGGTGTGACACTGTGCTCTTCTCAGAAACTCTCAGCGCTGAGTGCCAGTCTGTCGCGGGTCATCTCCACTGTCGAGGAAGAGGAGGCAGAACCCGATCGCTTTCCTGTGGAGGGGGTAATGGAGCAAGATCTCTATCTCTCTCCTTCTGTCCCTTGTCTCACCATTTATCTGCCATTTCTGGAACTTTAAATTTGATTCGTTACCATCATTTCTGATGACTGGACTCTTTATGACTCTTGGTGGTAACAGTCCACACTTAAATTTTTTTTTGTTATAGTTTACCAGAATTTTAATTAAGACATGACGCTGTTTGGCGTGAGTGTGTCTTTTATAAATTAATTTGTCTGTGAATTACAGCGGAGCCATTTTGTTCACGGCTGAGTCTTTGTATCGTTTTAAGGTCCAGAGGAGATTGCAAAGGCTCATTAGTGCCTGTAACAGCCCAAATGGCTTAGGGTGCTGCATGTGTCAGGCATGGGGGATCGTCTCCTTGGTTTCTGAGAAAGGTGTTACAAAAACACTGATGAAACCCAAAGCCTCCATAAAGACCTGCTTTTTTCTTTCCAGGAAGACGCTGAGGCCCTTGTTGCCCGAGAGAAGGAGCAGAAAGAGCAGGAAGCCCTAATAAATCTCTTTGATGGTCTGAAATTCTTCCTCAACCGGGAAGTTCCCCGGGAGCCCCTGGCCTTTTTGCTTAGGTAGATGTGACACTTCTCAGAACTGACTTTATTGCACCAAACAGAACATCATCTATGTCCCAGCCGCACTGTTCTGGACAGACCTGGATATTTCAGGTTTCTGAAAGTAAAATCCAGACCAAGATTTTGTTCAAACGACCAGTTGAATTCTGTGACTGAGTCATTATAATCTACTGGTTGGTTAAAATAAAATTTTGGTCTAGGTTTTTGGTTTCTGAACCTGAACTATCCACCTCTGGTTCCTGATAACCCAGGAGTAGACAGTGCTGTGTACAAAGGGCCGGTGTGTATGCAGGTTTTTGGGATTACCTTTAGGTCAGCTGTCCCCCCACTTCACAGAAGATGACAGGATATCCCACAACACCGTATCATACCACATATCGGCAGGTCACATCCCTTTAAAGACCTTAGCAGGCCTCACTGATCAACAGGCTGGTATCTTATTTGTCCATTAAATTATTTAAAATGTGTAATTCCTTTTTTAGGTGTTTTGGAGCACAAGTGTCATGGGAGAAATCCTTGTGTATTGGCAGTACTTTTGATGTCACAGATGAGACCATCACACACCAGGTCGTGGACAGACCCAATGTGGACAAGAAGTATATAAACAGGTATAGATTAAACTGGACCTTGATCACTGACAGCTTAACATCAGTTTATCCTGTACTGATACAGTTGCGCTTTGTTGTGTCTGCTGCAAATGTAAATACTTCTCTAAAGAAATGCAAAAGAGGTTGTAGTGTTTATGCAAAGCGTGAGCTTCTCACGTCGGTGACTGCTGCTGTAATTGTCCCGTGGCCCTCATGTAAGCAGCTGTGTTTCATATCTGGTCCTGCGGCTCAGTATGGATCATGGCGATGACTCCAGTGAACCTGTCTGGTCTTCGCAGGACATCGCGAACAGAATCTCTGGCTCTCTTCGTTGTTCTGTCAGGCTCTCCTGATATTCCATTGCCTTCTTGCTCCAAAGCATCCCCCTCTCTGCCCCAGATCACAAATGGCAACAAAGCCTCCTTTCAGGGCTCTTCTCTAGAACATCAATGGTGCCCCTGTCTCTCGTGGCTTCCTGTGGGTGGGGACGATGGGCTTCGCAGTGGCATTGTTCTCTGCCCCAGCCCTCGTGGCAGAGCCGTTTCTCAGGACCCACCATGGGTTCTTAAGTCCTGTGGCTTGGGTGTCCTCCCTTCCCCCAGAATGCCACGGTATTAAACACACCTGACCACTAAACCCCATAATTAGTTGGTTGACTGGATGCATACAAGGAATGGAAGCATTTCTGAGAAGGGCAGGAATATTTGGGCATTTAGCTGATAGACTGAAATCCAGCATGCGTTGTCCGTCTCTCTGGTGGAGCTCCTGTTTTATATCCAGTCAACAGCAATGAATGAATAATGGCAGCTTTTCTCTTTCATTCCCAAAGACTCACTTCTTTTAGGCTGCATCTGCGGCGCATGCAATTCTGCAGTTAAGCTGATAAGTTGGTTAAATCGGTGTGTTGGGAAAATTGGTCATCATCCATTCGTTTTGAAAATGACTCCTTAATGTTCAGATCTGTGCAGAGTAAGAAAGGCTTGATTTGTCTTGGCAGATACTACATCCAGCCGCAGTGGGTGTTTGACTGTGTCAACAGTAGGATACGTTTACCTGTCGAGGACTATTTTCCGGGGGTAACCCTGCCCCCACACCTGTCGCCGTTCGTGGAGCACAAGGAAGGTGACTATGTGCCACCAGAAAAATTGAGACTGATGGCCCTGCAGCGTGGGGAACGGCCAGGTGAGGTTCAAGCTGCTTTTGACCATCAGGTCTGAAGGTTACAATGATACTTTTCAGGAATTTGAAAAAGGGACGCCTAAGGATCCTTTTATGAGCAAGAATTTTTCAAATGGCCTACTTTTCAGAGCGAGAACAAGAGGAGATCGAAGATGAGGAAGATGATGACGAAGGTGATGACAGTCAGGAGGACGAAGATGGTGATGATGATGGAGAGGAGGAAGATGATGATGACATGGATGATGAAGAGGCAACAGATGAGAAGAACCTTAAGTTGATGGAGAAACAGAAATCCCAGGGCAAGGTGAGGCGATGCTGGAAGCTGGTCTTTTTAGACGTCCTTGGCTTTAGGGCTGGGCTTGTGGTGGACACTGTCAGGATGGTGAAGTTTCAACTGGATGTCTTCATAAAACGTTATTCCTTGGCAGACATTGCCAGTCACAGTGACTCCTGGGAAGGTGAAACAGGAGAATAAGATGCGATTGGAGCAGGAGGAGAAAGCAGAGGAGAAGCGTCTGGCCATCATGATGATGAAAAAGAAGGAGAAGTATCTCTATGATAAGATCGTGTTTGGCAAGAAGAGGAAAGTCCGAGAGGTAAGTCTTGCTCCCGAGGATCTGCAGAATCCTGGGAAGGATGGAGAGGGAATTGTGGGGATTGAAAATGTGTAGGAGTCTGTTAGCGTGGGATGCTTGGAAATATTCGGGAAGTTCTCTCTTTCAGTCTCGGTATAAAACTTTCACACCAGCTCCTAAGGCAGGTGGTGAGTGGAAGTAAATGTTAATGAGGTTAAGGCACTTTGCCATGGAAAACTTGTAATTTAAATAATGAGTCCTGGGAGGATCGGTGACCTTGCTAGTGCCACAGCTGAGACCTGAGGCTGCAAGTGATACTTTATTCATTAACTTGATTCTCCTTCCCCTTTTTAGGCAAACAAGCTCGCCGCCAAGAGAAAGGCCCACGATGATGCCTGCAAGGCTGACAAGAAGAAGAAGAAGAAGAAGAAATCCTTAGGGGGAGAGTAACTGTAGTTAAGGACTTGCCAGTTTGGGAATAACACGTCCGTGACATAGTTGAAGAGGGGAAACATTTTGTAGCATCTTTGTAATGTCTTGTTCTCGGGCCAGAAATGTGAAGAACCCATGCATGGATTTCAGAGGTCTGGACGTGGACTTTGCTTTGGGGAGAACGTAGAGTCCCAGCCAAGCTACAGTATGCTGTTGAAATCACTTCCTTTCATTTCTTAAAGTCGCTTTGAGTTTTTTGTAATCTGAATCTTATTTCATTACCTATTGTATGTATTTTAAAGACTCTGCTAAATTTGCAGTAAAATCTGCAAAACCACCTCAGTGTGACACTATGTATGATTTCTGAAGTGAAACAGAAGCTGGACAGTCGTTCAGGAATCTGTCACTGTCACGCCGCTCGCAGAACACAGGGCTCAGTGCCCCGCTAGTGTATTCACTGAATGTTGTTAATTTTTAAGTTCTTGGCGCGGAGAGTAGAACGGTTCCCCCAGAGACGGCCCGCTTCATGGCTTTAGCGTGCCCATGGCAGACATCCCATAATGCCAGGGGTTGGTTTCTGGGTTTCTGTGTCGCTGCAGACCTTCTGGATAATTAATCAGTGCTGCTCTTAGAGGCATTACGTTTTTTGCCCCCCCTGTATTGCTGACTTATCAGCTCTGGGTTTCAGATATCTTGTCGTACGAGTGGCTGCATGAAACTGTGCTGAGTTGATGTTTTATGGCTTGGCAAAAAACAGGGTCATGGGAGGAGTGATGGTCTAGTCACTGCTCATGCTCGCAAAGGAGCATTGCTGCCCTGACCCCCCCCCGGTATGACGCACCGTATCTGCCTGTGATCTCAGAGGGCCTGCAGCCTGGCCACTCATGCCCCTGCTAGACCAAGCCATTGATTCAGCCCCCTGCTCCCACGTGGCATCTCCGCATTCCATGCCTGCCCGCCCACTCCAGGTCCCACCCTGGCATCGCAGAATGGCAACTTTAGGGACCGTGATGACGATTTCAGCCGTGTAGGTGACGAGGTGGGCCTTGGGGGGTGATGTGATGTCAGTAGACAGTGCCCAAGAGCCAGTCTGCCGCAACAATGGTGACTACCAGGATGGTTGCAGCTGTGTTCCCAGACCCAAAGCCTTATTTATACCTACATAGTAGCCAACTGTCTCCTGGCCCCATATCTTTGGAAATTCTCCTCTAGTCAGTCCTCTAATCACTAATGTTTCAATGTTTCAAAAGCCATACAACTAACTAATCAAATTCAATTTGAATTTGATTAGTCAGTTATATTCAATTTCAATTTGATTAGTCAGTTGTATGGCTTTTGAAACTTTGAAACATTAGTGATTCATATGACAGTGTGTGAGCTCAGAATTGCTGGTTTTTGATGATAGACTGGCATATTTTAATTTACTATTAGCATACATGATTTTCTAATAGCTTACTTTTCCTACCAATGTACTACTTTAATAACAGGAAATTGTTCTCTCAAAGAAGTCTAATCTCTAAGATACTGATACATTGTTGTGTAGCAGAAAATGTGTAAAATAAACACCCGCGTTTCTATGTCGAAACTGGAAGAAGTAGCACTGATCGTGCCGCAAATCGAAGCCCGCTCTCCGTTTAGCATCCCATACTTTCGATTACTGTAATAATTTCATTTATTGGACTCTGGTGCCTTGGTGAATCAAATAGTTGACTTTAGGAGCAGGGGACGTCTCCAAACCGCGGGGCAGCGGGCAAAATGCATGGACACAATCGAATTTTTGTATGCCACCCTACACTCCCACAATTATGATGCACTATGCATTCATCAACCACTCCCCCCCCCTCCTCCCTGACTCCAGGGTCTGTATTTCCTTACAGACTCCGCTTTCAGCCCTCCTCCTATCATGCACATACACTGACCAACACTGACAGCCATGCGCAGGAGCGTCTGAAGGCGGGTCTGTTCAGCCGGCTACAGCTTGAGCTCCCAGCGGCGCGGAAGGTGATCATCGGAGCGTGCGTTTTTCTCTTTCCTCTCCGTAAAGCTCGCACCGCACGGAGGCACCACGAAATGGGTACCGCGGCATCGCCCGGAATAGCAAGAACGCCGTCGTAGATGAGGAACCGGTAACAGCGCGCTTGCGAGCCGCGGACCACCAGCACAGCTGCTCTGGGGTGGTGCTGGGGAGGGGAACTGGAGCCAGACGTCCTGGGAGGACATCGCACCCCTATTTGCACGGTCTCCCTGTTGCTGTTTTCTCAATATTCAGAAAAAAAAGTCTTTTTGAGTTCCAGAAGGATTTATGCCCATCACGGTACAGTATTTCTTTTCTTTTTTTCCTGAAGGTACTTTAGAGGTGGCTTGAGGTACTTACTTTGCACTTGCTTGGCTAACCATTAACAACCAGTACCGAAAACATTTATTAAATGAGATGAAAGAAGGAAACAATGATCCATCTAAGCTTTTAATTTCAACAAATTAATAAACGTTTTTATGTAAATACATTACTGAAGAACTTGCATTTTTTATAGCTCGATACAATTCTTCTCCGAATGAGGATGCATGAAACTTCCAAATCTGTGACAGCCGCACATACAAAACCACTGGTCACTATCTTCCATTTTACCTTGAAATGTTCTACAGTGTGGAATTAAAATATATTTACCGTAAAAGTTATAATGATAATCTGGATATAAAAGAAACGCACATAAATGTATCTTTAAATGTCTTGAGAAAAGAGAGAAAAGACAGAAAAGACATGATTAGGTCCTAAACGATTCTCACACATTTCATTGTTTGAAATTTGAGGCATTTTTATTTTTACCATTACTTGATATAATAGTGTTTTTGGTGGTGTATTTGTATGAAAAACAGCATTTTTTTTTCTCCCACCATGAATAGTGGTATTATTTTGTGTAATCAGGACTGCTTTAAAAAGTGATATTGATTGCTTACTGTAATATAATACAGCACACGTTATGTCCCCTTATAAAAATCTCAAAGTGATAACGCTCTTGAAACACTTTCGTCCTTTGACCCTCAGATGCCCCAGACTGATGTGAATGCATTTCCCCTACCCGCGTCTTTCCCATTAAAGTTAATCATTACTGAAATCGTAACTGCATCTGACTGTAATGCATTTTTAATTGTACCGTGCCTGATACAAAAAAAGTGTGTCGTTGTTTTCAATAATGAAGCAGATATGCAAAAGAACTGAAATTTCGCCTTTTCATCTTTATGCGGGTAAGGGAGGAATTTAGCCTGTTTTTTCGTCAAAGGACGTTATCTTACAGTCTGTATCCAGCTTACGATTTGGACATATAGGTTTGTAATATTGTAAACGGAATTCATTTGAAAGTCGGATGTTTTAATGGAGTGACTGAATATATATGTATGCTAAAAGCAATCAAAGTGTGTGTTGTAGCTGAACTGGCTGAAGTCAAATTCATTCTTATTACTGTTTCCATATTTAATTTTCCGTAGAAGCGTTGTAGGGGAGAGCGGGGTAAGTTGTCACACTTCTCACACTGACTAACTTTTACTGAGCACCATACATCACAACGTAATAAATGTTTCACCAAATGAAAGAAGGAAGTCTC
>JAABNX020000046.1:31313376-31324365 GCA_015163995.2 Mormyrus lacerda | reverse complement strand
TTCATGCAGTTACCATATTTGCTCATGATTTGTACTTGAGTAGTAACTGAGTTACTAAGTTACTTGTGCCCCCTCAAATAAAGTGTTACCAAACATTTTTAGTCATTGGAACAGGGTGGTGCTGCTGAGGCTAGGGATCTGTGCCAGTAATTGGAAGGTTGCTGGTTCAAATCCTGTGAATGCCAAGAGTGGTTCTACTTCACTGGGCCCTTGAGCAAGGCCCTTAACCTGCAATTTCTTTGTCCTGGGTATGGTGTTAATCTACATCCTACCCTATAAGGACGTCCTCCAACTTACAGGGAATAACTTGGGGGTTGGTGGCAGGATTGGCACTCCAGCCACTGGGGAAAAAACCTCACATTTGGGCTAGTGTGGAGCTGAAGTATCACCTCCTCAATTATGGTTTCTTTTAAAAATGATCTAGTATGGGACAAAAAAGACAATCCTAACCATTCTCATGCTGGCTGTTGGACTCATATCAATGTTATCCTTGATCGTTTGGTGCGTTTGTGAAAACTAATACAAAAATCAGTGAAGAGAATCGGCTGGTCCTGAAAAAACATTTATCTTCCACTGTATGGAAATATTGTGTTCCATAGAGATGATATTGAGCTAAAGCAAGTGGTTTGTTGGCACTGCTTTGTGTCTGTTGGCGTAGCTCACGGCAACACAATCGATTTATTTGACTGACACTGTTGATTGATATTCAGTTCTATTTGGCTGTGCAGTTCATTTTCAACTCTGGAACTATTACAAAAACTTCAGATATTGCAATGTGAACATTTCCCTATATTGATCAGCCCTATATAAATACAAATTTATGGTTATATACTATATTATGTAAAATGATGCGGCCAAGTGGTGGGACTGACCTTTGTTTTAGCAGTGATTATTTTCACATACAGCAATTGTATAAAGTAAATTAAGCAAAATAATTAATTCGGCGTGATGACAAAGGGGCACATATCTCTAGCTAAACTCGCATTATTGGGTGAGTCTGTCAAAACTGAATCTCTTTTATGATGTATTTGCATTGCAGTCAGTCTGGTGATATTCGAGTTCTGCTTTGCAATACTGACAGACGACTGAATTTTCATTCACTTTTAATCTGAAGTGCTTCCTCAGAACTGATGCTTGCTACTTTCACTCTTAATTTGGACCCTCACCCACTATGGGCCATCTTCCTTCTGCCATATTGCCAAGTAATTCAGAAGGAAAAATTAAATTGGTGCTTTTTCATAATCTGGTAAGCGAATTTAATCAAGTAATTGTGACATTCTAATCTCGGTAGGGTGGGTTATCCGAATACTGAATTTTTGTTGTACTTGCTACATGTACAATGACAAAGGCTTCTCTCTCTTATTTATTTGTTGTCTCCTCAGATTGAGCAGAGCGGCGAAATCCCACCCTCCTGCTGTAACTTCCCTGTAGCTGTCTGTCGGGACAAGATGTTTGTGTTTTCTGGTCAAAGCGGAGCCAAGATCACCAATAACCTATTCCAGTTCGAGTTTAAAGGCAATATGTGAGCTTCTGCGACCTCGCTGATGCAGTACTTTTCGTTTATTGTATCAGCTGTTTGTTCTGTTTGCCTTAATTAGTTAGTGGCATTTTGCTGCTCAGTATGTGCAGTTGTGACTGCATATAGAACAGAGGGAGGATCAGCGAGCTCAGTATTCGGGATGCTTATGTAGTGTCTCAGTGGCTCTCAGCTGCTTTATTCTCAGGAGCCACATTTTTCCCTTGTTTTTTGTCTCGGATCACATTAAAATGGCTGATTTTGTTAAATTTGTTGAGGGGAAACTACCGCCTGAGAATCAGCGCTGTATAATATACTAGCAGCATTCACTTAGTACGGCAGTGTAATAGGGATATTTTTAATGAATACTTAGCATGGTTAACTGTAATAGCTGAAGCTTCACATTAAGGCATTATTTTAGATATTGTAATTAAATTAAATTTGCTAATATGACATGAAGCAGCTATGAGTAGCTGGGCATCTGATTGAAGAGTGACAGTGTAAGCAGCAATCCCAGATGAGTTCTAGTGAGCCTTTCTGAACTGACGGCCTGACCTTTACACTCTAAGACGCCTCCCATACCAATACAGAATGATGTGGTATAGGTCACATGGGTCGTCATGAGGATAACTGTGTGTGGGTGGTCTCCATACAGGTGGACCCGCATCCCTACGGAGCACTTGCTGCGTGGCTCGCCCCCGCCCCCTCAGAGGCGATACGGGCACACCATGGTGGCTTTCGACCGCCACCTTTATGTCTTTGGCGGGGCGGCGGACAACACGCTACCCAATGAGTTACACTCCTACGACGTGGACTCTCAGACTTGGGAGGTTATCCAGCCCAGTTCGGATAGCGAGGTATGTGTTCGGGAGCCGGGTCGCTGCATAGCTCAGTGCTAATCCAGGCAATAAGCCAGTCCCCTGTCTAGCTTCACACGCCACGGTGCAGAGCTTGGATACGTCTGGCTTGCTTGTCTGCTTATGGAGAGGTGGTTTATGAATTAATTTCTGCGGATGGGAGTGCGACATCTGTTGTTTGTTCTGTCTGCTTTAAATTCCATTCACTCTCTGCTGTCTTGTGTAAACGTCTTCTGCGAATGAAATGACTTAATTTGAATGAGTAACATTTGAAATGCCATGCTTTTTTTATACTACTATAAATACTCTATTATACTCTATTTTTGATACTTATAAAAATTGATTTCCTTGTCAGGGAGTCATTTTATTGAATTTAGCAGTTTGAATCAGCAGCTTGTTCCAAATTGATTCATTCAAAGCTAAGGTAGAATGAGAATCAACCCCCACGCCTTGGTGGTTCAGCTAGATATTACTAGACTTCTAAGTGTTATATTAACTTTCTTTTTTAATCTGAGACCTAACGATGCCTTACCACACACAGTTTGTCTCTCTGGTGTTTTAACTTCTAACACAATTTAACATACTTTTCAACAGATAGGTAGGGTTTTTAAATAATCTCACTGGAAAAAGGGCACTTTTACACCACACCAGCAACCGTACTTTGGTACTTCAAGAAAGGTGTTGGTTTTCAACTGGTGTGAAAACGGGTACCAGCACTGAATGATCACAATGCTGGCCAGAGTATTTTGTACTGAATTTGAAAAATGACTGTAGTATATTATAGGGTTGGACGATGTGCGATATTAATATCAACACTGCATGATATGCACATGCGATTCTCACATCACTAGTCAGCTAGATTATAATCAGGCCTTTCCTATCCTTCATTTTTGTACGGGTATTATAGCACATGGAGTTTGGCTAAAACATTTTTACTGTCATAGGGTACAAACTCAGCAAGCTTTGTAATTGTAATGATTATTAATTTTCAAGATTATGTGGTATATGTTTTAAAAAAAACCTATGCCGTATGGGCACCGCATGTGTTTTCTGAAACAATCATAATCATTTTTGTCCTTGCTGTTTAAATCACTCTAGATAGGTTTGTGAGAAATTTTTGTTGAACTCTTTTATTGCCATATAAGCACTCCAATATTTATTACAACAAAATCATATTGGGATATTTGGAAAAAGTTCCTATACTGTGCTGACTTAGCATATTATATGAAGTACTGTTTTTATGCTATAATGTTCTTGCTGTGTCTGTTCTTCCAACCAGATTTGCAATTAAAACTTTGATCTCTTAATTTGTCCATGTATCCATTTTATTATTTAATTTTTTTTTATTGTTTTCTGATTTCAAGACGTTTGACTATTTCAAGACGGCAACTGCTTTTTGTCTGAGGCAGGCTATATGCATAACCAATCAACAAAGAAAGTGTTTCATCCCAAAGTACCAAAATAGTTGCTGTGGTATTTTAAGTACTGGAACTCTTGGTGCTGGTCCTTGACTGGAAAAGGGAAAGTACCAAAAGTATGGTACCTGGTGCGGTGGAAAAGCATCCAAAGTGTGCAACATTTAGTAAGGTGCTAACTAGCAGGCTTCACACTACTTTTTGGTGTTTCTGACATATGTGTAGATGTCTTGTCCAGCTGGCATTCAGTCCTGATTTCTGTAGTTCACATTCTTCTGCGTGCGCCCACCCTCTGTATCTTCCAGATGCCCAGTGGCCGCCTCTTCCATGCAGCCGCTGTCATCCACGATGCCATGTACATCTTTGGGGGTACAGTTGACAACAATGTACGCAGTGGGGAGATGTATAGGTTCCAGGTGAGCCTCGTCAAATCGATCAGTACTCAACCAGCACACTCACCTAGCTGCAAGGCTAATACTGTTTCATGTTTTCTGTACATAGTTCTCCTGTTACCCAAAATGCACGCTGCACGAGGATTATGGCAAACTGTGGGAGAACCGGCAGTTTTGTGACGTGGAGTTTATTCTTGGGGAGGTGGGTCTAAGTGTCTGTGACTTTACATTACACCAGCATTGGTGGGTTCATCCTCTTCTGAGATTGGTGAAATCCAATGCATGTCAGGACTTGTATGTATCTAAATTGTATACACAATCTTTGCCTCTTGCAGTTAATTTCTTTGTTTCACTGTGATTGGTTAGCCAGATTATTATAATAAAAGCTGGCATTGACCACTGCAGTAATATATTTAAGATATTTACTTTGTATTCTTCATGTATCATTTAATGAGTTTCCACTAGTATACCTGTTGCAGGCTTAGAGACTTGGGCCAAGATTCCAAATGGAAATGTTCAGACAAAGTACATGATGAAGGCCTCAATTTTGTGGTTAGCTCATTGGATTGGCTGTGTCTCTAGCACTTCGTCACCCTTTGACATGATTGTCTGTTTGTCGTCACGTACAGAGGGAGGAGCGAGTGCTGGGACACATCGCCATAGTGACGGCCCGATGCCGTTGGTTGAGGAAGAAGATCCTACAGGCCAGGGATAAGCAAAAGCAGGTGAGTCATGTCTAAATCCCACGAGAACATCAGATTATAAACATCCATGGATCCTGAGGCCTCAGACAACCTACAGGGCTGATATGGTCAAAGCTGGGGTTTGTTGGGTAATTCAGCCTGTGGGTCATTTTAAAAATCTAGAATAAACTGGGAGAATCAAGTGGTTTCTGGCCTTTTCTTTGCCCAGAAGTGTAAACAGGAGGGCCTAGAGGAGACTGAGGTGGGGCCCTCAGGGAGTCAGAAGGAGAGCCTCGGCGGAGCCAGAGCATCCCTGGGGTCGGGGTCGCAGCCCTTGCTGGAGGTCAGCATCCGAGAGGCAGAAGCCCAGCCCTTCGAGGTCCTGATGCAGTTCCTGTACACTGACAAGATCCAGTACCCACGCAAAGGTCAGGCTGGCCTGCATCGCTGCCGCCGCTGTGTTTGTGAACTGCAGACCCAGGGGTGCCTTCAGTAGTTTGATTTGTGAGCATGCTGTTAATAGGGTGGTTTTTGTTAAGCTTGGGTGGTATGACAGTATTATGATATACAGTGGTACCTCAGAACTCGAACTTAATCCGTTCAGAACTCGGGTGCGAATCCTAAAAAGTTCGAGTTCTGATAGAATTTTCCCCATAAGCAATAATGGAAAACCAATTAATTGGTTCCTGGACTCAAAAAATTACACCTAAATGTTTTTTTTTTTTTTTTTTAAGCATTTCAACACAAAAAACGGGGGGGCTCAGCATGTCTGTGGGTCCTTGAGCAAGGCCAGCTCCCTGGGTGCCTCTACAGGTGGCTGCCCTTCACGGACAGCTTACTCTACAAAAAAAAGAGCAAGTTGAGGGAGGCGTAAAAATAATTTCCCCACGGGGATCAATAAAGTTCCATTATTATTATTATTAAAATGAACAGGATAAAACAAGAAGAGCACATACTGTACTAAACACATTTATCAAAACAGTAATTTGTAAAGTAAGAAAATAAATGTATCCAAACAATGTAAAGTTAAAAAAAAACAATGTGTCCTGCCCCAATCGTCCACTCCTCCTGTATGCCACACCCCCTTGTTAACCTCGTGTAGAATCCAGAATCCTTGTGTTCACCAGCTGTCTCTGGTTGTTGTCATTAGTCCTCTGTATTTAGTCCGCGTTTCAGTTTGTTTCCCCAGTCCGGTCATTGTATTGTCCGTCTGCGGTTTGCCTGTCTTACCTGTAATTAAACCCCGTATTCCCCGATACCCTGACGTCTGCGCCTTTGTCTCTGTTCCATCCCCGCTCTGCACGTCAGAATTATTATAATTAAATGTATTAATGGTTTATTAGTAATGATATTAAATTAAGAAGCCTTGATTTTTTTTTTATGTATTTTATTATAATTATTGTTACTGTCTACTGTCTATCATTGTCTAAATGTATTTTTACTGTCTAAATATATGTATTCCGCTAGTGTACACATGCGCGATGCTCCCACAGCGCATGCGCGGCTGATACTGAAGCGTTACCCTTTGTTTCTGCTGAGAGTCGTGCCTCGTGACTCATTTTCTCGCGCGGACAATCTGAAGAGATTCAGATTGAGTTCTAAGTCATTTTTTTTTTTTTTGGACTGGATGGTTCGAATTTTAAAAAATTCGAGTTCTAATGAGTTTGAGTACTGAGGTACCACTGCGCTGCGGTATTTAGAAATCCTGAATGTAATGTAAGGTTAATGATAAAATAATAATGTTGGAACATGCGTGGCACACATGAAAAGCTACTGCACATGTGGCCACAGAAGGAGCAGTGACAATGGCGTTAATAAACTCTCTATCTCTCTATCTGTCTGGCCCTACTTATATGTACATATATAACACTAGACACACTGTGGTCTGCTCCAGTTTTTTCTTAAAGGAACTGTTGTCTTTTGGAAGTATAAACCCATACAGAATATATATATTTAATAAGCTGTGTTTTGTCCTCCTGGTTATCAGGTCACGTTCAAGACGTCCTTCTTATCATGGATGTCTATAAGCTGGCCCTGAGTTTCAAGCTGTCGCGGCTGGAGCAGCTGTGTGTTCAGTACATCGAGGCCTCAGTGGACCTGCAGAATGTTCTGAGCGTATGCGAGAACGCCAGCAAGCTGCAGCTGGACCAGCTCAAGGTATGCCTAAGCCAGCAGGCGCGACCCTCTGGGCTGGGCTGCTTCATAAGAGCTTCTGCCCTCTCCCCTCCCAGGAACACTGCCTCAACTTTGTGGTGAAGGAGTCGCACTTCAACCAAGTGATAATGACCAAGGAGTTTGAGCGCCTGTCTACGCCACTGATCGTGGAGATCGTTCGCCGCAAGCAGCAGCCCCTCCCAAGGGTGTACTCAGAACAGCCTGTCGATATTGGTACTTACCATGTTATCCAGTGCCGTCCATTATCACTGTTTCCCCACAGTACAAGTTTTTGTCTGTCTGACTCGTCTGTTGCCCCAGGAACATCCCTAGTACAAGACATGAAGGCTTACCTGGAAGGAGCAGGTCTTGACTTCTGTGACATCATCCTACTTTTAGATGGACACCCCTGTCCTGCCCACAAGGCCATACTAGCTGCCCGCTCCAGGTGGGGATCATCAAAAGTCATTCGAATGTGTCCTGTTCATGTGTTCCTCATCCACGCAACATGACTGAACCATAGCCGGTATCCATTGCTGGTTCTCAGCTACTTCGAGGCCATGTTCCGCTCCTTCATGCCCGAGGACGGCCAGGTGAACATCTCCATTGGGGAGATGGTGCCCAGCAAGCAGGCCTTTGAGTCCATGTTACGCTACATCTACTACGGAGATGTCGACATGCCCCCTGAAGATTCCCTGTATCCTTTAACCGTCTTTATATGGCAGAAAATATCAGCGTATGCTGGTATTGCAGGGGACACACATACGTACTCTGTGGACGTTCATCTGCGAATACCAGTATATCTAAAAAAATAAATAAGGGCTTCTATGAGCAGCAGCTGGTAAACATAGGTGTCCTGGCATATTTAGGTCTGTCAGCAGATATTTGCGTTTCCCGAATGCTCGTACCTTCACTCCCGGTCAGATACTTGTTTGCGGCTCCGTATTACTACGGATTCTCCAACAACAGACTGCAGGCCTACTGTAAGCAGAACCTTGAGATGAACGTCACCGTGGAGAATGTTCTGCAGGTATGATGCTTCTGTCTGACACTTTGACAGACCCCTTTTGAGTCTTCACTGGTTCCATTTCCTCTCAGACTTTGTCAATTCTCAGAACACTTGTCCCGTTTGCCATTTTTCACTGCCAGGCTCGAAACCAGTTGTAGCACGTTCCTCGGTTTTCTTGCCTGTGTCTGTGCATGCGAATATTTAAAAGCACTCTGCTGAACCATGGGCTCCGATCTTTTCGAGAATCTGCCCTGACTGTCACACTGTAATTTGAGGGTTCCTTAGGGATTTTCAGCGAATGGCAGATAGAAGTGAGCCAGATTAGGTGGGATCAGAGTTTGTTTCTTCACTGGCGCCAGATCCTGGAGGCAGCAGACAAGACTCAGGCCCTGGACATGAAGAAACACTGCCTGCACATTATCGTTCATCAGTTTATCAAGGTGGGTGGACTGTTCTTCGGGGCTCTGACCATCTGCTGGCCCCTACCTCCGGGCTGGATGTGAGCAGCGCAGCACTGCCTTCGGGGTTCCGGTGACGGAGCCGATCGGCGCCCTCCGTGCGTGGTGCACACCTCCATGATAAAATGATACAGCGGCTTAAGCTGCCTCTCTCCTCCCACTGCGGAGCGTGGTGACTCCTTTACACGACGGTGTACTCACCGCTTCCGCAGTTAGCTTATCTTGGATACATCAGTACAGTAAAAATGTCTCCAGTCGGTACTTTATGTCGATTCCATTGTTGTTCATTAGCATCATTTTGCTTGGTGTAGGTTTTATTGTTTCTTACTTGCCTTTCCCCCAAGTGTTGATTTTTTTTATTTATTTTTTGCCTCCTTCTCTCCCCGCTGCCCCCACCCAAGGTCTCCAAGCTCCCAAACTTGCGGTCTCTCAGTCAGCCGCTACTACTGGACATCATCGAGTCGCTAGCCTCTCACATATCAGACAAACAGTGTGCGGAGATGGGCTCCGACATATAGCTAGTGCTTTATTAGTGCCTACTGTCGTTTCTTCATGTTGTTTTTCTGTTCGCTGTCCATGTATCAGCTCTTCCCCTGCCCCCACCATACATAAATGCCTGCCGCCTTCTCTCCTTTGTATAGTAAACCATTATTTTGTAACGTTATTCTGTTTTTTGTGTTACAAAAAACAAGCTATGAAATCTTTTTTTTTTTTTTCTTTCATTTCACAAACGTTACATTTATTAGTAACTTGTGAGTGACAGTTTTTGTTTCTTTGGTAACACAAAACAAATGCTGTTGCTTAAACGTTTAATGTCAAGGGATGTTTCTTGCCGTAACATCGCAAATTCTCAGAGCACATGTCATACATTCCTATTCTCATTTTTTCCTAATATTTTACAAGGTTTATTGAAAATCAAATTTGTTTTTGCAGTTTCTCAGTCTGCATATTGCTGTCCACTATTTTTCTGGGTTGTATTATCACCTCGGTAAAAGTTTGTGCTTGTGTACCTTTCATTAGGCTGCCAGATGTCTATTCTGTAATCACACATAGTGGAATATAGTTGTCTGTAATAAAGTATAAAAATAATGTGCAAATTGTATGGCAGTGTTAGTTCTGTGTATGATATGCCTTAATAAATGAAGACTGTTGAATAGAGACAGCCTTTTTTATGTGTTGGTGCAAACTCACCCCAGTGTGACACGTCATTATGAGTGTATATTAATGCAGTAATGGAAGATGGTGGAGATATGTTTGAACAAAGCGAGATCTGGGTTTGCAAAGCCTCTTTTTATCTGGGGAGGTTAGTGGAGCAGAGCTTTACAGATCCTCTGCTTCCTCACCTGACCTCGGCCTGACCTGAAACTCAAGAGTGGGAAAAACTGGTGTTGGGGTCCAACACAAAGGACCTCATTCTCCTGGGCTGAGACACTGCTGAAGCTTCTGCCAGGATCTGCAACTGGACCCCTCTGTGACGGGTGGGCTGATATCCCTCTCCCTCTCCCTGCTTTTCTTTGAGAAGAAACCAGTAGGGGCAGGAGAATCAGATGGTCATGTATGATGTGGATGGGCGCCGACTGAGACCTGACTCGTGTTATAGACACCCTCCAGTTCATAATGAGCTGCTTTTAATTTCCTAATAAGTGTTCAGGCACCTATCAAATATTCACACATGATCCTGCCATGTTTCCGGTGGGCTTCTGTTGTGTTGTAGCCCCAAATATCATTGGTTCATAGCTCCAGCTTTGTACTTAATAATTTCAAGTAAATTATTTATGTAAGATCATCCCCCATCATCATTCATTAGTTTATAATATCTTAAAAGGTGTTTGTATGGTTTCCTCTGCATGGATTCATAAGGTTTTCAGGTAATGGGATCTTGGATAATGGCGAGTATAGTGTGTTGTGTGTATGGCGAATAAATAGGCTGCCCTGCTTTCTCTGGGCTGTGGTGTCCTGCCCCCACCTGATGCCCAGCGGGTGCCCCGCCAGAGTGGCATCCCCACTTAAGGTGTGGCTGTGAGCTGCCAGTCAGAGGTGTGTGACGGGCTGGGAACCTCCAGGCTGATGTGGGGGGCAGATGACAAAGAGGGGTAGTTACCCGATCTAGGTGAGGGGGGAAATGTGGGGGAGATATATAGGTTTCCTATATATAAAAATTTCCGGTGTAAAGAATATTTATTTTTAATGTGTGGACAAGGAAACTAGTTTTGTTGTGTTCAAAACAGCTGTACCAGTCCCCACAATATAGAAAGCGTGAAATATTACTGAAAACATTTACTGTGTAGGGTACTTGCTGTGTAGATACTGTTGGGAGCTTCCAGAGAGTGATTCTGAGCAATGGGGACTTTCTTGATGCTCAGGAATTCCATCTGCAGAATGTTACCTTCAGCTTTTAATTAAATTACAGCCTCAAGGCATTGCTTTGTGCGCTTCCCTCTATGGAAACCTACCTGCTTTATGCGCTTCCCTCTATGGAAACCTACCTGCTTTATGCGCTTCCCT
>JAABNX020000046.1:31294969-31313276 GCA_015163995.2 Mormyrus lacerda | reverse complement strand
CTACCTGCTTTATGCGCTTCCCTCTATGGAAACCTACCTGCTTTATGCGCTTCCCTCTATGGAAACCTACCTGCTTTATGCGCTTCCCTCTATGGAAACCTACCTGCTTTATGCGCTTCCCTCTATGGAAACCTACAGTAGCAACTGATACTTTGTTCTTCAGTCAAACGTGTGTGTGTGTGTGGATTGTGTTTATGTTACATTATATATTATATTGACGTTGTGGGGACTGTTATTCAGGTCCCCACAATGATCTGTGAATGCAATTCAAAAAGTAAAAATGACAAAAGTTTCATATTTAGTTTGGTTATTTATGGTCGAAGTTAGGGCTGGGTAGGGGTTAAGGTCGTCATATCGAGACTGGAGTCTTCCACATAGAAATGAAAGGAGAGTCCACACAAAGATATTATTAAAAATCTGAAGTCTCCAGCAGCAGGGAGTGCAGTGCTATGTGTCCTGCAGCCTGCAGTTTCCAGTGATTTTGTCTGCAAGATGATCGCAGGTGTGTCCAGCTGACTTAGAGGTTACTGCAGCTTATATCGGCTTGAGTGAGGCGTTGTTGGTGTTCTTTGGGCACCTGCCAAGTAAATTTGATTTGCCACCATAGATGTGTCACTTGCATCTTTTGCAAGTGATTCAGTGGTCACAGCTGTCTGTCTTTTGCCCCCTTTATTGGAGATGCAGACAGCAGGCAAATGATGCAACACTATATAGTTCTCATGGCAAAGAAACCTAAGAACTCCGCATCCAGCAGTCAGAATGTTTGTGTCAGGTGTTTGGCGCACAAAAGACGCTGATAATTGGATGGAAATATGAATGTTCCTAATTTGAAAGGTAAAAATATATAAATTTTTACATCATCTCCCAGTTTAATAATAACCAGTTTATTAACAGTTCAGGTAATTATCCCCTGACCCCTTCTCCTAGTGATGTCACCAGTGGGCCCCTAACCCCAGCTGCTCCAGGGACACTGGCTGGCCTTGACCTCCGAACCCAAATCTCGCCCCCACCTGTATGTAGAATGAATGAGGTATTCCTGTTAGGAGCTGGGTTTGAGCCAGACACATTTTTCCGTTACGGGGAATCGGAAGTAGAATAGGATGCTTTTATATGAAGTTTGCAGTGTTAAAATTTCTCCTGTTAGAATTTCCTACTGGGATACAGAATTTTTTACCAGGGATCAATAAAGTCCATCAATCTTAAAAATGCACATTAAGAGCACTGAACGAACCTACTGAAGATTACCTTGGATGTGACTGTGCTGCTTTGAGTGATCCGAGCTCCTCGCCTCGTTCTCTGCCTGCTCCAGGCCAGATCAGTCATACTGGTGATCGCAGGCCGAAAAATGAAAGGAGCGGAATGTCCAGCAGGTCACATGGGTCACCCTTATTAAACACGGCTTTCAGCCACTCCGGTTTAAGCAGATCTTTGTCTAAGATTAACTTACGTAATTCACCTTTCAACAGAGAGCTGAAAGGTCGAAGACAATAAAATATCATTAAAAAAACATTTTCAATCATGCTCAGCACATAATTTATTAACAAGACAATCAGAGTCTTTCTTAATTACTGATATTTAGAGTTGTATTCGATTAAAATAATTTGAAGAGGATATGGGATGATTTTTCCAGTGAGAAATTGAAACTGCCGTGAATCGCTGTTCAGCTGTCAGACGGTCACATCCTTTATATCTCATCCCAGTTAAAGCAGCTGGTGGAAAGGGTTTGGTTTACGTTAGATCAAAGCTGTCCTGGGTTTGCAAGCAATGCACACTTGGGCTTATATTTCAGCAGCATTAATAGATGGTTTTGAGCTGCCTTTTGCCTTGTTGGCAAGCATGTTGACTAAAGAAATGACTCCAGTCATCATGTGTGCCTTAAATCTGAACACATACATACCCACTGTGTTCCTTATTTAGTTAAATATTTTATATTCAGTTTATTATGACACATGTATAAATGCAGCACCTCCCAAAGTGCCTCTATTTTAGGTGATATATGAAGTTCATGACAAGGGCCTTAACTGGTTGCCCTAAAAACCTGAAAGGTGGGGAAAATGGTCAGATTAATTAGTGGACTCGCAGACTAACAAGCCAGTTGATCATCATTTTGGTCCTCAAGCAGAGCCTCCTGTGAAACACTTGATGAATGAGCATATTTACTATAGCCCCCGTCCGGTGAAATCTTATCGGGGTACCGGCTCATGAGGTCACCATGACAGAAGCACCCGCAGTAGCCATGGTGTCTGTTATTTCAGAGAGCTTTTCGAATTCTTTCACCCCAGACATCGGGTTTGTTCTCCACAGCTTGACTTGCTCGGGTTTCTCCCGCTGGAGGCTCCTTGTGCTCGCAGTCGTCCTGGACGCCCCCCCTCCCCTCCCCCCCCTCAACCTGCTGAACGTATCTGATTTCATCCCAGACAGCGCACATTGTTCCCAAGACGGTATTAATTGGTGTGATGAAACAGTGGCACTGTTGTAGTGCGCGGGGCCCTCGAATCGGCGGCGGCGTTTATAAGGGGGGCGCAGAGCAGTTGGGAGACGTCCTTCTAACGACTGATCCTCATTTTTCTTTCGTGCGAAGGAAGGAGGGAGCAAAACGGAGAGAGAGGAGAGGGATGGTACTGTTGACCCGTAAGCTGGTGCAGAGGCTGGCCCTCTTAGTGACTTTTGGTGGCTTGGTCACCACCTTCGTCACCACATTCCTGCCCTTGTGGAAGACCCTGAATACGGACCTGAATGAGATGGAGAACTGGTACGAGGGCTTGTGGCACAGCTGCATCTTCACGGAGGAGGTGGGGCTGCAGTGCAAGGCCTTCGATTCGCTGCTGGCCCTTCCCGCAGACGTGCTGGTGTCTCGAGTGCTCATGCTAGTATCCATAGTGACGGGTGCGCTGGCGGTCGCCGTGGTCTTCTTTGGGCTGGACGGCGTCGAGCTGGGACCCAGGCACCGGCGCCTCAAGCGGGGGCTCCTGGTCCTGGGTGGCGTGCTGTCCTGGGTGTCGGGCATCACCACCCTGCTGCCCATCTCCCTGGTGGCTTATGTGACCGTGGTAGAGTTCTGGGATGAGAGCCTGCCCGACGTTGTGCCCCGCTGGGAGTTCGGCGAGGCGCTGTTCTCCGGCTGGTTTTCTGGATTGTTCCTCATCATAGGAGGGTCCTTCTTTTTCGTTTCTTTATGCATGGACGACTGCTCTGAGCCCCTGAGCCCCCCCAGCACCCAGGAAATGCAGAGGATTCAGCACTACCGAAAGACAGAAATCCTATAGCTTTCTTGCATAGCTGGTAATACTTTAAACCAAAATTTCAAATGCCCAAACGTCACAGTACTTCATTTAAAGTCGGAAGGTCTAGTGTGTCATTAATGTTTGAAATATTTCCAGTAATTTAAAGCCATATTCTTTTGAAATTCAGTTCAACCAAAGTATTTCTGTCCAGTGAAATGAGGTGGAAGACTGTTACCCCAGAGACCATGTTCTTTGTGTGTCATTTCATGTTCGAGTTCTTTGCGTCTTCCCCCCCAGTTCCATTCTGCATGCCAATCTCTCAGCTGAACCGAGCAAACAGCTCACTTTATGTTCTAGGTTTTTATTTCAGAAATAAAAGAATGAGCATTTGAGAATGCAGATGAGGCTTCTGTTATACCAATGTAATATGTATTTTATTTGCATCTCTCAGTTTCCATGTGTCACATAAAAGGGAAGAATCCTGCAAGCAGAAAGATAATTGAGTAATTGAGGAGACAACTTCATTCAAGATATTCATATGGAGGTTTATTAACAATGAGCTGATTCTCTGTCTGGCTGGCTAATCTGAAGCTTGCTCAATGCTCTTTTTGGGTGCTGACTGCGTTCACGGTTTGCCCCAAAATGGTTCCTGTCTGATTTGTTCATGACTTAAAGCAGCATAAATTATTCACCTGTTCTCTACTTCCATGACTCATGTAATTTAATAGTAATGTAATATCTGCCATATGAACTTTCAAAGAAAAAATATTATTATTACTAATTATTTTTTTTAATTCCTCTTTTGGACTGACATGTTTGCTGATCTGGGGAGCCTGAGGATTTTTGTCTACCAGAATGTAAAACGGTACATTTAAACAGACATGGGACTGCATTATATTGCCGTAGGTCATCAATTGTACAGCAAAAGATCTAAACAAACCTTATAGAAAATGATGATTAATAGTATCAATTTAATTAGATTTTAATGTTGAATTTCATCTTGATAGTTAATGCTCAGAGAATGAAATTGCAAAAAAATATTGCGTTGCATGCAGTTCCATTATGTTATTTGACTCCATGATTTTGTTTTGACAAGATCTGAGTCCTGTGGTAATTAGTCCAGCATATTTAAATGAAGAAAGCAAGTTTGACTAATTACAACACTATAGCTGACCAGCCAACATACTGTGAGGTTTGATTTTATTAGGAACAGAGAATTTAGTCAGGGTGGTGCTGGCAAGTTGTATGTTTGTGTGTGTGTATTTGTGTGTGTGTACTACCGGAGAACTTACCTGGATCAGAAATCCTAGGTCCCTAATGTGCTTTTTGGCACAGCAATACTGTGTCTAATGGGAGGCAGAGAAAGAGGCAAATTGTAAGTAAAGACCAGGGCCTGGAGAGAGGAAGCCATGGCTGGACTTCAAGATGATCTGATAGTCCCTGTCCCCTCCTTCCATCTGCTGGAATTCATTTCTTGGCAACTGAAAGGACTCTATTTTGACTCTTATGGTTTTGATTTTCCTAGAACACCTCGCCACAAAGCAGAATAAAGGACAAAAGTCACCCTATTAATCTGGTCAGTGTCTTGCTAAATATGAACATTAACGTCCGTGGGTTTCATGTCTAAACTTCCAGAGAATTTTTAATGGAGTTTGTGTATCTTAATTGTAGGTGACAAAAGTGACCTAACATTCTGTAGGCCTCCTACATTCTGGTTTTGGATTTCCAAGCGATACTTGCATTTCTCCAGTATTTAAGTGAAAGTTGTGAGTTCTTATGTAATTTTTAATTCTTTTGAGATCTTTTTCCGGGTACAGTGGGACTCCTGAATGTGCGGTTTCAATCAGAAAAACTGCACATTCAGTTTTGTTGTTTCCTTTACACTAAAGAAACGCTTCGTAAACTTCAAACCGCATGATAAGCGAGGTTAGGTTGTACAGGTTCATGATACGATATTTTTATTTGTAAAATGTGTAACCGTAGCCTTTATTTTTCATTATTCTTTTATCCTTTCAGGGGTATAAAAAACATGGTTTTCATTTCTCCGTGATACATGATATTTATTCATTGTTACATGTGTCTTGAGAATTAGGCTAAAACGTCAGAGTACCTTTCATTCGACAGAGAGAGAGAGACAGAGAGAATATGGTACTATATAACAATACACATAAAGTTTATTATTACTGTATTTAATGTTGGTAATGTTTTACTACGTGTAAGTTATCGATTAAACTGCCATATGTGTGTACATTAAAATCACATTATATTTGAGGTTCAGCACCCCATTATGTGCGGTAGGTTTTGGATCTATCACCCGCGGATATGGGGGGGCTACTGTTGGCTTAATCAGCCACCCTGCAGCCTGTGGCCTGTTCTACGAAGTGGGGTTACTGGCTTATGGGGGTAACATCAGATTTAAGGTAGTCTGGGCAAAATGTAAGTGAACAAATATGAAGTCCATTTCAACTGTGGTACCTTAATTCCGACAAGTTACCCCGATAAGCCAGTGACCCCGTTTCGCAGTACCGGCCACTGGTATGTCAGTGGATCTGCTACCAGACACGATCGCGAAGACCAGCAGAGGGCGCTATTAGAATGAATTTTTGGTAACTGCAGGGAAAACGACTCGAAATCACTAAAGATATATAGCTAATCTTGCTTGCAGAAGATATGTAATACGTTTAAAGAAATACTGGCAAAGGCATTTTGCTTCAAATCACAGCTCTTGCCTGCATACCAAAACAGTGAATGTCTTCAAGCATGTGAAATTATATTAATGTATCTATGTTGGTTCCCGCCTGCGCCGTTGATCCCGGAATAGGCTCCGGTTCCCCTCGCCACGCCAGTTGGGATAAAGAGGCTTCAGAAAATGCATGGATGGATTGATATTATTTCCTTCTCCTAAATGAGATAAAAGTTAAAAACTTTTAACCTTTTTTACCTGTTATTTCACGTATCAGTATATTATTTTTCCTTAAAGGTTTAAATTCTATTTGTTGCACTAAATATCCATCTATAATTATATTGTGCGTTGCAAACATTGTTTGTGGAAAAGTGCCAACAGTGATTTCCGTTTACTTTGCTGTTTGATCTGCTTTACTTGATAGTTATGCACATGGTCGCTTGTCAGATTTACTTAAACAATGACACGGATATATTTAACAACTTGTTAGTGACAACTTGTAATTTACGTACAGTCTATAGTTACTTTTATAAACACTGTGTTTAATAGACATGCTGCCTGTGGTTTGAGTCGCCGTTAATCAGAACTAAAGCTCAAGTGAGCTCTTGTGTTTTCAGTGAGGTCATGCGGTTCACCTCGCTGTAAAATGTGCCGGCATTCCTGAGAAGGACAATAAAAGTATTAAACTCCTCGATTAGGCAACCTTTGTGTAGTTTAACCCAGAATGTCTCTGGAATGACAGGGCTGTTTGATATACTTTAAGCCATTTGGCCATTGGTCATTTACCATAGAAATACATACGGGAAAGTGCATAGAAGCGTTTCTCGCCTTAATGATGGTTCCACGTTTTCGGTAAAGTTAGTTTGCAGTTCGTTATTCACGTTGCAAACGGCAATAAACCTTATATATTTACGAACAAATACGAATAATGACGTCTTGTGATGTGTGAATTCAGAAAATACAAATACATTACGTAAAAACAGCCTTAACGTATTACGGCCATTTATTTTTATTAGCTTCTCACGTCAAAACCAGACGTCCTCATGACTCCAAAGGCATCTCATATTAAACATGCTGATTTGTGAAAAATTTCACAACTGATAATACGTCCATATATTGCGTGTAAACCCATACAAAATACATTGTAAAACGTGCGTTTTAAGGAGGACCAACAATTAGCCCAAATACACACATTTTAATAATTCCATTCATCATACATGCATTTAAACTTGTTAAAACTGAACAAGATGACTTGTGATGGTCAAACAAGGACCTTTCACACCTTCATCTACACTAAAAGGACTGTGAAAGTTTTCGCAAGTCATATTTTATGAGTTATGGCTGTTTAAAGTACAGTAGTATTTATGGCGGATCAAGGTCTCTAGCTGCATCTAGCTGCTTTTAAAGGGGTTAAAATTGACCAAGATGATCTCTGACTGACCAAAACAAAACTTTCACACCTTCATCTACCCTTCAACAACTCATACTTATTTGTGAAAGCTTACTCTTTAGGGATACATTAGGGAATATTAATTACTAGTTACTATTAAATTAGTAAACTATTGAGAGTCTACTCGTCTTAACACTTCTGTAATACTTTCTATTGTTAAAAATGCTATAGAAATGAATCTGAATTGAATTGAAATATAGCAACGCACTGAAAAAAAGTGAAATTCTTTCATATATTGGACAGCTCTCAGCAACACTCAATCTCACACACATAAAATGGAGAGGATTCACTCACTCCCTAATTAATATTCTCTAATGTATCGCTAAAGAGCAAGCGACGGGGGCAAGGAAAAGCTCCATTAGAGGGCATTAGAGGGCATTTAGGAAGAAACATAGTAAGCAGATTGTTGCGACAGTGATATACTGTAACTGAATGATATAGAAATAAAAAGTGACATTGTGTTATCAGGAATCGTTGTAATTAACTGAATATATTTTCAGGGTGGAGTTCTCCACTTCAGGACCATTATCAGTTCATGGCAGTAGGGTTGAGTGTCAAACTGTGAAATGAAAAGTTTGTGCAAACTGTTCATCACAACTGAATTTTCATGTTCTGTAGGGATTTTCTTATGTCATAGGATTTTAATCAGTTTTTTAGTACAAATATTTTTTAACTCATGAAATATGTCTCGTGAAAACTTTCACAAATAAGTATGAGTTGTTGAAGGGTAGATGAAGGTGTGAAAGTTTTTGGTCAGTCAGAGGTCATCTTGGTCAATTTTAACCCCTTTAAATGCAGCTAGATGGAGACCTTGATACGCCATAAATACTACTGTTCTTTAATCAGTCATAACTCATGAAATATATGTCTGTATTTATTTATTTGTCAATCTTATCATATTATATTCATATAAGTCTAAGATATTTTCACTTACGTTCATCACAACGTAACCCAATCGTATCGTAAGTCAAAGTGCACAGATATTCCTGTTTGAACTAAATAATCATTCAATGCTCTCTTTAAGGCCCAGTTTAAAAAAATTTCAATACCTTTTAAAATACGTTGCTGCTGCAGATTGTTTTGCAGTGTGAACTTTGCAGCCTTGTCTCCACATCATACTATCATTGTGTTTGATGGCTGCATAGAAGAAATAGACCTAAATGATTGCAAATATCAATGCAACTGCTAACTTTGTCAAACCTGACTCATCTCTCTTTTAGTTGTATGTGACTTGGCTCCTCCATATTGGTAATGTGTATATGTTGAACTCACTTGCAAAATGCCATTATTCACCCGAAAAACTAGTCAGAGACTATAAATCATGTTCCTGGACCTGTGAGACTTGGGTTGATTTCTTACTGATCGGGAAGGTGGACCTCTGGCCATAACCTACAGTTCCAAGTGTTCTGACACAAAGACATAGGTCCAAACGCAACCCCTTTATGCCTATCTTGGCATTGTTATATCAGCAAATTTAAAATGTACTCAATTTTCCTACAAGCCCTTAAAATCTCTTTCGAGCATAAAATGACAATCACCTCAATTAACTTCTCAATTAACCACTGCTTTCGAATCTTCCCGACGGATCACATTTCAGCCTTAGCTTGTGAGCACTCACCTACGTCAGGCATACATTCTGTTTGTGTCTTCGTTCATTTTTCTTGTGAAAAGTGAATTGGTTTTTCCTGCGTGTTAAGCGGTTTTCACAGCATTTGCTGTCGGTAGCAGCAGAATCTGTAGCTGATTTAACGTATGCTTTCATAGTGTTAAGTACGAGAATGCTGACATGGTCCCAAGCCATCAAACGCAGCAGCGGGGCGAGACGGCATTATTGTGCTCTTTATTGTTAACTAAAAAATACTGGTATGTGGGCAGCATGTGCTGATGCAGGTGGGGAGAAGTGCAACAGAGAGATAGGCCGGCCTCCTGACATTGGGTTTGCCCTTCTGCTTTGAATCATTTCTTACATTTGTTGTCTGTTTCCTTATTCCCCCTTTTCAATGGAGGTTTACTTAGAGGACTTAACATATTCAGTGTCAAAAAAAGAATCTAGCATTTTCCATCCTTACATCCCTAGTAGTACTCTGTCCAAAGTGGATGAATTCTACACTCAACTTACTCTAGTTTTGTTGCTATGGCATCTGTAACTAAAGGATTAAAACCTGTTGATGTATTGTGTAACAGCTCTATAGAGCGATGAGTCTTTTTCAGTAACAGGATGCTTGTTGGAGGGGTGGGGGTAGGGGTGGGGGTAGGGGGAGTTACGCCTTATCTTCTTCATTCAACTGAGCAGCATTACAGGAAGCCAAAATCTATCTGTCAAGAGGTAAAAACGCACCCCCATTCAGTCGTGTCCCTAAGGAGACTCTTCAATTCAATTCAATTCAATTTCATTTAATTTATATAGCGCTTTTAACAACAGTCATTGTCACAAAGCACTTTGCATTCAACCGGCCAGAACCCCACCAAGCAAACCTGTGGCGACTGTGGCAAGGAAAAACTCCCTCTGACAGGAAGAAACCCCGAGAGGAACCTAGACTCGGAAGGGGACCCCATCCTCCTCTGGGCGACCGGGGAGCATGAAACTGCATTTACAATGACATTAATTTGAGTCCATATAGTTTTAGCTCTTTGCTTTTCATAATTAGATTGTGATAGTTATTATATATCATACCATACATGACACAGTTCACACGATGTAGCTGTCATAATCTTTTTTTCAGCGTAATTTATGTAGATTTTATGTCTTTCGTGTGAAGACTGACTGTATTTGATAAAAGTTGGAAACCTCAACAAAAATTATAGCATCAAAAAAAACTCATTTGTTGCTCTTTTAGCATACTTGTTTGACAAGATCTTGCATGTTTTTCGTGGGTAAAACTACATCTGTCTTCTAATATACCACTGTTCCTTTCACCCAGTGTTAATAAATTAAAAATTCAGACAATGAGTACAAATATGAGAATAGAAATTTGTATCCGCAGGCTCCAGGCTGCTCTTTTTTTTATTTTTATTTAAATCATGAGGTTTATGTGAATTTGAGTTTGTAAATTGTCCATAGTGTGATTTTGTGTGTCCCCTGTGATTGACTGGAGTGTTGTCTAGGGTGTCCTCCTATGTTGTGCCCTGTGCTTCCTGGAACAGATCCAGGGCTAGCAAGATCCATGTGCTGAAAAAGTAGTTGGGGGGATGGATTGATGAAAGGATGGATACTAGTTTGAGTACATTGTGGTCACCAAGTATAAACCCCTCATTGGACCTCATTGGAACCCCAGTGTGAGTTCACTAAAATGGGCTTTCTTTATAGTGATAGTTCTTTATAGTTCTCTTATAGCTGTTTCTGTTTCCACAAGCACACGTCTGTTTTTACTTGGCAAATAATTCTAAAACTCTATATTACCTGCATTGGGGTGAGTTTCACGAAGGCTTCTTAAAGCTACATCATTCGTATGTTCTATCTTTTAACATAGAACTTACGAATGACAAAAAAAATCTTGCTTCTATATGTAGAAGCTATAATTTCCAGTGGGTTATGTGGAAAAGTTAAAATTTGTTTGATTTCTGCACCTCCTGTCTTTAATTAAACGAGATAATTAAGACAGTGTTACTATTTATTTTGCTTTAAGGACATTCTTTTACAGGTCCCAGCCAGGGATCAAATCTACATTGTGACACATTACCTGTCTTCCTGGAAAGACAATCTGTTTGTCTATAGGCTGTCAGCAGAGCAGATCAGCTGATCATGGGACTCAGGTGAAGTTTCTGTTGACCCAGGCAACTATACAAATAGGCTTAAAAATTAAGTGTGTATGAGGTTTTAATTAATTAATTATTGATTGATTGGTTAATTAATCACATACATTTGTTATATGGAATTGTATACATAACAATGGAATTATCTACCTATTTCATATTTACTTTTTACTAAACACTTGAATGAAATGTTATGCCCAACTTGAGTGAACACAAATATACTATTATTCTCTATTATACTTAATTGATGTATTAATTAGCTGCAAACTATATTTGTTTTGTACTTGAGCAGTAACTGAGGAGCTGTATTTAAAGTGTTACCCAGGCTGTGTTTCTCTTAACATAAAATGTCTCTTCAAGTTCAGCTTCTGACATTCTGCACCCTGGAGGTCAATGGGAAGCTCAGCACTGCATGCTATGTGACAACATTGGCAACAGCTACCTCAGTTAGGCTGCTAACTTAATAGTAACTCAGTAGTAACTTCATGATTAATTAAAAGTATAATAGTATATTAGTTCTGCCCCCTCATGTAAAGTGTTACCAACTTATTTTGGTTGCACTTCTTTACTGTGGGGAAACTATGGAAACTATGATTTCCCATGTCTAGTCAGCAACTAGTTCTAATGAGCCAGGGGAAAATTGCCGCTGTTATGCCTGTCATGAGTTAATTGTCTGGAGAGGTGGGCTGGTGACCTTTTTGGGGACAGGGTAGGCCTAAATAATGGCCATGTTGATAATATAAGCTGAGCCAAAGGTCAAAAGATTTAGTGATAAGTAATTGAAGAATGAGGGTGCCCAACCCTGATGTGAAGGAGCTGTTGGGTGTACTAGGGTTCAATCAATCTTAACGGCTCTGTCAAGTATTAGTCCGATGAGTCACCACCTGATGTTTTGTGCATCTACACATTCTCTGGAACTTCCAGGTCTTCGGTCCTCAATGACCACCATAGGGCACCACCTTCTCTATAAGAGTAACTTAAGCATTATGATTCCAGAGTCAACCTAAGCAAATATTGCAACGTGAATCAACACACTTTTGCTCTAGATATGAGGGAAGGGAGATAAAAGCTCATATGATGGTCTTCAAAAAACCACGGTGTCAACATTGCCAATAATCAGAAACCAAAGAACCTGTAAAGACATTGAAGGATAAAGGTGTAGAGAGAGCAAAAGCATCACTGACATTTCATTGTCCTTTTTCTTATGTCCCTGAGACAAAGAAGGTCTGAATTTGATGTTTTCCAGTGGACTGCAGATCTTCTCATTATTACCTAGGATAGCTGCTTGAAATCAAGGAATTGCATGAACAGGATTTATGAAGAAGATGTCACTAGATGTTGATGTCTTTACCCGCAAAAAATAGACCTATCTATCTTATCATTTCTGAGGGTGTACAGTAAAAAAGGGATCCATCATTTGGTGCCTTTGTGGATATGGGTCTAAAGATCCTGCTGGTCCTCCTGTGGAAAATCTTTTGGGAAAAACATGTAATAGTAATGGGTATTTGATAACTAATAGAGATGCATAAATAATCTTTTATTTTATGCAGTGATTTGTGATCTGACTTCTAGAAGTCACATAGCAGAGTACAAAGCTGTATAATTACCATACATCATAGTACAAAACAGACAGGAATGACTGATTAAAAATGATTAATTACCATTTGTTTGTATAAATTGGCTTTTGGACACAAAATGTAAATTCTAGAAGTGGGCTTTGTTCAAATGGTGAGAAATGATTTAGGAAAAGGAGGTCAAGTTTAAATTAAAGCAGTCTATTTTAATATTTGTTTTTTTCTTCCTCAAAAAAACTATTCATGATCACAATTTGAAAATAGTCTGTCGAAGGGGAGGTTTTTCCACTCATTCATTGCTCGTAATGTCATATAATGCTATCATCATGGGAAATGACTTATCTAGTCCGATAAACAGTAATAGTTAATCATTCTTAAGAGGTTGTTTAATTTAAAATGCAATTAAAAGTAAAACGTAACACCATACTAAAGACTGAATTATATGAGTCACCTTTCTGGGATACAAAGATGGGCTTTTAAGAGCAGCCCAATTGTAATCCTTGAAGATCCCATCAGAAATGACAGGCTGAGGCTTTGTACAAACCAGCGCAATCCTACCCAGCATTTGGCTCTCCACTGTATGGTGCTGCTCGCAGTTCTGTACCAAGAAGGCTTGATTAATCGTCAGAGTTTTGAGGCAGCATTTATTCATAAACATACCCATGTGGCTGTCTCAAATTACATGCTCTTCAAGTTTCAGAGAGAAATCTAGTAATTTGAGTCAACATTGTAATATTAGACAGATGTAATGAAGACGTATGTAATACCCATATTTAATATTTGATAGCAAATTTTTCAACCCGCGTTTAAGTAATAATTACTGACCAAAAGTGCCAAAATGGTAGTTTTCTGAAAAATTAAGACCATTAATGAAATGTAACTTTGGAAAGCTGGATTAATCATAATAAAACATTTCCCCGTTAATGCACTTCTGCTGTTTGGTGATGTATCACTGGTGCTCAGAAACACTAATAAAAAAATAATTACATGCAGCATGGGCCTCATATGCCCTGCACACACATGCACACATGCAGCACATGCAGCACATGCACACATGCAGCACATGCAGCACATGCACACATGCAGCACATGCACACATGCAGCACATGCGGGCTGTAATTCCCTGCATTGCTCACATGCATGAAGGAGATGGGTCCTGTGCTCGCTGACCTTTTGAACCACAGATCTAACCTGAATTCTCATGCTCTCCAGTTCCCTTCCTCCCCCTAAGGTCTCGCTCCAACCCCATCTGCACCCCCTCTCTCTGCAGTAGAGCTCTGCTGTACCCTGTCCCAGCAACGCAGCTTAGGACTGGTACAGTCACTGCATGCTGGAGTGGGCAGGAAGGGGGGGGGATTTCTGCGAGGCAGGCAGGCTGCATGCTCCCCTCAGCTGCGGCGCAGTGCGGTTGTGAACACTAGACCGTGGGGACAGTGGGGCGGGCCTGTAATGATGTCACTATGTGTGAGTGTGTGTGGGGGGGTGACCCCCCCCTCTTTGAGGCAGAGGAAGGGTTTAACTGGAAACTCAGCTGCCCTGTGGCGCTTGGAGGCAATGCTGAGAGGAGCGGAGCTAGAGCGAGTAAGCGCGAGTGAGAGAGAGAGAGAGAGAGAGAGAGAGAGAGAGTCTGATTGAGGAGGGGAGGGGAGTGTGGGGGGTGCTGTGTGAATTCTTGCTGTGTTAGCATCCCCCAGCAACTCCATCAATACTGCATACAGCTGGAAGTCTGGCGAGGATCCCCACTGCAACCGTGGGATCTGGTCATTGTAAGCAGCCTGCTGCATCAGCCCTGAACGCTGTGCTCACGCTCCTGGATGTTTCTGTCTTTTTCATGTGATTTTTTCCTCCCTCTTCCTGGGAGCTTATGACTTTGAGAGCTATGCCGTGGCATTAACAGGCAGAAGGGAGGAGAACGGAGTACCCAGGGCTGACTGTAACGAGGGGACAAAAGCTTGGGATCTCTCTCCAATAGCATGCCATCGCTCTCAGCAGGATTCCAGAAAGGATCTCATTGCACCTGCTCTTAACAGACTTGGGTAAGCTGTTGTTTAACTCTTTGGGGCTGTTTTTTTTGGGGGTGGGGCGGGGGGCTTGTTTCCACACTAAATGTGAAGCCTCGGAGTGGGACGGGACAGTGCAGTATATGCAGAGCTGTGAGTCCCGTTCAGGGCAGGAAACTCAGGGGCAAAGTCATCACGCTGGCTGCTCTCCGTGCCTCCAGGCCCAGCACTCAAGCCACTGCAAGGTGCAGCACTTGTCAGAACACAGTTTATTCTGCATCTCCGCCCACAGACCGGAGAATCTGTGCCGTGTGCTATACGCATATGCACTCAGTCTCACTCTTTAAATGCTGCATGTTAATAATTAATCTTGGCACCGATGTGCACATTTTGATTTAGAAAAATATTTTTCTGGGTTACTACACTTAGTGGCCATTTTATTAAGTAAACCTGGCAAGCACTAAGCAAAACCTACTTTAGCCTCCAGAACCACTTTAAGGTTGATGATTTGTATGTTCCAAGTCGCCATTCTGCTGGACAGCGCTGTTACTTTTGCACTTGTGGCCTTTCTGATAGCTTTAAGAAGTCCGGTCATTCTCCTCTGACCGTCTAGTTAACCAGCGAGAGAAGTGCCACTGACTGGCTCATTTTTGTTTTGTGCACTGTTCTCTGCAAACTCTACAAACTGCAGAAAATCCCATAGGGATCCTTGTTTCTGCAATGCTGGAACCAACACACCTGGCACTAACACCAAGTTTAATAGTGCTTATATAGTGTATTCCAATATTTATTAAACAGTAACAGGACCCCTTAACCCTGTTTATGTAATGCATATACATTTAGTGACAGCCACGTGATCGGTTGTTGGAGCAGACTATTTGCATCAATGAGCAGGTGTACCTAATAAACTGGCCAGTAAAGTAATAAACTGAAGTATAGAGTTCTACCATCTTACGGTTCATTGAACTCAACGTTAGGTAACAGTAACATTTTTGCACAAGCAGAGGCATTTCCAGAGAGACGAGCATCCAGAGGTGATTGCAGAGATAAAGTCAGGCAACAAATTATTGTAGGGTTATGCTAACTATACGATGATAGACAGTTACGCACAATGTTGCATTTCTTCAGAAATAATCCTGTTATATCCATCCTAAATGTACTGGGAATTGTGGAGTAACTCTCCAATAAAATATGTACCATTAAAATATATAGGTTTACTGAAATTTTGACAGTAATGTACAATAAAAATGAAATATGTGCCATTTTGTTCAAAATTTACTTAGCTTTGAATGCTATTTTTCATTTATGCAATTTGTTAAGATAAATATAAAACTGATATAATATTATTCTAAGGCATGTTTAGTTTTCCACATTTATTTGCAAATTATTCAGACAAAAATATTTAAAAAATGGGTGCGTTGTGTGGTCATTAATACAGAATCCAACTGTTCCCGAAACATAGAGAACACCCTCCAAATAAAATACAATGACCAAAAGCTGACATTTACAGAGCACAATACACGTCAAAAACTGGAAGAAAAAAAAATCAAATGCAAAAAAATTATATTGGTGATTGATTGCTTTTATGAGTAATAAAATCAGCTTTTATAATGTTATAAAAATTTGGATGCTATTCAGTTTTATAGCTATTATAAAATTAGTTAAGTTGCTAACAAGCAAAACATATCGTAGATTATATCCATCATAACATCAGTTTTCTTTGTAACTTAGCTAGGCGATTTGTGCATGGAAAGGAATGAGCAGTCAGATTTGAGAAGGAAGTGGGAGGTGTGACTTTCATGTGCCTCAAATGACAGGATATTATTCGGAGTTGGGCCAAGTGTCGACGATTTTGCAACACGTTCAGCTGGCAGTTTCTGTGACCTCATTATGCAAGTTGCGATATAATGCAGTCGCTGGTGATTCCATCAAGGTTCCTTTTACTCGGCAAACTTGCATGTAATGGATGTAAATGAACAGAGCGGTCAAACATTAAGTTGTGTCGGTTACTTTGGCATGAGAATTCTTAGCTTATCAGCTGTAAAAATTAAGCAGGATGGCTTTAGGGTTAACCAAAGGTTAACTTACCTGAAGCACAGGTGCAGGTGGAATGTGAAGAATACATTGCTATCTATAGTCCTATGATAAAGATCATTCTGATACCCTCAGCAACTCTTGGGCAAGTGACCCTTTAAACGTCAACCAGAAAAACCACTTTCTTATGGAACTTTGGTTCTTTCTTCTCAGCCTTGCTTTCCAACCTCTCTGTATTATTTAGTCATGGGAATTACTGCCATCGAATTCATAGTGTGTGTAGTCAATTCAACAGTCTCTGCTTTTAAAAAGTGCCCAGATTACACGTTCCTCAGTGTGTGGGAAATTGTGACAGAAGCAGGCACTTGATCCAAGGATTACCAGAGGTGAGATATTGGTTATGGCGAGAGTTGAAGGTCTCGCCAACCTCCAGGAAGAGCCAGTAGCCGTAAGGTTTTGGCCAGGTTACTTGGAGGTTCATCGATGGATCCTCCTTTCTTGGTCTTCAAGGCTATTTGATTTTTCATTGATAATCCAACTAACGGTGAACGTTGCCAGGAGGTTCCCACTATGTGGTTGCTGGGTTATTTTGGATTTTATAACTGTATGAAGAACATATTTCTGGAATCACTGAAGCTAGTGGGATACCAGATTGTTGGCCCAGTGGGTTGTGTCATTACCATGAGCTTCCTGGGTACCAGATTTCACTACCACGCTGCTTCTGCGCTTTTTGAGTTCGGAAATTGTACCAATACTGGGGGTTTCCAAAATCATGCAATTTAGATGAACTTGTAACTGCTGGGAGCCCAGTGTCCTGTTGAAGGCCTGCCTTATCTTTTAATCTGCATCTGACTTAAATGTGTCTTGGACATGAAGAAAGCTGTTCAAAATTAGAAGACTGTTCATATTAACATTTTATTGATATTCTGAGAAGCTGTCAGTTTGGAGAAGCTCTTTGCTCTTG
The DNA here is from genome assembly GCA_015163995.2 of Mormyrus lacerda. Lineage (NCBI taxonomy): Eukaryota > Metazoa > Chordata > Actinopteri > Osteoglossiformes > Mormyridae > Mormyrus > Mormyrus lacerda. The sequence goes on along the minus strand of JAABNX020000046.1, from coordinate 31,295,594 downwards.
GAGCATACTGTGTGTGCAAATGGTTTTTAAAAGTTGAAATGAAAAAACAAAAACCTCTTTCTTATGGTCTACAGTGAGGTTAGATATTTTTAGGAGAAATGTGTGTCATTGTTATGGTGTTGTTTTCTGCTTCTACCTGTCTGGAGCCGGCTTGGTGGGCAAAGAATGTTTGCACAATTGGACTAAAGAGGCTGCTAATTGGAAATTCCTCCAAAATATATTGTACAGAAAAAAACTGATGAAATTAACTATTTATTTGATTGAAAGACTGTCATACCTAACAGCAAACACTTCATCACATGCTACTACAGATCAAATCTGCTTACTTTGGAGGTACAAAATATCTCAGCTTTCTGGAACCTTTAGAAGACTATTGTGGACCAGCATGGCGTTGTTTGACTCTGAATTTGTACCAAAGCATTTAAAGACATTGTCACCCTTGTATCTGTGGAAATGTAAAGAAGTAGACCAGTGGTTCTCAACCTTTTTTTGCAATGGGCCGCAGTATGTTCAAGTTCAAGTCTCACGGGCCGCATATTATTTACATGTGACGTCATCGACGCTCAATAACCAGATATTATGCATCTTAAATTATTACAATTAGATGTATTATTATCATTAGAGA
>JAABNX020000046.1:31279878-31294869 GCA_015163995.2 Mormyrus lacerda | reverse complement strand
GAGTATAATTCTACTTACCATTAATGGGATACATTTATTATTATTTAATTTATTTTTAATTTATTTTTATTTTTTTTTACGTGGTCAGCATCGCGGGCCACACTTGCATTTGTGACGGGCCGCAGGTTGAGAACCACTGAAGTAGACAGAGGTTCATCGTCACGCCCGTAGGGGCGTGGCAACACAACAGCACACAATTGCCGCTTAATCAGTGCACTACTTAAGATGGACGCAACTTCCCAAAGGTTACAAAGTATTGTTGCCATTTTGAATGTGCCTTACCCAGCGTTTTGCCTGTCTCCTGTCTCCCCTACTTGTCCTGCCTGCCGTGTCCTGCCCTGCTGTTTCGCCTGCCCTGCCTGCTCCTCGCCCCTCTCCGACCTGCCAGATCCCACCTGACCTGCCCTCCTGCTCCCTCCTGCCCAGCTGCCCTGACGATCCTGCTCCTTCGCCCTCGTTGTCCCCCCGTCCCGTATATCTGTGTAGGATTGACCTTCCCGGTGATCGACTTCTGCCTGTGCCACAGCTACTTTTTTGGATCTCTTCTGGCTTTCTTCGCATCTGGCTTTTCCAACAAAACCTCAGTCTCCTGCATTACAGGGTTCATCTTTTCCTTCGCAGCAGAGCATAACATTCATGATTAAACTGAAAACGGATTTTCTGCATCAAATTTTTGTTTTATCATTATATATTTTTTTGTATCAACCACAGCCAAAACAATATGTAAAAATAAGAAGGTGGAAGGAATCACAGTTGCTATGGAGATTTCATAGTTTGCACACACAGATGCATCAGTGCACATTTTATACCTTTATTGTAGCTCTAGATTTTCCGAACCACCTCTCCTTCTCCTCTTATATAGTTTATTTTATTTTTCAAAGGCAAAGACAGAAGTTTGAATTGTTTGTCAATGTTTTAAAAGATCTGCTTTTTCAGGATCATACTCGAAGCTCACTGAGTCACTCGCTAGCAAACAGCTTATTTTTTCTTTTTTTTTTTAAAGTTCATGGCAAAGCGTTGTCAGTCAGAACTGCCATGCGAGGATGAGAGTCATTCTGTTCTTTAGATTTTTATTAAGACTGCTGAGTGGCTTTCCAGTAAACAACAGAAATACCTCATTTCAAGGGTGTTTGACTGTGTTCAGAATAACAAGTATCCCTATTTTTATGTCTCCCTTCAAAATGGGTGACTGGAGAGTGACTTGCGATGTTGTTTAAGGTTTGCATTTTCAATGCTGGCCTCCGTGTTGAGATTCTGCACAGTCTCTCTTTTTATCCCCTGCTCAGAAATCTCAGCGTCCTCCAGGTCGAGGGGAGGAATTGTCGCGCCAGAGTGCGTGGGTGAGCAGGCGTGGGAGCCGTTAGCGGGCTCGAGAGAGAGACCATACAACGGCTCCATTGTAAGAACCACGAGCCCTGAGGCCCATCGAACATGGTGGCATGGAAGTTAATCGGAGTTCTGATGATGTTAATGTTTAACCACTTACATGGGACCTGTGAGATGCGTTGAAACAGTAACTGCTTGGCTGGAAAACTGCATTTGCTTATTCTTACAGTTAAAACCGAGTGGTCTTAAAAGGAGAAAGAGGGTCACTAGATAAATTGTTAGATAAACAGTAAGCATTTTGTTCATTTGCTGAATGGAACTCAAATTCTGTGAAGTTCAGGTCTTATGGCCAACACATGTAAAACACACACAGGTTTTGTAATTATACCTTTGTGGGGACTCTCCATTCATCTCTGTGGGGAAATCTCTAATCCCAACATGATGACCTTAACCTCTACCCAGCCCTAACCTTAACCATAAGTAACCAAACAAAATATCAAACTTTTGGCATTTTTACTTTTTTAATTGCAGTCACATTTCTTTGTGGAGACCTGAAAAATGGAGACATTTGGTCCCCTCAATGCAATATACATCTAACAAACACATTTGTATTCATTTGTGGGTATTGTCCAATCATTTCTATGGCAAAATTCTAATCCCAACTATGTCAATTTGACCCCTACCCAGCCCTAACCTCAATCATAAGTAGATTAAATTTTTTGATTGCAGTCACAGATTTTTATAAAATTGAGTTTCCCTTTTGTAGAGACTAAAAAATATGGTTTTCACAATGTCAAAATAAAAGGATTTTATCACTTTTTGGGGACATTTGTTTCCCACACTGTAATATATGCATAACCCATACAGACACACATACACACACACACACACACACACAAATAGCTTGCAGTCAAAAACCACACAGCACAGCCTCTAAGACATTTCCATCTCCCTCTAAATACATACATCGTGGGCCTTTTTAACTGGATGAGAGACATAATATTCCTGACCAGTTTCAGCAAATTCTTTGAGTGCACCAAAGCTTTGCCTAGACACCTCACTCGCTTGCCAGACAGGGCAGAGTAATTAACATAAGGCTTTGTGCTTTAAGTCTTTGGGTTGAAGACAAATGTTGCCAAAAAAAGAATGTATTGGCAAATCTATAAACCAGGGGCTACACAAACCACCAGTGCTAGTTTGAAGCCATCCTGATAGACAGAAGTGTCTCTTTTTTTGCTTTGCTGGGAAAGGTTCATATTAGGTACCTACGAGGTCAGCCACAGATACCCTATCCTAACAGACAAGCCCACATGTGTGGTTAGAGCTAAATGTCTAAATGAACATGTACAGTGATCTTGCTTTGGTTGTTTGGAGAGAAGTCCAAGCCATTGACATTCTTAGACAGACATTCTTCTATTGATTCCTTTCAAGTCTCCCTTTTTATCAGGCTTGCAGAAGATAAAATAATTCTTCAGTTGAGAAACATGTGGGTATATTGAAGTACAATTCAGAGTCTTTTGTTAAATGCATTTATATGCCAGAGGGGCAGTGATGCACACTTATGATTCATCTGCAGTTTCATTTTGTGTTTTGTTCGTGTTTGGCTTAAGATGGCACCATATGAAAACTGACCTGATTAAGTATTCTGTTTAGAGCGGCAGAATTGCTGCCATCCATGCTCAGTGGGATTTGGGTATAAAATATAAATGTTTGCCATCCGTAAGCACTTTGTTTTAAAATGGAGGACTGTCAAATAGAACATGAGAGGGCTGCTATCCAAACTTAAGCTAATTTACCCAAAAAGTAATGCATGCTAGGATAGAGTGAATTAGAGAGAGCCATGGACAACCATTTTCATAGGGGTATGTCTTGCCATTAGCTGTGTGGATCAGCGACAGGGTCTGGCTAATGAGGCTTACGGCCTGAGTGTTTTTACAAAGCCCAGAACCTTTTTTAATCATGTGTTTTTGTTATATGTATAATTTTTAGAGATCAGTGTTAACACACCACACAGTGTGCAGCAACAAAACGTGTCCTCTGCATTTAACCCATATGTGACACAACAGGAGGCAGCTAATTCAGCACCCGGGGAGCAGTGCTTGGTGATGGCACCTTGCTCAGGGTACCTCAGTGGTGACTTGCTGGTGGGGGATTCGAACCTGCAATCTTTTGATTACAAGTGTGCTTCCCTAACCATCAAGCCAACACTGCCAACACTGTCCATGTGGTTTTGTTGTCAAGAAACATCAAATTCAGAGTGAAGTTGACACAGGGCTAATGTATTAAATAGTCTGGATAGAACAGATAAAATTTTATACTTTTAAATTGTGAACTCCAAATCATCGGCAGGGTTTTGGGCTATGCGCTGGATCTCCCGTTACCCTAGAACTGCCCCTGGTGTAGAATTATGTCTTTTCACAGGGGATTTAAAATAACATGAATCAGGCACCAACTGCACTTAATGATAAAAGCAATTCGGTTTAGATGTGCTGTAGGGGGATCTGTAAGGATTACTCTAAAGTTAAGAGTAATTAGGATGAATTACCATAAGGTAGCAGAAGGTTTCCATTTTTAAATATCCAGCTGCGTGTTGGAATTGACTTACGTAAAGACAACACCGGTATCCAGACAAGAGGATCACAGGATCAACTTTCATGCTTTGCAAATGAGGTTGTTCGGGGCACTGTGAATGTCACTGGGTTTATTTGAGCTTTATTGGCTGTTAAGAGCTCTCTGTGAGTGTTGCAGATTTTACTTGAACTCTGCTGGGTGTTAAGAGCTCTCTGTGAGTGTTGCCAGTTTTGCTTGAGCTCTGTTGGGCGTTAGGGGCTTTCTGTGAGTGTTACTGTTTTTGCTTAAGCTCTGGTGTTAAGGGCTCTATGTGAATGTTGCTGATCTTGCCTAAGCTCTGTTGGCCGTTAAGAGCTCTCTGTGAGTGTTTCTGGTTTTGCTTGAGCCCTGCTAGCCATTAAGAGTGAGTGTTGCTGATTTTACTTGAGCTCTGTTGGGCGTTATGGGTTCACTGTGAGTGCCACCTATTTTACTTGAGCTCTGTTAAGTGTTAAGGGCGCTCTCTGTGAGTGTTGCTGGTTTTGCTTAAGCTCTGCTGGCTGTTAAGAGCTCTCTGTGAGTGTTGCTGGTTTTCCTTGAGCTCTGCTGGGTGTTAAGAGCTCTCTGTGAGTGTTGCTGATTTTGCTTAAGCTCTGCTGGCTGTTAAGAGCTCTCTGTGAGTGTTGCTGTTTTTGCTTGAGCTCTGCTGGCTGTTAAGAGCTCTCTGTGAGTGTTGCTGTTTTTGCTTGAGCTCTGGTGGCTGTTAAGAGCTCTCAGTGAATGTTGCTGGTTTTCCTTGAGCTCTGCTGGGTGTTGAGAGCTCTCTGTCAGTGTTGCTGGTTTTGCTTAGGCTCTGTTGGGTGTCAAGGGCTCTCTGTGAGTGTTGTCCATTTTACTTGAACTCTGCTAGGTATTAATAAGGTCTTACTATGAGTGTTGCCTGTTTTGCTGCAGCTCTGTTGCATAGTAAGGGCTCTCTGTGAGTATCACCGGTTTTGCTTGAGCTCTGGTGGGCATTGATTAAAGTCCATGTCTCTGCTTCCAGGCTATGAGAGGGAGTTGATGTCTGCAATGGCTATGCTGGACTTGCAGACCTTCACACCACAACATCAACGCTTCTGCTGCCCCACCACTCGGCCACCTACCAGGAGAGTGTGACCTCCACCCCCACGTCTCCAGGGCTTCCTTCAGCTGTCTCTCAGTGTGACTCTGGACCCATCATGGGAGGATGTCTTTCCAAACCCAAACCAGGTGACCAATGCTCTTTGATTCCAGTAATGAATGGCACTTGCCCATTCTTTCTCCTTTCCCAGCCATATATAGGTCACACATTGCTTCTCAGCAGCCTTTGTAGTATGGGGGTTTCAGGGGAGGAATTTTAATGCTCTCACTTGTAGCTGTGTCAAGGGGATTAGCAAGTAAACTATGACTTTGATTTTAACCGTTGCTCAGTGTATAAATGGCGTGTTCTTGACCTGTTGCTTGAGCAGTTGAACTGGTCCAGTTACTTGCATGTCCCGTGCTGTGTGATTCTTTATGTTAGGAGTCTGTTCTTGTGGTCCCAGGAGGTTGTTGGTTCGAGTCCTGTGGCTGGCAGAGCAATAATATTCCTTTTGAGCAAGGTCCTTAACCCCAATACCTGCAGGTGTGCTGGAAAAAATAGCTGTCAAAGGAGTGCATGGAATAAGAAGATATTGATTTTCATTGTACTTGTTACCTGTGTTATAACATTAAAAGGCATTCTTCGCTATACAAACCATGTATTTTCCAAGAAGAGTACTATGAACCCTTAACCATGAACCACAAGAGCAGAGGTTCCAGAAAGGGTAATTCATGTAATTAAATCTCAAAAGCACACCAATCTGTGTAAATGCTGCCTAAGTCACTCTGTTACTGTGATCATAGTAATATAAATGTTAATCACATAGCGTGTCACAGGCGGTGGCCTGGTTGACCCCTCAGGGAGAGGGCTCATAGGGAGTGATCCTATTATCCTATATTGGATGAGCCCCAGATGGATGCAAACCAGCAAGCTGTGTAGACATGAACACAAATATCAAGTGAGAGATTATACTGTGTGCAATGAATGCTGCAGTGATGAGGAATTTGGATAAGGATTGTCCCACTGTATTAATTAGTTAAATGGTAAATTGTTAAATGTATATGTATAATGTATACACACACACACATATATATATATATATATATATATATATATATGTACATATGTTGTTTGAGGACATACAGAGCAATGTCATTTATGTTTAATTCTCTTTTTTGAAGAAAATTACAACAGCTGATTCCCATATATTTAAGTACCTAGAACTGTTTTCTTCAGATGCTTTTTCTGTTCGCCTCAAATCATCTTGGTAGGTTTACATGACGAGAATTTAAAACCTTTATCACTTTAGTGTCAGTCAGATTGCTGCATTATTTTATTACATGTGGAAAGTCTGAAATATGGCAACCATAAAACGAACATCGCTATATTTTAGGACACATCGCCGAGATTTCTTTGTCCCGATGTGTAATAGGTTGAGGTGGTGGGGAATTGAAAGGTTCAACAAGTGTGGCCAAAGTCGACCTCGGTCGAGGAAGAGAGGAAAAAGGAGCGAAACGCGATCACACGTCGCCTCGGACACGGGGTCGGAGGCCAGCGGTGCAGTTGTAAGCGACTCGCTGGGCTTTCAGGCAGCTGCCAGGAGGAAACATGCTGTGAATGTAACAAGATGACAGACAGAACTTGGAGTAACAACAACAATTTTTTCCAGAGGAATCAAAGCTGCACTTTTTTTTTCCAACACTGATAGGCAACACCAAGATTAAAATGTAAAACTGGAGCTGTAATTATAGCAGCATGTAAAGTATAGCTTTAAAATCATTAAAATGACTGCAATGACCTCTTCATGAAAAACCCCATCTGGACACGTGGGACCACAGAAGATAATCCTGTTGCATAATCTCTCTATTGAGCCAGCGCGAGGCAGATGTCTCCATGTATAATTTAGATAATATTTCACAAACATCTTCTTGCCCCCTGCTGTCAGACAGTAGGAAGACAGATTCAGGCCAATGGGGTTATGAAACAGCGTCACGATAAAAGCAGTATGTCTTTCTGCTATATTCAGATAAGAGCACAATATTTTGTAGGCAGGATTTTAAACCCCTGGTTTCCCTCACTGTTTTCTTGACGTATTTCTGATGACCAAGCGCTTGTTAAATAACACTGACAAAGCAGGAACTGAAAAACAGAGAACCGGATACTAATTGAAAAATCACAATTATCATTGCATTTTTATGCCATTCAAATAACAGTGTTATAAATTACAGTGTTAATTCCTGTGAATTTTACTTTGTGAGGTGAGGTGATGGTTTACAGGGTTTGAAGAATTAAGACACTTTCAAGATGTTTTCAATTCCACTTTGCACCAAAAATTTAAATGAGCTGTTTGTTTCTTCTAATTATGAAAACTGTAGTTGAAGAGTAGGATATTCTGGTCCCCTCTGAGCATTTGTGTGGACTTGCCAGATTTCAGCTCTGGTCAAAGGAATCCTTTCTTATGTTCCAGCTGTTAAAAATAGGACTGCTAAAAATATGACAGCCACTGACAAACATGACAAGGACCATCTAGACTCCATTTTATTGCCTTCAGATACCAACTAAGATCATAAGAGAATTTAGGTCAGAAAGATGCCAACAGTGTGACATGGTCATTCAGACGGAACAACCATCAGGAAAATCCTAAATTTGACGTTGCCATAATTCACAACAAGGCTCCTCATGAGAAAAACACTCCATTGCAATGCTTCAGGAAAATACTAACCATCCGGGGCTCCTTTCATTTTGCTTGCAGTTGTAGCTGCTCTTATGATTTTCCATTGACTTTAATTAAGACCTGCACAGCAGGTGAAAATTCCGCACAGATTAAAGTTTAAAGCACCGGAGGGTCAGCACATTCTTCTAGCTGAAGAGATAAAGCTGGTTCTCTGTCGGCCCCTGTAAAAGGAGTTACACAACCACGTTTTCACGGGAAGAAACACCAGCAGGGACAGGGGTGACGGGGTGGAATAGATCAAAAGAAATCAAGAGATCTTCCATCGAGTAACTGCGATGAATCAATACTTGAAAACCTTGGAACTTTGGGTAACTAAACCATTGTCAAAGGAGAAAACTAAAAAGCAAAGACATAAAGAAAGATTGAAAAGTTTTTAAATAGCTGGTAATAATACTGTGCACATTCCAGTTTCATTTACTCCGGTCTCTCCTGCACTCCATGGTGTCTTTTGACATTCTGGAAACAGGCAGCTCAGCCTAATTGCTCACTCTTGATGTAGGAATGTGTCTGAAAACAGGTGTCCGATCCAACATGAACACAGAGTTTCTCCTGCGTGGAAAGGTTCTGGGAAGCTGCTAATCATAACTGGATAAATTACTATTTATAACCATGCCATTTAATGAATGTGTCTAATTTCATAAGTTGGTCAAACGGAAGTAAGACTAGATGAAACACTGATGCCTGATGGAGGGTAAGGGGTTCGTTACGTGACGGTTCCCGTTGCCTTGATCCAGGAGGTAGATTGACATTACGCGGTAATCCCACATTACCGCCAATCATGTCTGAGCCTATTTCCATCCCTTGGTATTTGTCTCACAGTTGAGGTTAAAGTTGAACTGACCCTGCTTGAGAAAGAGAAGGAAACAGACGTGATGTCCCCAAATGGCAAGGCCAGCCTGTTCTCGGACAGCAGACCCAATGGGGCCCCGGGACACTGCTCCGATGAGGACTCCGCCCCAGCGCTGAGGTCACACCACAAGCCTCATGACTATGTGGAGGCCTCCGTGTGCCACGTGAAAGACCTGGAGAATGGACAGTAAGAGCTGAACAAATCCCACCTGCAGATGCTCCATCAGCTCCTCAGTGGAAGCTCAGTGATGTTTAGTTTAAAGTTTCAAGAGAAGTTCCTCAATATTTACGTGGTATACCATCAGAAATGTGACTTCCAGGGGAGACCAAAGAGAGGAACTCTGAAGTAATTTATCCACCTGATCTGGTGGGAGGGGGTGAAATGACGGTCAAGATAGTTATGGGAAGGGGGTATCGTTTTTTTTCTTTTGTGTTGATGGCCATGGCATGAGTTTTGAGTGAACCTTCAAACATGGCAGGTGCTGCATTCTTTATGGGAGTCCATGAGTTGGAGAAAGTCTAGTCATAATGCTGTTTGCTTTTGTAGGTGTCGTGTTTCCTCACAGTGGTGTGAGAGAAGTAGCTTTTGGGTGGGAGCGTCGCCTGTGGCAGTCGCAGGCTTCAGTATTTACTGTTGGTTTACACTAGTGATTGACAGAGGATAATCCCACCCACTATTACACACAAGCTGGAACACAGACAGGGAAAACTATACTGGGGGGACGACGTCACCCAATTCCCTATGCTGTAAAAAAAAAATGTGCAAGCAGCTATATGGACACGCATGTCTGTTAACGTTGTATGTGTTGTTGGCTCCAGATTGTGTCACGAGTTTATGGCAGACTGTGGCTCTAAATGTACCGCTTTTGATGCTGGTTCCTACAGAATGAGAGAAGTGGATCTGGGGAGTGGCAGAGCTCTACTGATCAAGGAACATGGCGAGTTCTCCGCCATCGGACACAAATGTCCCCACTATGGGGCACCCTTGGTCAAAGGTGAGTCGGGTTCCCTCTGCTAATCTTCTGGCACCTCTCCTCAGTCTGCACCCAATACTCACTCAGCATCACCTTCAGTGAGGCCCTGATTTAACTGGAGCTTCTCACCTCTTTTGCAGGGGTTTTATCTAAGGGACATGTGCGTTGTCCCTGGCATGGGGCCTGCTTTAATATCTCCACTGGGGACATTGAGGACTTTCCTGGATTAGACAGCCTGCCCACCTTCCAGGTCACCATACTCAACTATGGCCACTCTACAAATGCAGTTATCTGCTGTGATCATCAGCAGATGTATACAGGGAGATCTGTGAAAAGCTCAACTCACTGCCTGAGAAGCGAAAAGTATTCATACTAGGGGAGGAATAAAAAAATCACACGAAGCATGAAAAATATAAGAATTATTTGTAAAAACATGGGCAGTGTGCAAGTGTGCATTGCTGAGGGGAGTGTAGTTGCTTGCTGATTACATAACAGATTTGTTCATTTACTCACCTGTTGAATATTTCCGTACTGATATAAAATATCGATAAAATTTGCTGAATTAGTTAATCTTGTCATAGGTTAGAGTGGAAAAGGACAAGGTGATAATCCGGGCTAACAAGCAGGTGAGCAGAATTTGTTGCCTGGGAGTTCCAGTTCGTAGTGTTTTCGGTGCACTGATTCCCTCAAACCTTTACACCCGCAAGGCTCTTCAGTCACAGAAAAGGACCAAGGTCATGACGAAGTGCTCTGCGGTTGTCAACGCCAACACTGGCTTCAGCCATGTGCTCATCATCGGAGCAGGTGAGGCACCGTGGTTTGGATTAATCACCAGATCACTTCATTTACTGGTGATGGGAAAGGGGATCTACCAGCACTGGCAGGAGATCAGCTTGGGGCAGTGGGCGATTCATGATGTTCAGTGCCATGATGCTTCTCTTGGTTAGGTCCAGCTGGGCTGGTTTGTGCGGAAACATTAAGACAGGAAGGCTTCACGGATCGCATTGTCATGTGCACCACGGACAAGCACCATCCCTATGACAGACCTAAACTGAGTAAGGTTTGTACAGAAATCCAGAGAAGGACAGCAATCACACGTAGCACATGTCCATTCCACTTTGAAACCTGATCTCAGGACAATGTTTTCCATCCATCCATTTTCTAATCACTTCTCCAGGTCAGAGTCACCTGGAACCGATCCCAGGCAGCACAGGGCACAAGGATATCAGTACAACTATTTACATCATATACATTTAATTGCTCAGACAGAGATAGGGGAGATTCTCTGCAGACATTCTCAAGGATTTAAGAGACCAATTGTTGTCACATAATTCTTCACTGCAGATTTACATAAAATGTGAATGTAGGTAAATGATGTTCAAAGTATAACTGACAAATAATTCATATCAGGGGATATGATGGTGCAGTGGTTAGCACTGTTGCCTCATACCTTTCGGACCAGTGTTTGAGTCTCTGCTGTGTGTGTGTGTGTGTGTGTGTGTGTGTGTGAGCGGTCCCCATAAGGATATGTTTACCCTATGTGTGTGTGTGTGTGTGTGTGTGTGTGTGTAGGTGTGTGGAGTTTGCATGTTCTACCTGTGGGGTTTCCTCTGGGCACTCCAGTTCCCCCCCCCACAGTCCTAAAACATGCTGAGATTACTTGTACTTACCGATTTGCCTGTGAGTGTGCTTGGTGATGAGTTGGAGTCCCATGCTGGGCTGTTCTCAGCATTGTGCCCAATGGACCCAGACCTCCTATGAATCTGAATAAGAGATACAGTAGCTAGAGAAAATTCATGAATGAAATAATTCATATCTTGCATTATAATATGAATCTGTCTAGGTGCAGTATCCTACCATTTAAGGTCAGTGTCACTGTGGGAATCTCAGCACTAAAATTATTATAATTATTATAATTAAAAACAGTTTAAAAAAACCCGGTTAAACTGTTCCCTAACCTTTTGTACTAGGTGGTGCAGTGGATAGCACTGTTGCCACACACCTCCCAGACCAGGCTCTGAATCTGTGCTGTAGCTCTGTGTCTGAGCTTTACATGTTTTCACCCTGTCATCGGCTTCCCTTCCTCATAATTCATTCATTCATGCAGTGTATCTTATCATCCCAACATACTTTAACAGATTTAATATACATTAATAAAAATTTTACAGGATACTAAGAAACATTTTAATCGTAACCTTTATTAATATATATATTTACGCTGTTAAGGTATGTTAGGATGTGCTTACATGCTGCTTATGAATGTTCTGTGTATGCATTATGAAGGTTCACTGAATGTTTAATGAATGCATTATCAAGGCATTATGAAGAAAGAGGTAATGTAAAGTGTTACCAACTATTCATTTTATTGTCTACCACAAGGTTCCCCAATTCTGGTCGCGGAGGGCCAGGATCCAACACAGTTTGCAGATTTTCCTACTGAGATGCCCCTACTAAACCTAAATTAGCTAATTAAGATTTGTGTGAGCAGAGAAATCTGAAAATTGTGTCAGATTCTGGCCCTCAAAGTTCAGAATTGGGGAAACCTGGTCTCTGTTGTACATCCCTGATGTTCTGCTGGATGTTCTAATGAAATTTGACATTGTTTTCCCACAGTCTTTGGAAAGCACAGCTGAACATCTTAGACTTCGATCAATGGAGTTCTTCCAGAATCATGACATAGAGTTACTAACAGAAAAGGAGGTAAATAAATCACCGGGTGCCTGGTTTTGTTTGGGCCACATTAGGCATTTCCAACATGCTTTCCTGCATTCCAGGTAGCCTCTGTGGATGTGAGGTCCAAAACGGTTACATTTCGCGATGGGTTGAAAATGGAATATAGAAAAGTCTTTATTGCCACGGGAAGCAAGTAAGTATATAACAATGTTTCATGCACTGAGATTTTCTCATTTATTTTCTATATATGATGAAACCGTGCCGCTAAGCACACAGTGTTGAGACGTTAAAAAACAAGAGTTTTTAAATGAATTCCGGAACACAATCCGTAGGCTGTTCTTTTATTATTTGAATGTTTTTCATTGAAGACCCAAGCCACTGAACTACAAAGGCAAAGACGTGGAAAATGTCTTTTACCTCAGAACACCAGAAGATGCCAACAATATAGCCAGGCTCGTCAACAACAAGAACGCTGTCATTGTGGGAACATCATTTATCGGTGAATGTCTGGGATGTGGACTGTTTACTGGTTCCAGCCGAGGGCTATAGAATAAAATGAAAATGTGAATAAAATTACTGAGCAGGTCTCATTTGATTTGATATTGGGCATTTTGTTTCTCATTGGCTGCAATTTTTTATTTTTTACACAGGCATGGAAGTAGCTGCAGCTCTAACTGACAAGGCCCACTCTGTCTCCGTCATTGGGATCGAGTCTGTCCCTTTCCGGAAAGTTCTGGGAGAAAAAGTTGGAAAGGCAATAATGAAGGTACAGAAAATCCTCATCAAATCTACTGGCCCCTCCCAGTTCAGACTCCCAAAAAAGAATTAAGTCTTCTCTATTATTAGGGCAATTATGTGATTTTCAAAGGAGTGACTGATTGAGCCACACTGACCGGAGTTCCCACTTATTATACATGGACATGGCTTAGAGGATATAAGACTGAGACAGAGCTGAACCAGCCGCTTGTGAAGTGACGAAATGCAGAGTCTCGTGCTGCCAGGAAGCGTTTCATTCTTTCCAGCTCGTAGCTGTGTCACCTACGGCCCCCCCGCTGAGACTGGGGCCTCACAATGCACAGTGGAGTGTGGGGACTAGCTTCTGGCCGCTCCAGAAACTTTATGTATATACTTTATATAAAGCCACTTTATTAAGTACACCTAGCTATTATTAGGACAGACCCACTTTTGCCTCCAGAACTGCTTCAAGATTGATGAGTTGTGCTCAGAGAAGCCTTGCTGTTGTTTTGAGCTGTTATGTTGTGCTTTTCCTGTTAGCTTTACCAAGGCTGCTCATTCTCCTATGATGGTTCTCATTAAGCGGGGGTTTTGCCACAGAAATGCCACTGACGGGATGTTTTTTCTGTGTTTCCTGTGGACCAAGAGGTACCACTAATGTTACTAGGTTGTAGGGAATAGATGAACGGGTAGGCATTACCGTATTGCACCCGTTCCCGCATAACACCATAATGGTAAAATACTGTATAAATGTGTATAAGCAGGTTTCAGCGGAACTGTGTGCTGTCACCTCCTCCCCCCACTTAACAAAAATGCCTGCTCTGTTTACCTACCTCATCTGTTTTTCTTTTCCTTGTAAAACACCTAATTAAGCTAAATAAACAGCAGAATATAGCCTATTAGTGTCATTAACCAACTGAATTCTGTAATGCGTGTCGGCAGGGTTGGGGCAGGATGGGGCTTCCCGAGTGAGGGACCAAGGTGGCAGCGTAGATGATTGATCGGTTGGCTACATGTATATTTTTTGTCGTGGCGGCACAGACTTTAACGGCACAGAGAAATGATACGAGCAGAAACAGTTTTTGTTCATGACTCCATTCTCTGTGAACTCTGTGAAAATCCCGGGAGGGCGGCCGTTCCTAGCTGCAGAATCCACCACCTCTGGCGCCAAATCACCAAAATCACTTAAATCACTTATCTTAGCCGTCCTAATGCGTAGGGCTGATTTCTACACCTATGCCAAATCGACTCCGTAAATACGATGTAGCTGTGGGTCCAACAGCATAGCCTAACGTACACCTCCTCAGAAATGGAACTACGTTTTGCAGCGACCCAAGCCACAAGGACTGTATTCGTTGTTTTTTTTTTATGGGAGCTAAAAAACCATACATCCCAGGTGTACTTATGTGGCGAATTGAAACTGGAGCGCTATTTATATCTTTAACTTTAGAAAGGAAAATGCATAAAAAATGACTGTAGCAGCTCAACGTTTTTCCAAATTTATCTATGGGAAGTTTGGAGTACGGATTTATATATCAGTCAAGTTTCTCCACACCAGACTCGCTCATCCATGTCCTTATGGACCTTGCTTTGTGTACTGGTGCGCAGTCATGTTGGAACAAGAAGAGGACATCCCCAAAGTGTTCCCACAAAGTTGGGAGCATGAAATTGTCCAAAATGGCATCCAGTGCTGCAGCATTAAGAGTTCCTTTCACTGAAAGTAAGGGGCCAAGCCCAACACCTGAAAAACCCCACACCATAATCCCTCCTCTACCAAACTTTACAGTTGGCACAATATAGTCAAGCAAGTACTGTTCTCCAGGCAACCTGCAAACCCAGACTCATCCATCGGATTGCCAGACAGTGAAGCCTGATTCATCACTCCAGAGAACACGTCTCCACTGCTCTAAAGTCCAGTGGCAGCATGCTTCACACCACTGCATCCGGTGCTTTGCATTGCACTGATGTAGGCGATGTAAGGCTCGGATGCAGCTGCTCAGCCATGGAAACCCATTCCGTGAAGTTCTCTACATACTGTTCTTGAGCTA
>JAABNX020000046.1:31254181-31278377 GCA_015163995.2 Mormyrus lacerda | reverse complement strand
GACCGTAGTGAGGAAATTTCACGTATGGAGTTATTGCACAGGTGGCATCCTATCACGGTGCCACGCTTGAATTCACTGAGCTCCTGAGAGTGACCCATTCTTACACAGATGTTTCCAGAATCAGTCTGCATGCTTAGGTGCTTTTCTGATTTATTAGTTTTTTTTCTTTTGAAAATATAGCAGTGCTGTTCCAAGAGTTTATGGGGTGACATTTGTATCATATGACTGTTATCAGGTGACCCCTCATTGGCTTTTATTGGCAGAGAACTTAGAGAGTCAATATAATGCTTTTTGTCTGGAGTGACTTCCACTTTTTAAATTGAGGTCACTAACATTTAATGTTTGAGCTGCCAAGGGGACTTTATTATTATTATTATTATTATTATTATTATTATTATTATTATTATTATTATCGCTGTGGTACACAAATTTAATTCATTTCAGAAAGCTGGTCGAGTTACGGTTACGATTTGGTCGAGGTCCAAGTCCAAGTCGAATTTCCCCATAACTTAAATACTGTAAATTAATTTATTCCATTTCAGCCTCCCAAATGATTGCCTAATTAAACATATCTACGTACCTAATTAATGAAAAGAAACATTAACAATCAATATAAAACTAACACACACATGAAAAACCACACATGCAAAATAATAAACATGAAATCAATGCCAATCCCACACTCCAAAGCGAGAGCAGACACATGCGCACCATCTTCACGTCCCGCTATCATCTCCTTTAAGTTACTCTCTGTTACTCTCACCACTTTCCTGGTTTGCTGCTGTCACTGCTCACTTTTTTAGGGGCCATGATTACTGAACCACTAAGTGTAGATAAAGCACAAAAAATCCATACCGAATGCAGGAGCACAGCTTTCCCACGTCGAACACGGTCAAGAGACTGTGCGCGACTCATAGGCATCAGCATCTGTTTGCCTTTGTGTCAGTCCATCAGAGACGCGAGTTTTAACAAGGCCTGCTTAGTTTTGTTGTGCTCTAAAGTTGAGTTGCAGCTATTTTTCTGACCAACCCTGTTCGAGGTCTGAATAGGTACAGTTGAATGCATCTCAAGTCGAAAAAAATTCAACAGACCCGTTCGTTGTCCGAGTTGATTAAGTGAGGCGTTCGAGTTCCAAAGTTTTACCGCATTATTGTGATTAAGTGATTGATCGTTTCCCTGTGATAAATGTGCCTTGTGAGGTCAGCCTGGAATAGTGACCTCACGTGTATGTGTTCACGTATAAGCTCATTGGGAAGGAGGCCAGTGTTTCCATTGTCCGCCTACACCTCAGTGCAAAAAACAGGGCCAGTTATACAATACAGTTTATACTGAGTGCAATGAATCCAGGATATAAATATTAGCACCATTACATGAGGTTCAGCAAAACCTACTTACAATCTTGACTTTATTGTGCCTCGCAAGACAAGGCATTACATCAAAGAAAGTAGCCTCTACCTGGAAGTAACTGCCATATTTTGGCGATATAAAATAATATCAAAGATTGACAAAGAAAAGCCATCCTTATCTACTGATTGCTAGAATACCAACACAAGCACCATCTAACAGTCTAAATTAATGATTGGTTAATGTATATGCACTGTTAATAAACTAGTCTAAGTGCTAACCAAGTTGTCTGTAACTTACCTTTAGTGTCCCATGATTCCCTTTCTCAGTGACCCCCTGATTCTCTCATGCTAGAAATCCTGCATCCACTTGGTTGTCAAGTTTGTGACACTTTTTATATCATGGAAATACTTGTATAACTCTCCATCACAAGAGTTTTGGGCCAACGTATTCAATCCAATTTCTGGTACCTTGCTTGCTGGTAATATACAGATGCTCCTCAACTTACGATGGGGTTACGTTCCGATAAACCCAATGTGAATTGAAAATATTGTATAACTCGAATATGAATTCATGGGACACACTTTGGCATTTAGTAGATATAATGGGTTTGGGAAAAGAAATTCCAGAAAAAATGCTATTGTTAAACACTGTATGAGATGTTTACGCTCACAGTCACTACAGAGACTGGAAGTGTGGCTGGGTGGATACTGCCATCACCTGGCAACAGTACAGTACTGTACTGCGTATCGTTGGCCCAGGAACAGATCAAAATTCAAAGTTTGATGACTGTGTATCACTATCGTACCATTGTAAAGTCAAGCACATCGTAAAGCAAGGACCATCTGCACTTGTAGTAGTATCTTAGTCTCTCTTCTGCTTGTGAGGTTGCTACTAGGTTGTAACCAAAAGGCAATACCTGGGGGACCCAGGAAAAAAAACTCCTAATGAAATTGTACTTCTGCAAAGAAATGCTGACCTTGGTCTTTGTTATGCTTCCCTTTGGCAGATGTTCGAGACCAACCGGGTGAAGTTCTACATGCTGAACGAGGTTTCAGAGATGCGAGGTCAACACGGACAGGTATCAATAAAGTGAGGGAAACGGCTTTGCCTGACGTCAGCCTTGTTTATTCTCAGTTGTAAAAGCGCCCAACTAATTTTGGCCAACACTCTGCGTGCCAGGTGAGCAGATGAGTAGCCCTCACTGAAAACCCGACATATCTCTGTGTACAGAAAACTCACAGGGCAAGGAAAATTCGGAAAAAGCTGCTGACTAACTGTATGAAACAGTATGAAAACCATGACTGTTAGGTGCTAAAATCTGCCAGCCTTTAACTCATCTTTCTGTGTTTGTGGGGTTTTTTTGGAGTTGAAAGAAGTGGTTCTGAAGAGCGGAAAGGTTCTGAGGGCCGATGTATGTGTCATTGGCACAGGTGAGTTTTGCACATAATAGCTCGATAGTTCGAGTATTTCAGGGCACTGTGTGGCTTATCAAGATAAAGATCTGTGCTCAGAAGGTCATAGGTTCAAAATCCATGGTTGCCAATGTAATGATGTCCTTGTTGGACCCTTGAGCAAAGCTCTTTGCCCCAAATGCTCCAAGGCTCCTGGATAACCCCAGATGCAATTGAGCACCCAAGAAACAGTCAACTCTCTCCACAGTCATTATTGCTTGCTTTATGTTGTTATTTTCTGTCATCTTGATTGCTTTCCCGTAGGATCGATACCAGCCACCTCCTTCTTAAAACAGAGTGGGGTACACATGGACTCAAAGGGTTTCATAACGGTCAGCAAGGTCAGTAGCCCACAATTTTAATGCATGCCCTTCAACTTGGCATAGCCGCAACAAGTGTGAATGTAGCTGCATCTCTTCCTGAATCCCCATGTTTATGACATCACTATCGGATTTCAGCTATTCTCTGTCAAAACCAACTGTGACATGGAGGACAAAAAAACTAACCCAAGGTGTGTCGTTTAATACCTAGATGATGCAGACCAATGTGGATGGGGTCTTCGCTGGGGGGGACGTGGCCATGTTCCCCCTGTCGCTGCGTAGCAATAAGAAGGTGAATGTCCCCCATTGGCAGATGGCACACATGCACGGTAAGAGCAGCCCCGTAGTGGCAGCGGCATGCGCATCACTTCCTGCGCGACTGACCTGTCTCACTGGCAAGGTGATGTTTTCCAGGGCGAGTGGCAGCACTGAATATGATGGGCAGGATTGTTGAGATCAAAACCGTGCCTTACTTCTGGGCAGCCATGTTTGGAAAGAGCATAAGATATGCAGGTGAGTGGACAGTCTGAGACTGACCTTCCATCTTTATTTGAGTACGTCAGTTAAGTGAGTTCCAACAGCAGATGCTTCATTCACTGAAGAGAAGGGGCCTATTGAAAGGTTCACAAAAACACAAAGGATGAGGATATCCAGAAATTTGCAGTTCAAAATGTTTGTACTGGAAATTAGCCAAAAGCCATTTACACTGTCTATCCTTGATAACTGCTTATCCAACAGAGAATCAAGACACGATACTGTTCAAAAGTCTTAGGCAGTCTAAAAATATGTTTAAAGCTGTTTACCTGGGTAGCAAGTGTACTTTGGCTTAGAACAAAAAATACAATTTAACATTAGAACATGCAAATTAAGAGAAACAAAAAAAAAACTAGTAATAATTTCTTCTGTTTTCTAAAAAGTTACTGATATCTAGTTGGATGGCTAGATGAACACTGCTTCAGCTCTCAAACCTCTCCTCAGGGGCACCTCAGCCATTCCATGATTTGGTTAAATTTCACCAACAACTCACTTAATTAATTGAATAAATTGGTTTAAAAAGTCAGTGACAGACTGACTAGCTGTATGAGGTGTGCTAGTAGCCTAGTCAAAAAATACATGGCTGTATTGGACGGTTGCTGCAAATACTGGGGTGATTTTAGCAGAGGTTCTCAAATGGCTAAGCCGACACACTTTGACAGGCATAATATCATAGTTTTACACCAACACGAGGATAATTTAAACATCATTTTCTTTGCCTGCCTAAGACTTGCACAGTACTGTACGTCTGGAGCCTATTCCAGGAAACAGGGCACAAATATTCCCTTTAAATTACTGCCACCTAGCTGTGAGAAGATTCGCATTTTCTTAAAGCTAGGCCTCATCTTAGGAAATGTGGACACTGTGTGCATTATTGAAGGTGGTATGCATTGTGTGTCCAAGGTCATGGGGAGGGGTTTGATGATGTGGTCATCCAGGGAGATCTGGACGAGCTGAAGTTTGTGGCCTTCTATACCAAGTGAGTGTGTCCTTATGTGTTATATTCCACTTTTACTTTCCATACTGCATTTTTATAATTTTTTAAAGTAATTTTGGCTTTCATTCAGTTATTATTATTTTTTTTTATTAATTATTTAAAACTAAGTCACACAAAGAAAATGCCTCCCAAGTCAAGAAAATCACAGTGAAATTTTTAATGTATACAAGTATAGGAACAGGAAAGCTTCTCTGGAGGTAACTAACCTACAGAGGTGACCTTTCTCTGACATCCATGTGCCTACATATTCCTGAGGGGAGGAATATCTTTTTCTTGAACTAACAACCACTCGAGAAGTGCTGTTCAAGAATGCTTTCAAGGTGCTCTGTGGGAAGACAATTATGTGAGAGATGGCGACAGGAAATGCTGACGGTTACTTAGGAAGCCGGAGTGTTGGATTCTGGGAAATTCAGGTTTTTTTAATTTGTCGGGTCAAAAGGAATTTTAGGAGCGTAATTATCAGTCAAGGTGGATGGTTAAGCTACCTGAATCGTCTCATTTGCTCTAAGGGTTTCTGAGCACCGACTTTAACGTTGGCTTGCCCTCATTGAGTCCAGCAGAACCTGGCAGTTATTAGTGTTTTGTGGATGATTCACCACTCTCCAGTACAGTGCTCCCCTCCACCCTCGAGCGATTTGGAAAGCAAAACATGACTTTTGGCTAAGGGGATGGCCCAGCTGGCAGAAGTTGCCCAAGTGACAGACCACTTTTTTGTGCTTCGTCTCACTCTTCCCACCACAGGAGCGAGGAGGTTGTGGCAGTGGCCAGCATGAACTACGACCCAATAGTGTCGCGTGTGGCAGAGGTGTTTGGGTCCGGAAAGGGGATCAAGAAAAGGGACGTGGAGTAAGTCCTGCTTTCTGTTTCAGATCTGCCCCTTTGGGCAGGATGTGTGGCACATCACTTGGAGAAAGAATAAGGAAAATAGGAACTGGTGAATAGCGAAGGAACAAAGCTAAAATGAGAAAACTGCTCCCAATGGACATTTATTAGTGTTTTAAGATATATGCATAGACTCAGTTTGAAGCTGGATTTATTAGCTTGAAGCGTTTGAGATGTCATGAAGGTGAGATGGTGTTTGGGTACCATCTAGTACCAACCGCCTTTGACAGAGCACCATAATTTTGCGCTGTTACAACTTGAGTTTATTCACCAGTATTTCTTTGATTTCAAACCTATTTTTTGTCTTTTCTGTTCTGCACACACAAAATGAAGGACGTTATCGCTACTCGGCAAGTACAAAAACATGAGAACTTCTTCCAACCTCACGGCATCGCCCAAATGCGACAATGCCATTAAGTCCCTGTACACATTTTGGTGTCCAGCAGCTTTGCTGAGTCGCCCAAAAAGACCTCAGCAAACTGTAGTACCCATGTCACCCGACTCCAACCCCACTACTCTGTCCAAAATCAAATTACAAATAAGAAAAAACGAAAGGTCCTTGCAGGCTACTACTTAAAAAAAAAACTGCTGTTTGCATTATCGGGAGGAACTTGGCTTTAAAGGCTGTGGTCAGTGGGATTATTGCACTGTCTTCACTCCCATTGGTTAATTTACTTCAAGGCTGTTAAACCAATCAGTGACTGATGGCGTATGGTAGTCCCACAACAGGTTTCAGAAGTCTCATTTTCCTCTATTGCCAGCTGTGTATTTGTGTATGCCTATATACAGTATATATGTAAAAGTACATTTACATATATATTTGACTTCCTTTTGAATCTGTACTGCATATAATTCAAACATTCACGTAACACTGTTCTTCCAAATAAGAACTGAAACTAGAGATGTATTTTGCATTAAAAATTGAAGGGTTTTCTGAGAGATTTCTTTTTCGGCTGATTTATCAATCTTCTGTGAATTTCAGGACTGGAGACATGTCTTGGCTGATAGATAAGGGTACGCAGTGAAGACTTCAAATCGCCCTGTGCAGCTTCAAGCCGAAAGCTTCTGGAACCTTCCTGGGACCAGAACTCACGGTGCTGTAAAAAAAAAAACCCACCATGAGAACATTCCCTCAATGGACTGGTCTGGGTTATCCCCCTTCCCAATGCCCAGCCCCCCCCCCAACAGAGATGACCTGCTGAACCTGGAACGTATGGATTTATATAATTAACACTGAACGTTAACACACCATGAATGGTTTTAATGAGCTCAGAAGCCTTAGGGCAGGTCTTGGGATTGGCTTCTCTTCCTGATTGGACCACGAAGCAATACTGAGATTCAATTTCGTGCTTGTGCATGCTGTATCTACCTGGAAACTTTATTTATAGGCCGAATGTCATTTTTGTACATTTAAACTTTGTACATAGTTATAACCTGCACCTCCAAGCAGATTAACAATTCAGAGAGATTTATATCGGTCTTTTGAGAATTTGAAATTATATATATAAATATAAAACACTGCTTGTAAACATTGCTTGGCTGCAACATGGGAGCTGGGTCTATATTTAGGTTTTTCTTTTCTTCTTCCAAATATATATGTATTAATGTTTTCGTAGCACCCAAAAGTCAACACTAAGGATTCTACTTCAATTGCCATTATTCTGAATACTCAAACTGGGGAAGGAAAAGAAAAACAAAGTTGTCATCCTTAGAAGCTATAATGAAGACAGAACGTAAATGATAGTGCCACCATGTGGAGACACAGCAGAAGTGCATATGCAATATTTTTTGGGTAAAAAAGCCTAACCATCTAACGTTTTGTCAAAAAGAAAATTGCAAGCAAGCAGGCAGTAGGTGCATTACATGTATAATCTCAGAGCATGAAACCCCTATATACTAGCATATAGCCTCTAATTAAAAGCAGGACAAGTATCAGATTGTCTTCTTGCTCTGCTCTTAAAACAAATGTATATCTTTTGAGTAAACAAACGTCGCCACGTGATGCTGGACGGAATCGCATAGCGTGTATTTCCCTGCAACTGGGCGCCTAAAGTAAACTGCTAATTTACATTTTAGACATTTATGCTTTTCATGGATGTTCTTTGTTACTAACTCAGGGACCTGAGGTTTGGGGCAGGGTTCTGCGACCGGTATTGTTGCCAAAATAAATCTTGTCTCTTATTTTCCTACCTGACACCTGGCTGGCTCATTCTGGTGGTCCAATGTTTCCTACCAAACTCTGAAATATCAATTGTGAAACTGGTAACACTGAGATCCTGGGTTGTTCCCCGCCTCGTGCCCGCAGTTTCCAGGATGGGTTCCGGACCCCCTGCGACCCAGAAGAATAAGTGGGTTGGAAGATGAATGGATGGGATGGAAACTGGTAACATAAAATAATAAATATAAACAAATGGTTTCATATGGTCCCACATACTAAGAATACATTTATTTTTTAAAATGTCTGGGTTGATAAATTATGTAGAAAGTTTTGTGAAAGTGCTATAAACAATATATATTTCAAACTTATGTACTAGACAGACTTTTAACAACATGTCTGGTGTGTGGATTCTCACAGTCTGCTTTGCTTCAGGTTCAAACCTAAAACCACAACCTGAAAAGCAACTTAACAGAAGGAAAAGTACCACTTATCTGAGAACACAACGCATATTAAGATTTTAATAAGGCAACACAGGAGGACTTAACACAGGAGGATAAGTTAAGAAAAATAATACATATTACAGATTGGTATAGGATGACATTTGAGAGTGGAAAAAAGTCAAACCACTGCTTCTAAGATTAACACATTCTCTATTATTCAGTAAGATGTGTCAAACATTCACAGCATCAGTATACACCGGGTATGGTACACTGCCTGCCAAAAAAGTCATTTACTCACATTAATATTTCACTGAACCACCTTTAGCTTTATGGTGCAAGTCGATGCAGTTCCCACATACTTATGCAACAAACGTTTTTTTTTCCATACAGATTTGCATTAATTTCTTGTCTCTCAGGACTGATAGGCGAGTTGAATCACTTCATAAAGTCTTTTTCAGCACATCTCCAAGACTTGCAGTGAGGATAAAGTCAAGACTGTGGCCAATTCATGTGTAAAAATGATCCCATGTGATTCCTGAACCATTCTTTGACAATTTGAGCACGACGAATCTTGGCGTTATCATCCTGAAATAAGGCCATGCATATTCCATTAATAGGATAACCTGAGAATTCAGTGGATTAAAGTACTCAGCTGACTTCACCTCACTGTTGCATAAAGTTGTGGAGCTGTAATAATAATTGGCTCCTAAGTACTTGATTTAAATTCAAAACTGACTTTTTTGGCAAGGCAGTGTGTATTATTGCAAACAGCCCAGTACTTCAATCACAAAGCACCATGACAGATTTGGAAGTTGTATACAACCCGTTTATGGAAACGTGTGAAGGCAGATTGTTTTATGACTCATTTCCCGTTTCCAAAAAAATGGTTACAAATTACTTAAAATACAACTGATATGGTTCATAAAAGTTTTGCAAATTAAGTGCTTTTAGTTCACAGTTTATAAAAGCAGAAAGAAACCTATTTAAAAAAAAAAACGCTGTGAAACAGCCCAGTTCGCTTTGTTCTGTTATCAACATCTCATTTTTAAGGCAGTGTATTCCAAAACACCACAAAATTCACTTTCCATAACAACATTACTTATACAAACACGCATGACACAATAAAAGCAGACAGACATCTTCAGACAGATTCTGGACTACAAAACACTTAAAACAGTAAATACTACATTGCACATGCCAATTTTATGCACGTAAATAAATTTAAATTAAAAGTACTTTCAGGAAGTACAGAACTGGCAAGTGTACAACACAGTCCCCTGCTCACCTTTTTTTAAAAAGTACTACAGCTAATGAGTTATGAGTTTCACAGTTATTGAAATCACTATCGTTCCACCATCAGCTGTGAAACAGAAGGCACGTTGTATCTGGGAGATTTCGGGAGGTTTGTTTATGCTCACACTATGTATTCTTGGAGTGCTGATACCTCTGAGGTGGTTTCCATCATAACGCTTGCTCACTACAGCAGTACACGATTCACACTCATAGTTGATGAAGCCATATTTGCAGACCCCAAAACCCAGCCTGCCATCAGCATGTTTCTAAGGATCCACTGGAGAGCAAATCCGATGGAGTCTGTCCAGCAATGGACAGCAACACCGTCTGCTGTGGGTGGAATGGCTTCATGTCCTCTCAGAGGTCATACTCCATGGCACACTGACGGAGATACTGCTCATATAGTCCCTGCTGTTGGGGCAGAGAAACAGGATAAACACAGTGAGATTATTGTGTCAGGACCATGACAGACTTCCATGTAGACACCCATGGACACACTCCAAGGACCCCTGATAACCCAGAAGGGCACCAGACTCACCTTTCTGGTTTTGACCACTTGCTGCACGTAATCACTATATTCTGCGAGCCGCCTCTTCTCCTTTTTGCCGAGGGTATGTTGTCTTTGGCTGCAGGACAACCCGAACACCATGTCAGGATGGCATCGCAACCAAAGGCAAGAGGGCGGACAGGGGGTGTGGCCCTGCTTACCGTGAGAAATATTTGGCTAAGAAGAAGAGAAGGTAGCTGAGGGCGCCGCTAGCAATGACGAACATAATCTGACTGTCTTCCGGGATCATGTCCCACAGGGTCACCACAATCCCCTGTAGAGATACAAAGAAATGCTAAAATATCCAGTAGAAAGCAGACAGACAGGATACTAGTAAGGGAGCTGTCAGAACAGCAGCAATGTACTCCCCGGGCAGCCCCATCGGCCACCTACCCATCTAAGCCTTGCACCTCCTACACCCCCAATCTGTACAATTCCTAGAATTACTGGATGGATCCATTTTAAATGTGAAAGCCCAGAAATGCGCTCTTACGGGAATGTTCTATAAAATTGCTAGTTAGTGATACATAACTCCAAAACTATACCTATTCATTTATTGCACATTCCACTTACAAAAGATTGTACAAATTGGCATGTATTTCTGTATTTCTTTGTGTGTTTTAAATTAATTTAACTTTCATGTCTTCAAAATATCATTTACCAAATATTTATGTTTTTTTTTTTTTATTTCTCATTTGCACCAATATTTTCCATGTAATAACAGTAAGAACTGTAACTGACACAGCAATAGTTTAGGACTGGGTGATGTGATGACATTGCGATGTGATGACATTGCGATGTGATTTTGGCGCGTTGTATTTGCTCCCAGATCATGGCAGAGAGCTCAATGCATCCTGAGAATCCGGAGTACCTTCCTTTTGGAAGCTTGTATCTATAATCCCATTTCCTTTGAGGAAATATATTTATTATACTAGATATACGGATAAGTCGCCCGATTGACTCAGTACTCAGTTATTCATATAATTGATGGTCACAGCCCTACTGTAAAGTCTGAAAACGATCTAGAAAATACCCTGAGTGACTGCTCATAAGACCAAAGTGTCTTTAACAGCTGCTGCTTCCTTTATTTGTGCCACTCAGCTACTTCATTTTGGTGGCAATTTGCCCAAAAATGAAACCAGGTTCTTAATCCATATAATGTTTTTGTGAAGCAGGAGTAAGATCCATCAAATACTTCCATATTCATGAGGTGAAATGTCATCAACTTTCACCATTCTCTGTGCAATCTCAAAATTTTTGAGTTTTTTTCCAGTGACTGGAGGATCAATCCTACAACCAACCGCCAAATTTCCCTGCAAGTTGGAGCACCTGCTTACATAAGTGCATGAAGATTAATGTCATACCCAGGACAATTCTGGGGCAAGCTGTCTCAAAATTGAATCATTTCCAGTTCATCCATACGATGCCTTAAAAAGTTTGCACAAAAATCCATGAAATGGTTTTTGAGTTATTGTCACAACAAGCAAAGCATCTTTGGTGGCCAAAGTATGGGGAATACAATTACTGCACACCTTTGATGTCTGTGACAACTGAGAGAGACACTGATGGGAAGTTTAAGTGTATTAAAATGGGGGGGATACACACTGTGGTCAAATGGAAGGCCGCAGTGAGGCCCTCGCCGACCATCCCCTGGAGCTCCTCCCGGGGCAAGGCGTTCACCACCAGGGTGAGGATGAGGCAGGCTGGCAGCAGCACGGCCAGGAGGCCGCAGAGGAAGGCGTGCACACGGGCACCCCTGTTGTAGCTCACGTCTGCCCTGCAATATCCGGGAGGGGGGGGGTGCATCATTTAGTCAGGACTCAGGAGAACATTCTTGATTTTCATTTAAACGCCCTCAGGGGAACATTAGACTTGGTGAGGTATGCTGGTACCCAAACTGACACAGCAGGCTAATGAACTGCAAAAAGCAACAGTAAACAGCCTCACACTGACAGCAGCTGTAAATGAGGGCTGTAAAGGGCCTAACTCAGCAATCGATTAGTTCCCTCTCACTCACTCTCACCCTACCTGTCCTGGGCCAGTGTGCTGCTTATGCTATCAGAAATGAGGTCGCAGTCCTTCTCCAGCTGGTCCAGGGTTCTCTGGACGGCCTGGTTGATGGTCTTCTCAATTGTCTGACACACCCCATCAATCTGGTTCTCGCAGCGGCTTGGCTGGGGAGAAAGCCAATGAGAGGAAAGGCACGGCTCCTTAGACGGGGAGACACCAGTGCGGAGCCAATCCGATGACTGCACACAAACTATGTGGTTTATTTATAATGTGTTAAAATTATGTATTTTTTGAGACTGTATTGCCCATGTTTTTAATGTAATTAGTCATTAAAATTACGCCGTCTGCATGAATATAAAATGTTCATTAAAAGAACCACATCAGAAACATACACTATATTGGCAAAAATATTGGGACACCCCTTTAAATCATTAAATTCAGGTGTTTCAATCACTTCCGTAGCCACAGGTGAATAAAATGAAGCACCTGCACACTGCTTCTACAGACATTTCTGAAAGAATGGTTCACTCTCAGGAACTCAGTGAATTCAAGCGTGGTACCGTGTTAGGATGCCACCTGTGCAATAAAACAATTCATGAGATTTCCTCGCTACTAAATATTCCATGGTCAGCTGTTAGTGGTATTATAACAAAGTGGAACAATTGGGAACAACAGCAACTCAGGCACAAAGTGGTAGGCCACATAAAATCACAGAGCAGGGACAATGCTTGCTGAGGCACACAGTATGCAGAAGTCATCAACTGTCTGCAGAGTCAATAGCTACAGACCTCCAAACTTTGTGTGGCCTTCAGAATAGCTCAAGAACAGTATGTAAAGAACTTCATGGAATGGGTTTCCATGGCTGAGCAGCTGCATCCAAGCCTTACATCAAGTGCAATGCAAAGCGTCACATGCAATGGTGTAATGTACGCTGCCACAGGACTTTAGAGCAGTAGAGACGTGTTCGTTGGAGTGACGAATCTTGCGAGTCTAGGTTTGGCAGTTACCAGAAGAATAGTACTTGCTTGACTATATTGTGCCAAGTGTAAAGTTTGGTGGAGGAGGGATTATGGTGTGGGGTTTTTCAGGTGTTGGGCTTGGCCCTTTAGTTCCAGTGAAAGGAACTCTTAATGCTGCAGCACTGGAAGCCATTTTGGACAATTTCCAAACTTTGTGGGAACACTTTGGGGATGTCCTCTTCCTGTTCCAACATGACTGTACACCAATACACAAAGCAAGGTCCATAAGGACATGGATGAGCAAGTCTGGTGTGGAGGTACTTGACTGGCCTGCACAGAGCCCTGACCTCTAGCCCAGGAGTTGGCAATTTTATCCGCAAAGGGCCAGTGTGTATGCAGGTTTTTGGAAGAACCTGTAGGGTAGCTGTTCAAACCCAGATGTGAGGACTCTTCAGCCAATCAGTCCTCTAATTAGTAATCTAATTATGGAGTTGCAGCAAAAACCTGCATACACACCGGCCCTTTGCGGATAAGATTGCCCACCCCTGCTCTAGCCAATATAACACCTTTGGGATAACTTAGAGGGGAGACTGTGAGCCAGGCCTTCTCATCCAACATCAGTACTTGACCTCCCAAATGCTCTCCTTGAAGAATGTTTATGGGAAGTTTTGACCACACTCCCAATCCTTGTGGACAGCCTTTCCAGGCGAGTTGAAGCTGTTATGGCTGCAAAGGGTGGGCCAACTCCATATTAAAGCCTATGTATTAAAAATAGGATGTCATTAAAGTTCATGTGTGTGTATAGGCAGGTATCCCGATACTTCTGCCAACATAATGTTTAATAAAAACTATTTTTTCTATTGCTTTAAGTCCAACTGGTATTAAGTGATCTACACCGAAACAGTCTTGCACACCAAACGTAGGCAAGCCATGGATTTTACTTTTACTTGGCTTAACTAATTCAGGGTTGCACAGATGCTAAGTGATTAGCAAAGTACTGGTTCAGAGCATCCTCTGTCTTGGGCCTTATGCCTCTCAGAAGCAAGCTCTCTTTGTGACCCGCTACTGGATAAACAAGTACTTAAAACAGATAGATGGACGAATTAACTATTTTACCACTGTATTGGTCCTGAAATTATAAGAAGCATAACATGCTGGTCCCTAGTATACACCTTAAAATTTCACCCGGGACTCAGGGGTATAGTACAATAGAGATTTAAATGACGGTATACTAATTGAATCCTTATCCACTGTACTGTGAATCAAGGAGTGCCATCTCCAAGACGATTAGCAGCCCAGGATGGACCAGTAAATACAGTCTCTCTGACATCATACCCCAGCAATTGATGACAAGATGAGACCTTGATTAGTCAGGCCAGGACACAGTGGCAGGGCTGCCTGATTCACTACTGACACAAGCAGCAGATCAGGCCAGAAGTTTATAATCAGAGCTCCTGTTGAAGGTGCAAGGCTGAACCAAAAGACTCAATTTAACTGTGGATTTATGTCTACTGAGAATAAATAGGCGTCCTCTCAGACACCCCCCCAGACACAAACAAACTGATTCTGAATTAAAAATCAAATCTTGTACAAGCAATGCAGGAAATTAAGTTTATTGTTGTCATGAGACAAGCGGCAACTATTAAAAAAAATAAATAAATACAAGAGACCGACTTACTTTCTGTGGGTTGGGGATGTAAATTGTGGGCATCTCAAAGCCACATTTATTCAGCCCTGGTCTGCGGCACAACTCCTGAACAATCTGCATCATCACTCTCTGTTTACAACAAATAATTATACTTTGATTAGCAGACTGAGTCTCTTTGGGCAGGAAATAAATACTTCATTGAAGACCTGCTAAATACAGTGAGCGATATGTTGACTGAGAAAAGCCTTACGGTTACGAAGGTAACATCTTAAAAGTTGGGTGTGTGGCTCTGTAGGTCAAGAATCCGTGCCCGGCATGTCATTGGTTTGAATCCCATGGCTGACAGAGTAATGACATTACCGTTGGACTCATGAGAGGCCCTTAACCCCGTAAACTGCTCCAACTTTTTAATAAGTATCAAGTCTCGTATAGCAACACTAAGTATTAATAATTGACTTGCATCTAATTACAAGGGGAATAATCAAAGACATTTGCTGGAAGGTTCGGTTCTCTTCACCTGCCTGTCGGTCTCCCTCCCAGCCTCATCTGCCTTGCTGAGGTAAAACAGCAGCCGGTCTCCACACGTCTCGCTGAGCTTCTCCACAATGTCCAGCGTGCGCTTGCAAAGGGCCTGTCCCATTGGGTCGAAGAACACCATGATCAAGTCCGCCTGCTGGCCTGGAGGAACAACAACAGGACCGTTACAGTTCCTTCAAATATGACCCAACCCTGCTTCACTGAGTCACTGTAAA
Organism: Mormyrus lacerda; assembly: GCA_015163995.2. Classification (NCBI taxonomy): domain Eukaryota; kingdom Metazoa; phylum Chordata; class Actinopteri; order Osteoglossiformes; family Mormyridae; genus Mormyrus; species Mormyrus lacerda. The sequence goes on along the minus strand of JAABNX020000046.1, from coordinate 31,263,039 downwards.
CTTGGAGTCTAACCCCGGAGACACCTTGAATGGGATGTCAGTCCACTGCAGGGCTCACACACTAAGAGTCATTTACACCTGTTCCCTTGGCTGCCTGAGGAAACCTCATGGACCCAAGGAGAACATAGAAGATACCAACTCTGCAGGTAACAAATCTTAGTTCTGTCTCCATGATAACCCTACACACACTGTGATTCCTCCCCATATGAAGTGTGAACATTCAACATCTTAACTATGTTGCAAGTTACATTGGTAAACCAGTCGTGTTGGATAATTAGACATTGCCAAACGTATGCTAATGTGGTTAACACTCATTAACAGTCATCAGGAACATTTCAGTCAGTCGCCAGCCTTACCAAAGGATATGATGGCGTTGTTGACGTCAAATGGATAGACCATGTCACCATCCACTAGCCCCGGAGTGTCCACAAAGGTCACCAAGCTAAACTTCTTCTGCTTGGAGGTAGAGATTTCAGCAGAGAGGTAGTCCGTCAGACCTACAAAGATAAGCATACTGCAAGCATATGTAAGGGCGCTCTGCTAGAATCCACCTGCCTGTCCGAAAACGGTTCACTTCAACACCCACAAGACAGACTGCTAAAAACTGGAACACACAGGGGACACGATCTCTGCAGTCTTCTGTGACCCGTGAAGGGCAATGATCAACAAGCTATGCATTCATATTCCTAAAATGCCTATGCTCACAAACTCTGCAGAAAGCTTCTATGAATCTCAAGGGCTCTTAAAAACGATGGAACCCCAAACTCTCCAGCACGCTAGCCAGCCAACAGGGGTGGGGCTTAAGTTGTCATGGTCACCCACAACAGCTCTTCAACTGGCAGCTTTACATTAAGGCATGAGGCCATAAAGCTAGCCAATGAAGAACGACTGTGGAGCAACTCTATGTCAGGCACTCATCAAGGTGCCAAGAAAGTATTCTTCTATCACCTCCAAATCCTATTTAATTATTGAAGACAAAATTATATATTTTCTAAGGTGATGAGGCAACAGACAGTAGATTATTCTGCTGTTTTTCACACTGGTGATTATTTAGACCAAATTAGCTGTAAATGTGTCTATTGTGAAAGACCCAGTTGAAAGACCCATTGCTAATGTCTCTGTTCATGGACAGATCCATCTGCAAACTGTGCTGGTGCGCATGAGCTTGTAAATTGTTTCTAACCATCAGCTCTCAGAACTAAAAAAAAAGGCTTTAATCACATAATGAACGTCCATCTTCACCATCTGATTCTTGGACCACAAAGGAAACACTATGACACTTCAAGATTTCAATACGGACCGACAGGTAATAAAGCTGTAGAATCCCTTAGGGATCATTAGGTTTGAAACATGAATCCCACTGGTGTATCCCTAACGGAAGGAGCTCTCGGATCACCGGCATCCGCAGTAAGCATCTCGAGAAGTGAAAGGTGAGGGTCGATATTCCCTCCAGCTTGGAGCGGAGCCAGGTCAGGCATCCGGTGTCCTGAGCCAAGGACACAGGCTTCATGCTGTCACATGGAAGCCCGGCCTGTTGTGACACCTGATGGGTGGGTGAGGAAGACTCACAACCAAGGGGAAACCAAGGTAACCATTCCCACTGGAAACAAACCATCACCCCAGTAAAACCAAACTGCACTGCAGTTCCTACTAAAACACGCAATAATTTACATCCTCCCCGCCCCCACCAAAAATGCATCTGTCCAAATAAGAGATTTACCGTAGTACACTTTATGACACTTATAAAAGTAAACCCCGGTTTAGCAGGTAGCCAGACTAGCAAGTTCAAACTGATACATACAAGAATAAAACACAACACTTCATGTAGAAGACACCAACACACAGGGCTGAAATCTACATTCGACAAACCTTGGAATTTAAAAAAAAATAAAAAAAATCCACTACTCATTATGCTGCTATAGTACGTGTCTATGGCTGACTGGCAATTCCTGGGGGCGTCAGCAGACGTGGCTTTGCTACCGATGGGTGTGACTCACCCCAGACAGGCTGGACACTCTTAGCACTTCTGTGGGGTAACAGACGCATCAGTGCTGCAACAGGCGCCTGCATATTCGATAACCCCGCTGACCCCAGGCTGCGCGGGTGCAGCCCAACCCGCCCCTTCGTCAATGCTGCAACTTGCGGATCCGCAGAGCGGGGCACCGCCCAAAGGACGAGAGGCGTTCCTGTGACCTACGCGGCTCATGGCGCGACCGGACGCACATCTGCCACGTATGCGGTACCCATGCTGACCATTGCAAGGCGACCTGCCAGAGCCCCGGCAAGCGCGGATGACGCAAAAACAGACTCAGCACACCGATACGCAACAACCAGGCCACAATCATTTCCGAAGCATTTCAGAGTCACAGAGTCATAACGAACCATCCAACAAGTGAGATTCGGAGCCGTTAATTGGCCACACGCCGCTCCTGACTAGTGCGTTTGCACGAGTGACGAAGCGAAGGGAAAATGAGACCCTACCTTTAAACTCCAGGAGGCGTCGGAAATGGGGGTACAGGTGAAGCGTTGCGTTGCCCTGCGTGGGACGGAACCAGAGAAAATAAAAATAAGAGGCGGAGGAGGGGGGAGAAGAAATGCAGATGTTAAAGGTCACAGGAGGGGAAAAGTGAGCTGAGTGGCTGGGAGCGTGTGTCCCTGGCCTGACCAGCACGGCTGACAGCCATGTTGCCTTGTTCAGTGCACCGCGCACACCCCCAAACCCCCAGTCACACTGCCCAGCCCTCGATCTCTCCGGTTCGCTCCAGGAAGCAGATCTGCAGCAGACGCCGGGCAAAGCCTCACCCCGCCGCTATAAAACCTTCCCCCGCACCCCCCCCCCCCCCCGAGAGTGATGCAAGCACGGCAGTAGCCAGTCACGGGCCCCTACGCTGCCATGAGTTACGGCTTATTGCTTCCGCAAGCGATAAAGCGTGAGCTGGCAGAGCCAGGAGAGCCTGAGTGACAGCACTGCACCGCGCAAGCCTCTGCTGCCGCAGTGCTACCACAGCCGGGGCCTTATCAAAGCAGCTATAAACCGAAATATGCGTGTGGGCATAGATTTCAAAAAGAACATTTACAACCAATAATTTATTTTAGCAAACCAAGACACCAGCAAAATAGCATTGAGAAGCTGAATACTTACCGTCAGAGATTCCCTTTTCCGGCCACTCGTGACAAAGGTGAAGCCTTGGGTCTCTATGGCAACGCCTGTCCTCTGAATATGTTCCTCAACATACCTGGAGTAAAGTCATCATGTGTTAGTTGCAGTATTTCTATGTTCCGCCTTTTTCAGGTAACATTGCCCTCGGATTTATACATGTAACCACCTGAAATAGACCTAATCCCAAAGCCAGAGATAAACCCGGCTCTAAGAAGTCAGACTCTAACGGTGAACTCAAATTTAGGTCATATCTTCACTTATAGGAAGATTACCTGTCACACCACCACCCATAGATGCAAAAGGAATCAAAAAGAGTTTTAGTCCCTGCCCTGGCTCTTGTATGGCAGGTTTGCATGTTCTTTCTGTGTTCCTGCGAAACACCCAAAAATTGTGATCGTGTGTTTGTGTGCGTGTCTTGCGAAGGGCTGACCTCCCGCAAAGGGGGGGAACGCGCGCCATGTACTTCCTGGATCAGGCTCACTGTTTTTGGAAGATAACATGGTTTGCAGACAGCAACCGTTAACCGAAGTAAACAGAAAAGGGGACAAATGTTGGTTTAAATATTTATGCAGAAATGGACCAAGACAGGGCTTTTTAAATTACTTCATTCTGGTTTCAAGAGCACTGATGCCATGCTGATACTATTACTGAGAGTCAGTTTGTGACTCATTTAGGCAGCTGCGTAAATGATACTAAACTAGTGATTCTAGTTTAGTATCTCATGAAAGAATATGACAGCAGGGCCCATGTCATAAAATACAGTGAAAGAGGAACTACAGCAGTGTCTCCCTCCATACATACTATCCTATAAATGAAAGCATGAATAACATCAATGATCATCTGACGCACAGATCTGAACACAAAACAGTGCTAAGGAACATTTTAAATCTCCTCCCCCACATAAAACTGAATCCACTAACTGGAGGATTTAGCCAAGACTTCACTGAAGACTTGGTAGAGGTTAACAGCCTTGCAGAGAGCCATACCAGTTAATGAAGGAGCTCTTTCCTGCGGAATGGTTCCCCATGATCATCACGAAGATCTTCTTCCGGGGAGGTAGTAAGCGAAGGCCAAGGCTGTCTGCGATCTTCACCAGCCCTTGAAAAACAGCAGCATCAAAAACAATATGTGAAAACGATCAGTGAGGCACAGGGATTTGACAAAGGGGAAAGAACTCAAAACGACTGACATTTGTCAGTCAGAGTATGAGAGGGAAACTGCTACTATACATATTAGGGATCATTTTCGGTTCAGTACAATGAAACAAAATTAATACGTTTATTGAAAGAAATGAAACATACATTCACAAGTAGGTGTTCAATATGGAAAACATTATACTAATTGGGGCTGTCAGTTGGTTATGGCTGGATACAGTTAGTCACAGTCAGTAACTTGTGAACACTTTGGCTTCCCAATAAATTACACCAGCACTGAAGAGAGAGTAGCTGTAAAAACCAAGACTGATTGTTGACTCTGTTATTCCGAACTCGGATATGTTGCTGAAAACACATTCGGCATGCCGACTCATTTGAGATGACATCATCTGAGTGTGTGTATGACTAAAGCAAGGCATAAACACCTTCTGCAAGTTAGTCTCCCTGTGGAAATTAATTAAAATGCTATTTATGGCCATTCATTTATTGAATGTTTCAGACAATTGAAATCAAAGCACACATCACTTGAAAAGTAAATGTCAATGAAAAATGTTACGTTTTAGTTAAGTAAAAAGCAAGTTGCCTACTGATTAGACAAATCGGTGGTGATACTATTATTGATTTTCTGTAGTGTTTACAATTGACTTATTGTTCGGCGTCGTCTTCACTGAAGCCAAAATGCGTTCAAATGACAGACACTACATTCTTTTTAGGTATAAACTGCTCAAGTTGAGGGGCCGGCACTTATGTCATCCATGCCAAAAGCTTTCCTTTGAGTGAATGCGGACTAACGTTAGTTGGACAAGAGTGGAGGCATGTGACTGCATTGAAAGGGGATAGTTCCTGAACACACACATTTGGGAATGTATTGGGGTTAGGGCCCAATGGTGAAATCACTTTGCCGTCCGTGGAATTTGAACGGCCAATCATGGGCTTAGCGTCCCACCCTGCTTAGCCACACCCCGCCAGCCGTCTCAGTCTTATACTTATAAATATGTTCTTTAGTCTCCCACCATATTACACCCTCTCACATATAAAAGTAATCATTCAAATAATTAACAACAAAATCCATATTAAATTTAAGTAATTAGTGAACACATGCTCCGTTGTAGTAGGGATTGCCTTGGACCAGGGTACTGGGCTGAAGCCTCAGACATTTTTTTGGCAGCCCTGAGGATGTAGGTTATATTCCCGTTTGAACGACAGGGCCATGGCATAGGTTTACATTACTAGACAATTTGGATGCTTGAATTGGAGCCTCAACAATTTCCTGGCCCCTCCCCCCACCTTTCTCCTTACCTCTGCAGGGCGGCTGTTCTGCTGTCTCAATTTGATTCTCACCAAATGCACACACACACTCAACTTCACTGCATTCCCTGATATTTACAACCTCACTCTCATTCTGTCTTCCTCTTAGGTAGTGAAATAATTCTTTAAGTGCAATAGCCTAACAAACGTGCAATATTCCACTTTTGTATGCTATCTTAATAAAATTTCTGTGAAATAATTCACTCATACGCCCAAGTCAGGCAATCTGTATCCTGTATCGGCATCTGTACACAGCGTGTATCCACTTAGTTTTTTAAACATAAAATAACATAATAAAATAATAAAAAAGTGTCTCTTCTCCTCTGTCTCTCTATTTTGTAAAAATGACTCTAGGAGATACACACAAGAATTCCAATGTACCTGTACTGACCTGTACATTGCAAATAGCAAAGATATCTACTATTTCCAGGTTTTTCAAATATTAGGACATGAGGGGTAACACTTTTGTTGACATTATAGTTACCGTGGTTAATGCAAGTACAGTGTTATTTTACTGCATTGTGGTTAATTTGAGAAAAGTTTAAGATCACCATCATTAGCTATCAGGGGGATTAGTTGTCTCTCAATGAGAACCGAGAGACTCGGCAGAAGCTTCTACCTTCAAGCCGTTTGGCTACTTGATACTTGTTTACACTTATAACTGACATTCCCCCTCTTATCTATGCACATCACCCACTCTTATCTGCGTTGCACACCTTTGGTCTACTTTTTTATTTATGACTTATTTTATTAGTTTAAATATCTTTTTTAAATATCTTGTTTGCTTTCTGTTTTATGGCAGAGCTGACCACCTTGCACTTCACTGCAGGTCATGGTCTGACTGTATACCTTGCATGTGACAAATAAAACCCCTGAATCCTTATTTAGGCTAGCTAGATCACCATGGACATCATGATTTTTACTGCTAGAAATAAATCAAGACGACTATATAACTAGTGGAGCAGTTGTCAGTCTTACTCCTATACCAACGCTGCATATTTTGGAACTACATGACTGCCTTTCCCTTTTCAGTGAGATCGCAAAGGATAGGGGACGCTAAGACAGAGCAGAGTATGTGCGTGAGCGTGTAGACAAGTGGACTAAGCCGCTAACCTCATACGCTCTAGACACGGCCCGGTCTTACAATACTAAATATGTCAGTAGAAGAGAAAAATTAGCTCCATTAAACAAATAATTAGTTCAATCTACTGCCCAAGTATAAAGAGAAACCCTTAAATACACTTTGCAAGGACAAGGAGTTGGGAACGCCTCGTCTGCTGCAATTTAAGAGCGTGTTTGCAAGTTGAATCTCTAGATACTGTAAGAGCTTCCACCTACAATTTAAACATGACAGAAATCTACACACAATGCAAAGGCACAGGTTTCTCACAAAGTCGAATTAAACACTTTAAAGGGCTTTATAATAAAGCAATTCGCCGTCAAAGTGTGTCCCTTAACGCAGCACTGGCTTCACACCAGGTTTTTAACAAAGCTCATTACACCGTAACTGTCGACCAAATTAGAAACTGCAATTTGATTAAACAGAATGTAGATTTTAGGTAAACGCCATACAGAAACAAATCTTTATATACTGGCATCGTTTTTGTTTGTGTGACAGATATTAATCCAACCGCAATAGTTTCTTGAATATGGCAAAATGATTAACTTGCCATGAAAAGCCACACTGTTTTGTAAATGTTAGTAAAAATATTTCACGAGCAGGCATATCGGCGGACAGCCTATTGGTATAGCGGGCCAGCCTCCGCCTGCCAATAGAGTTTGTAACATTTTGTCATTATCTTAAACCAAACACTACAACACTAACGCCTCGCAAATAATGAAATATGGGCAGCTTTCTAAACAGCGCCTGCGAAGATTTCGTTCCGACATAACATCTGAGGCATGCAGTCCATTGCCGGCACCCTCCCTCTGATAACCCCATGCACCGACATGACAGTAAATATGTTTTTTTTTTTCCCCCTTCGTATTTTACCGTTCTCGTCGTCGATATACAGGTCGTGGCATTCCCTCAAAATCAACTCGCTGGGATTAGAGATAGCTGAATCCAGAGGGTTTGCCACCAACCTGCCTTTTCTAGCGCCAGACATGACGGCCAGATTACATGCACCGCTGCTTTTTCCGTATGGAGTGAAGAGTTTGAGAGCTGCGATACTTTGATGAACCACAGCGCCGCCAAGCGGCCCTTGGAGAACGGTGCTATGCTGATGGCTAAAATTTAACTTTGTAGTACACCCACTGGGCTATATTATAGACTGTATACTATAAACTATAACTGGAACGCAAGCACGACTTCACGTTTAACGAAACTTGCTACAATCGATTGTGTAAATACGCCCTCATTTAATGTGCATTTGCGCTAATATGAAAATAAAATGCTTTATTCGCTAACTTTACTTCATTTGCGGTAGACTATACAGGTTAAAATGCAAGGTATTTTCTTGTCATAGCAGCGCAAATGCACATAAAATACAATAAATAAACCACTAACTTACGTGTACTATTGGAGCATTTATGTTATTTATTTAAACTTTATTTTACCAGGTAAATGAACTGAGAACCAGTTCTCACTGCTTTACGTGCTTTTCGGGAGAAATAGAAGATAATGTATTTGAACCACAGACGAATGGAACTGCCTGGGATACAAACGGCATGCGTGTGTCAAATCTTCACCCAATAAGGGCAAAGTAATTGTGTTGTCACTGAGGCGGCTCCAGTTTGTGCTGCACGATCTGTCTTAAGTGTGGTTTTCCAAGATGGCGATCGTGTCTTTTACTGAGCTCCTACACAAAAATTGCAAAGCTACTGAAAAAACGTCTAACTGAGATACAGAAGGAACTAAAATCTATTTGACAACAACCTGGAAAAAGGATTCACAACGCCGAAAACAGCACCCCTGAGATCCAGAAAGGTAACTTTAACGCCCAGGGGTGCGTTTCTCGAATAACGACAGAAGTTAGCATTAACGATGCATCGTTCTATGGTAGTTCAAACTAACCAACATCCGAACAACGACTGTTTCCCGAAACCGTCATACCACAGTAGTTCGAACCACGTTAGTTAATTGGGACTAACATAGTTCGAACTACAGTGGTTCCAGCGCTGATTAGTCACTCACGGAAAGTCGTGCGCAACAACTAACAAACATCACAGAAGTCTTTTCCCGAGTACAAAGGCATGGATTCGTATCTGACCGCTGTAGTGTCATTCTACTCTTC
>JAABNX020000046.1:31225691-31238054 GCA_015163995.2 Mormyrus lacerda | reverse complement strand
CGGTATGCCCCCCCCCCCCCCCGCCTCTCAGATCTCAGAATCACATGAAAATCTTCATGAAAACATCACGTGAAACAAATCTGCTTGGGGGTCCTGTATTACAATATAGACTTTGTTACATATAGTTCAGTACATTAAGGCTATTTAGTCAGCTGTGTCACTAGCTAAACATGTACTTGTTGTCATTCATTACACACACTAATAAAGACATTTATAATGTGTATTTACATTTTAATAGTTTACGTTATTTTATAGCGTGAGCCAAAAGTGATACTCAGTGCCACTCTGGTTTTAGTTAAGTGATACTTGATTTGATAGGTGGAAATTAGCGGGAGAACATTTCAAGTTAGATTTAAGGAAGCACTTCTTTACGCAGCCTGTAGTCAGAGTATGGAACAGTCTTCCTGATAACGTAGTGCAAGCTGAATCCTTAGGTTCCTTTAAATGAGAGCTAGATAAGATTTTAACAACTCTGAGCTATTAGTTAAGTTCTCCCCAAGCGAGCTTGATGGGCCGAATGGCCTCCTCCCGTTTGTATATTTCTTATGTTCTTATCACTTTTCTTGCCTAACACTTGTTTGTTTTTTGCTCTCTCTTCTGGCAGATTTATTTCTATGCCAGTTACGTGTTTGACCAGTCAGGGATTCCAGCCAGCAAAATCCCCTACGTGACATTAGGGACGGGTGCTTGTGAGTGTCTCACGGCCCTTACCTGTGTGAGTCTGCTTTGATTTTTTCACAAGTGAACCAGCTTTACCATTTGTTTCTGTCTCACCAAACTATCATTTACCACACATGCACTTTATTATGTACTTTTGTGGTATTTATCCAGTTTTTGGTTTATTTATTATTTTCATTGGGGTGGGGTTGTGGTATTGTCTGGGATTTATCTTAGTAATGCTACTAAGCAGGAAACTTTCACCCTGGGGATCAATAAAGCCCCAATTTATCTTTAGAACCTAAGCCACAGTTAATGAAAGACTCTGTACAAAGCCAGCTGGGCAGAAAGTGGATGAATCTAGACGCCTGACAAATCACTGCTATCGTCTTTTGTTTCCACTGATCAAAATTTCACTAAATTCAGAAGGATTATATCAAAGCACATCCTTACCTTAAGCATTTTTTGCTTCTGCTTTCAACAAAAGCTGTTTTTTTATAATTTAAAATTTCTTACCATCTGTAAAATACTCCAGCTACACAGGGACTCTGTGGGATGATGCAAAAACAGAACATATATTATTCTATAATTCTTTTTTTTTCAAATTGGGTTATGTCTAAAAATTAATACTGCAGTACAACAGGTGTTTGTCCTGGCCTGTCATTAAGCCTAACTGATTTCACATCTCAGAGTTCTACACAGTGATTTGTTTTTCCTTTCTTGGTTGATGACATCACCAATCATGTGACGCTTCCTGTGTTCTAGGGCATGCTCATCGAATCACTCGGAAGGAGGGTGTTGATCATTGGGGGTTACTCACTGATGACTTTCTGGTGTGTCTGTTTAACCTTGACGCTGACTTTACAGGTAAAGCAGTTTTATGTTTAAATTATATTCTTTTACAGATTTTAAAGGAAAATAAGACATACATTTTTAAGCCCCAGATGCATATGTGGTCAAAGGTAGATTTCATTTTGTAAATGAAATAGGTCGGTCCTGTGTAAAATGTGATCCTCAGACATCTCCTCCTTCTTGTGCACAGGACATCAGCCCCTCGGTGCCTTACCTAAGCATGGCTTGTGTCTTTGCTTTTATTCTCAGCTTTGGTCTGGGACCAGGTAACACCATGTCTCATTTAATAACAGGAAAACAAAAGACATTCATCATATGTACTTAGTCCAGCTTTTATAGTTTGAACACCCACCTTTTTTTGGGCTAGCCCTGTGTAGCCCCTTTGACTGTCTGTGTAACAATCCTACACGTGTTGCTGTCCGTAGGCGGTGTGACCAACATCCTAAACGGTGAGCTATTCACCCAGACCTCGCGAGCAGCTGCCTACGTGATTGGCGGTTCCATCAACTGGATGAGCTTATTCATTATAGGCATTTTGTTCCCGTTCATTGTGGTATGTGTCAGCCAAACATAATTTTTTACAAAATGTTTGGTGAGAAGTTTGCAATGATTTGATAACCAGAATCCACCATCCCATATCTGTATCACATTATCTGTTAATCATGAGTATGCAGCTTTTCGGTAATGATGCCGTTTGTTACCTCTGCCGCCATCTAGTGGCCAATGTATTTCCTGACTCAGGTGAGATTTACTGTGGCTTTCCTGCTTGCTGACTGCTCCCTTTCTCTCTCGCAGAATGGTCTGAAGCAGTACTGCTTCCTTGTGTTCTTGGTCATATGCTGCTTGGTGGCAACATACATAGTCTTCATGGTCCCAGAAACCAAGAACAAAACCTTCCTGGAAATACAAGCTGAGTTCCAGTCTAAACATGCAAGGAAAAATAAGACGACAAACAGCAGAGGGGGTGGAATGACCCTCTGCTCGGTGTCTCAGTGAAATCATGTGTGTCTGGAGTGTGCATTTAAAAACAAAATAATATAATTGTAATTATTATTATTACGACTAACACTACTGATAATAATAATAAATAATAAGATGTACAGCATACATCCAGACGCAACAAAACATGGTGCTCTGAGATGACATATTGAACATGTTATCGATAAATGAATGAAGTCCCTTTTGTTTGTGGTAATTATCTTGGAGAGGAGGTGTACAGCCTCAGATAATGAAGAGCAAATAGGAGAATCTTTACTTTGCTTGGTTTGCAATTGTGCCAAAACATTACAACTAGTCTCACTGGTTAATTAAAGATACACTCTGTGACAAAAAAGTTAAGCACCCAGATGGAGTGGTGGAAATGGAATGAATCTGCACGTGGTGAAAGGTCATGTGACTGTATCACAATGATTATAATATCAGATCAATCGGACAACAGAGTTGGCAGTATGGGCACACTGCTGGTCACATGTCAGTAGGGTGTGACACTCTCTCCCGGGCCTGGATAGATGCGGCAATACGGTGTGGAAGGGAGTCATACAGCCGTTGTATCCTCTCCTGCTGCAAGTCGGCCCACAGCTGTTGTCACTGGCCCTCGAGATCCTGCAGATTGGCACTGGATCGGAGTTGACGTCTGAACTGATCCCACACATCAAAGATCGAAGGACCTCAACATGACACAGGCAGACCATAGACACACGTAACATGTGTGGACAGGCGTTGTCTTGTTGAAAGATTGTACCAGGGTGCTGTCTCAGGAGGGGTAAGACATGCGGGCACAGGATAGCACTGACGTAGCGCCGTGTCGTCAGGGTCCACCGAATCGCTACCAGAGATGACCTGAAGTCACATCCTATGGCTCCCCACACCATTATGGGACCCGGACCTTCGCAATGCATGGGTGCCCTCACGTGCCTATTTCTTTCAACATCAGGTGACTGATATATGGATGCCCCCATGCTGGGCAGTTACACAATCCGACCACCTGGCCTCATGCAAACCCACAATGTGACCCCTATCAAACTCCGTCAAGTGCTGGGAATGCTGTCTAATGCGTCTATGAAATCTGATCATATACATAACACACGTAGCAAATTACATCTGAATCGGAGCCTCACTTTAGGGTGCTTAACTTTTTTTTGTCACTCAGTGTAATAATAAGTGTGCAGTGCAGAACGGTGGCGCCATGGTTAGCACTGTTGAATCCATCCCTTAAATAAAATTATATAAATTATTCAATCACAGGAGTCCAAATCGTCTGAACTGTCATCTCAGTTATTTCCCATAAAAAAAATACATTTTGGAGATGTTAAACACTGGATTACTGTCCCTCTGCGTTTTACCGAAAGCAAATTGTAACGTTACCAAATCAATAAAATATATACCATACACCAAAATAAGTGGGGATACAGATTAGTTTCCTGTTTGTACAGTAATAATCTGTGCCATAGGTATGGCCAAATCATTATTCAAAAAAACAAACCTATACACTAACTCATGGTTTCATAGAAATTCTTATTAGAGCTGGGCATTAGAATGTCGGGTTTATATTTTAATAGGGCCAAAGCGCAAAACTCATCCGTTGGTTATGTGTCGGAGAATCTGCTTGAACAATTTCCAATTCGTCACGTACGTCTTATTAAATTTAGTTGTTAGTTCACTTAAGGTTTATCTACAGTTAAATTAATCCAAGACCCTGTTTTTAATGCTTGGTAAATTAATGAAATTTACAATTAAAAATTAATGGACCAATATCTGATCAATACACAAACCCCACACACAATTATATCGAGCGCAGACTTAAGCTCCGCCCTCCACTAGGGAAGAGCCACTGGGAGGCTCGCAGTGTGTAGCCCTAGACTGCGATTGGGGAGCGCAGCGCAACGCCGGGTGAACATGGCTGCGAAGCAAGCCCTTGAGCTGTACCTAGATATGCTGTCACAGCCGTGCAGGGCTGTGCACATCTTCGTAAATCACAATAAAATACCTCATACAGTGAAAACCGTGGCTCTGCGGAAGGGTGAGCACCGATTTATGTCTGTTTTACTGGACATCGTTATCAAAATATCAATAGATTACAACAGTAACGCCATACTTTGGTTCGCTAGGAGTTCGGTAGTTGCTTAAGGCGCCCCAAAAGTTTAGATATTTCTACGTATTTTTATTTGCTGAAGGTTGATTTTCACAAATCCACCCAATTTTTTGGACAGATGTATGATCCTTGCCTTCCATTTTTTGTAAACGTTAAAGGCGAAACGTATATTTTTCCCTCGATCGTTAACACAGTAATAAGCAATTACCAGAAACCACCATCAACTTTTGTGCATTAACTTTAAATACAACCAGAACAGCGGAAACGACCTTTAGTATTAGTCACGTTTACTCCAACACGCCAGGATTTCGTAAACTCGGAGGTTAAAAAACGCCACCTTGCGGTGCAAGATCAGAACTACTTTTGAATTAAAATAGAAATATACCGATAGCTGGGAGGTGTTCCGCATACAATACACCCAGCAATCTTTGTAAGTTAGCTGGGTTAACCTATACTAGAAGTCATGGTCGCCCAATATGTTTAAGAAAGCATTCCTATTGGACTTCTATTACTTCTAGTTTAAGTAAACCCTGCAAACTGACAGATACTGCTTTGTGGATCACCCCCCAAGGGCAGTCAATCGTATAGGTGACACAGACACCTGTGAGGGGATGCAGACTTGCCAGCCGATTTCACTTTGCCCTGTGATGCTCACTTAAGGTGCCACTTTGGCTAGGAGTGGTAGCAACCAAGAGACATTTAAAATTGTTTGTAATTTAGGTGAGAATAGAACGGCGGAGTTCACCAAGCTCAACCCTATGCAGAAGGTTCCTGTCATGGTAGACAATGGCTTTGTTCTCACTGAAAGGTAAGTAACTAGATACACACCTGACCCTGAATACTGGATGAAGAAAGTAGCAATACCCACAGCTTAGCACAAAAATCCTATTTAAATTTGCTCTAGTAATACAACTGGCTTTATCACAAATACCATGGCCAAGGGTGACCTGTAACCCTCACGATTACAGTGATGCCATTTTAAAGTATCTGGCCACCAACTACCACGTTCCTGAGCACTGGTACCCCCGGCAGCCCGAGAGGAGGGCCAGGGTCGACGAGTACACTGCCTGGCACCACAACTACATCCGGCCTCACGCCGCCAAGGTCTTCATCATGGAAGTAAGACCCGCTTCACGCTACGTTCATTATCAGTCTATGCCTCAATACACATCTGTGGCCGTCTCTGATGCGAATGGTGCTGTGCATCAGTTGTCAGTACTTATCTGCAGGAGGGGGTCTGTTACATTAGTTAGATTTAGGGAGGTTTCTTCAGGCTTCTGCTAGGTTGTATCCACTTTCATGTCAACTATCGTTTGAGTTACATACCTGCTGAATGGAAACACCCTCTCGCCCCTGTTCACTTGGTTTATTGGGCAGAGCAGAAGGCAGAAAGGTCCCCATTTACTAGGCTGCAGGACACTTATGCATTTGGGAGGTAGACTTAGTTCATGCAAGGAGGCGATGATGTGGGAAAGGAGTCCTCCCCCCAGGTGCTAGCTCCCCGCATGACCAGGCAGCCGGTGGAGCAGCCTAAGCTGCAGAGGGCGCTGGAACAGCTGGGTGACACGCTGGACAAGCTAGAGGGAATGTTTCTGAAGAGGCAGCCCTTCCTCTGCGGCGATGACATCACTCTGGCCGACCTGCTGGCCGTGTGTGAAATAATGCAGGTATGGCCACACCACTAGGGGACAGTTAGGGCCATGTGGCCCGGCTAGTGCATTGAAAAAGACCCTCCACTCACCCACACTTCTCCCTCCAGCCCCTAGGTGGCGGCAGAGACATTCTGAAGGGACGACCCAAGCTGGAAAGCTGGAGGAACAGGGTGAAATCGGCACTGCAGGGTTCTTTTGACGAGGCGCACCAGATTTTGTATCAACTTCGAGACAAGTCCACATCCAAGCTGTGACCAGGGCTGATGTACAGAATGCACATGACGCAGGGGGAGATTGTCCGCGATCTGAGACATGTACTTAAACTGCTAAATAATTAAGATTTTGGAGCATTTTACTCATCTAGAAAAAAAAAATCCAGTGTCTTCTTAAACACTAAATCTAAAAATCTAATCCAGAATATTTTTGAGTGGTAGGTTTACTTCAACTACTAAACAAAATCTTTTTTTTTTTTTTTAAAAAAAAAAAAAAAAAGGGATTAAACACTTAGATCATTCAAAGTATACCAACAAAATGCAGGAACATACATTCATGTTTAAAAAAATGCAAGGAAATAAAATATATTTAATAAAAATATACAAAACTAGTAATTTATTAAAGAAATTAAACAAGGAAATTGATGTGGTATGTTGATACTGATTCCTTTCGGGTGAAAATTAAAAAGCTTTAAGAGGTAGATATCATTCGGTCGGAGCTGAAGAAGAGCCTTGCTTCCTCTTTGCTGGTAATTCGTCCTTCTCTTCTAAAGGCCGTTTTCTGCTGGTGGATGGCTGAAAAGACACATTTAAGTGTCACAAAGAGCCGTCCTGTGACTTTCTATGACCAACAGAAAATATAGTGTGTAAAAAAAAAAAAAAAAATTGCAATGGCTGTTTAATTCCTACCTGGTCTGAACTGGTTTCACCAGGATACATGATGCTAAAGGCAGTTTCCTTCGTGGCCTTATCCTGGAGGGGTCCATTTTGGTATAATATTCATTAAATTGAATGGATTACATTGTCCTTATGACACAAAAACCTCCATTTTGAATGAATGATTGACTGGGAAAATGTAATGAGATAAGGTACATGAGAGGTGGGTTACACATAGAACTGGACCCAACAAAATTTGTGACTGAATCAGGTTTTAATGGGTAGCAGGGTAATGGGTATGGAGGCAAACCTATAGCCAGAAAATTGTTGGGTTAAGTTCCAGGAGAATATAGATGGATACCTGAGGAAGGTCCTTAGCACCACATGGTCTGACTTGCATGTTATTTTGAAAAAAAAGATGGAAAATGTGGTCTGGTTTTCGAAACGCTAACAGCTACGCTTTTGAATTTCTCACAAGATCATAATTTATTAGTGATTTACTGGCCCGCTTCCATACAATATAAAGAGTGCATGGGGTCCTGGAGGACTTACCTGCAACCATGGATGCTGCAGGGCCTCGGTGATTGTCAGTCGCTTTTTCGGATCCACAACCAGGAGCTTCCTCACAAGGTCCTTAGCTGAAAAGCCATGTTGACATGCTTGTGTAATGTTGGTCTAGAGGGCTGCTCCAAAATGGATAAAAGTACAGCTTTACGCCGTAGCCCTGCTTTCCTCGTTCTGTGTGCACTGGGTTAATGTCCGATACACACAATCCCTTGAGAATACCAGGACCAGGACCAGCACGAATGCAATTTCTAGGCTTCCTGTACTTACCTTCATCTGAGATCTTCTCCCATTTTGACGGGATGAACCGGTAGCAGCCTTGAGTGATTTGTTCCCTGACCGTTATCTCTGACTCAGCATGGAAGGGTGGGTAGCCTCCCAAGCTGTAGAGGGCGACAGTGTAGCATTTCAGCTCAAACGGTGGTATGTACTTCTTGATTCTCCGAGTTGCTGACGACCTGAATTCTTCAGGCACATCAGACATAATATGGGTGTGATTCTGGCCACATCTCAGTACATCCGTCTTGTAGCAATTTATCTTCTATAATTTTTCTCCATGGATAAACAGCTCGAATATAACAATTTTGCTGGCAATTAGCAATAAAAGTGTGTCAGGATGCTTAGTTTACAAGCTACTGATGTTTCTGAAGGTCACAGTAAGCCCAACAAGTGGAACTGTAGGACCCCACACATTTGGACGAATGCTTGGCACGGGAGGCGTAGAGCGCTTGGGACGCACCACACGAACAGGAGGACACCGAGGCTCCAGCAGTCCACAGCCCTGCTGTAGCCCACCGTGATGGCGTCTGTGAACACCTCTGGCGCCAGGTATGTAGGTGTGCCGCACAGGGTCTTCATCAGTGACGTCTCCTCCAGGATCTTGGACTGGTTGAAGTCTGTGATCTAGAAGTGGGAGGAGCCATAACTCTTGGATATGGAGAGAACACTGTGTGGGTAATCAGGATGTCATTGATCTCTGTTAATCATGGACACATACAGCTAGCCTTGGGTGCCCAGAGATTTCCCTGATGCCTAGAAGCCTCCCCACTGACTGACTATAGCAACAAGCATAGGAATGCCACTTTTCGATGCGGTTAAATTATCTTGTAATGCTTCAGCTAAACATTTGGGATAATTATACAAAGCACAATATAATATTCAATGAAATTGAAATGCATAGAATTGCACACTCTGCCTAATCTGCTTGAGCAGGTGGCTCAAACATGAAAACACTAATAGTTATTAATTATTAAAAATAACTATTAGGGATGGGCGACATTACGTCATGATGTACTCATGATTATATGGCACATGCACAATAATCACCAGGGCTTTAGATTGCCTACAATTTGGTAAGCAGAATAGTAGGGCACCTACAACATTAATGAGATGTGTACCGTGACACTCTTAAGTTATTAATCTGCTATTTATCTGCTTATGAAATTGTACGCAAAAGTAAACGTTCATATAGTACCCAGAGGCTGGCTTCCGGAACAACGTTTCGTTCATCATCTAATGCCCTGGTGATTGTTGCACATGTACATAAACAATGATATTGTGCCGCCCTATTTTTAATTATCACCAATAAACAGCTGGACTAATTAAGATGGCTCAGCACAGAGGCCAGTCGCAGCCATTTCAGTGCTGCACCTTTGCATGGTCCCCAAGGCCGATTGTTTGTGCCGATCTCACCCCCTGCCCACGTTTGGCTGACAAATGTGAAGCCGTAGAGTTGGTCAGCTGGACTGACTGCAATAATTGGCATGCTTTTGCACCACGCCATGCATATATTTAAATAGTATAAATTAATGTGCATTTGCCTATTTGTAAAAGTTGTAACCATGCAGCGGTTTGCCGTGGAATGCATGTTTTGTTAGCGTGTAACCATACGTATCTAAACTGTTGGCTTCCCTGCCTGTGTCGCTGCTAGTGTTAAACCAATATTGACTGTTAATAGAGAACTTTCATTTTAAAACAGATGTAATCTCATTTATTAAAATGACTCACAGTCTGTATGTTTATTTGGGCTCTGTATGTGTGTCTGCTGCATTAATAACATTCCGGGCCTTCTAGCGATGAGATGTGATATAGAACGTAAAAGGTGGCAATGTCATTTTAAGTATGTGACAGATGGTTCTTGCCAAAGTGTCCAGATGTGACAGACCTTAAGTGACTATCATCTCAACCAAGTAATCCTGAAAAAGCAGGACTGGGCTATACCTTAATGAGGCAGATGTCATCATTTGAAGAGAGGAGAACATTCTCAGGTTTCAGGTCCCTGTGGATGATCCCATTGTTGTGGAGGTACTGTGTGAATAGAAAAAGGGCACTCACTTTCTTTCAGCTTTCAAACTGTCAATCGATCCACTCATTCGTCCATATATCATAACCAGAGGTGGAAATTTCAGGTCCAGAAAGCAAAAATCCAGTCCAAGATTTTTCTTCAACCAACCAGCTGAGTACTCTATGACTGCAACTCTTTATACTCAACTGGTTGGTTGAATCAAAATCTTGGACTGGATTTTTACTTTCTGGACCTGAAATTTCCACCTCTGATCATAATTCTTTGTCCAGTACAAGAAGGCCAGGAGCTTGTTGCCAGGAAGCACAGAGTACATCAATCATGGATGCAAACACACTCATACTCACATGCTACAGCCAATTTACAGACTTCTGTTCATTGAATTGCATGTCTTTGGACTGTGGGAAGAACCCAGAGTACCAGGATGAAACCCCTTGAGCACGGGGAGATCAGGCAAGATCTATACACACAGGGCAGAGGTAGGACTCAAAGCCCCGACCCTGGAGGTGCCACCCACTGAGAAACTACAGCATACCTCATATCTCCAGGTGCTTTTCCCTGCAGCCAAAATCTTTGAGATTTAGAACATGCTTTTCGAATTCATCATACTCCACTCACCTCCACTGCTAGCAACATCTGGTAAAAATACAGCTTGGCGATGGACTCCTTCAGCTGCTTCTTCTCCTTGACCCTGTCGAACAGCTCTCCGCCCTCCATGCTGTAAGAGGCACATATGATTAGACATGATTAGGGGGAAAAAAAGCAGCAATAGTAAGGGGGAGAAGACTTTGTGGGATCAATGCCCAATTCCAGAAGGTCACAGGATTGAATCTCATGGCCAAAAGATCATACTGCATATTTGGCCCTTGCAGCAGGTCCACAAACCCTAGTTGCTGCAGGGACGCTGGGTCCTGGCTGCTCTCTTCATTTGTACATTGCTTTGGACGAGACAGGCCTACATTTCATTAGATGGATTATTTAAATGGACATATTTTCCCCCAAGGTCACTAAAACGTTAAGATTTGTATTCTGCTCCTTTTTGAAAGGATACTATACTAAACATGCCCCTGGGGGGCTTAAAAAGACTATTCACAAAAAATTAATTTTTCCTAAATGTGAGTGACTGAAACAATTACTGCCAGACTGTAATGAATGAGTAAAACATTTATATATCATAGCTACTTGTCCTTGTGTCCAACTTCTGTGTTTTTCTGATGGCCAAGTGCTTACAGCCTCACCTGAAGCAGACACGGTAAGCAGAGGATGACAGAAACAACTTCTTTTTAAGATTTACAACCAAAGGCCCGTGGTGATCTGGTTCGTCAGCGACGGCGCTGAATAGCTCGTCCCTGCGGCCTGGTCATTAGGCAGCTGCACTACATCTACATGTTAATGGAGAAGCGTTCGTCCAGAATGTGGGACGAGAGCGGCTCGGGGGTGAACATATGATCTGCCATTTTGGGACATGTTAACCTGGGCTTACACCATTCTGAGCTCCTAACCATATATACACACAAAATATAGCTTTTTTGTAATGTTTAAGGAGAACTGATATGAAGTCATCAAACTACCTTCAATGGGACAAAGGAGATCAATGTTTTACAAATAAATATAGTTCCAACGTCAGGAGAAATGTGTCCAATTTCAGTTGGGATTTAAGAGAAGCATTGCATCTGACTGTCTCTGGTACATCGAACTTTGAAAGACCTATACGGCAATATTAATATTAAAGGTGAAATTAGCCATACCTCATCCCTTTAAGGGTCTCCAGTACTCAAATTCTCATGAATCATTTGCATTCAAAAAAAGGCAAAGATTTAGCAGATGTATGAAATTGTCAGGGAATTGCACACAAAATGCATCAAATGCATATCAGTAAACACACGCAGGACACAATGGACTGAATTCCCTCTAGCTCATTTCCTTAGCAGTACCTGGCAGAATTATTCAGCCCTGCTGAACCTTCTAAATACTATTGAAATATCTGGCATGACAGACAGAAGTTGCTTGGGGATCACTTACAGGCAATACGTCCTCAGAATCTCGATGGGATTCGAGTCAGGACTTTGAGTTGGACACCCAAGGACATCACACTTTACTTTAAGGCACTTTTCACATCTTAGCCCACTGTCCTGCTGAAAGACGAATTATTGCTTCAGCTTAGAGTTCTCAGAAAAAAAACAGATTTCCCCTCCATTTCCCCCCGAAACACTTAACAAGCTTTCCAGCCCCTCTCAAGAGGAATCATACCCTCCCTCTAATGGTGAAGGATAGGACCGTAATATATCGGGACCGACCACAATTACACACGTGGACAAAATTGTTGGTACCCTTCAGTCAATGAAAGAAAAACTCACAATGGTCACAGAAATAACT